>OY728122.1:1981018545-1981618545 GCA_963277665.1 Viscum album | reverse complement strand
CAGACTTATTTAGATTTACATGCCGATAGTGTATTAAACATGATGATGTCTCAGAGGTTGTCAAAAATATGACCGGTGATGACTTATCTTAGTGAAAACTCATCATTAATAATGCCTCAACCTCAACGTTGACTCATACTTTTGCAATTTCATCACCTATATCATAATACAAGACACTTAAGAGAAACATGAAACACATTTACATCATTATAATCATGATTTTATGATCATTAAAATTAGGGGTTCAGAAAATACCAGTTCCCTTTGGTAGAAAAATGGTCAAAAACCATGGTAAGGTTTTTTTTGATTAGTTTATCACTTAGAGTAAAAAAACATTTTGTTTAGAAATTAATATATAATTCCACTTTATTTTTCTATAAACACCCTCCCAAACTCCCATTAATATTCACTAAGAACCCAATAAGAATGAAATTACTCTCTATATCCCCCTCTAAATCCCACCCATAGTGGTCCAAATCTCTAAAAACTATATTTTCAATAATTTAGAATCACCCTATAATGGTAAGGGATTCTATTCCTCCTCTTTATTTAAGACTTCCCTTTGTAATCTACATTTTAATTTCTAATGTCTCCTGTTGGAATATGTTTTTACACAATCATTTACTATCCTTATGAATATGATATAAGTAGAGACTATCTTTTACTCACATTAATCCCACATATAAACCATTAAATACACCCAATATGATGCTGGAATTATCTTTTAATTTTCCATTACAATTTTTTATTTTGAATTCTATCCCCATTTGAAATAAATTATATTCACCAATTTTTACCTATCCTTTGTTGATTGTAGAATTCTATATATGTAATTTAGACTCATTAATTGTAGGGATAAATGTGACAAAATATGTTCATAAGTTGTATGATTTATGTGGCACATAAATTCATGAATATAATATGAATGTTAAAGGTGATCCCAAAATTATGTATCCATAAAGCATTGGTAATTAATTTATCTCATGAGATGCAATTTAAGGTGACATAAAATTAGTCTAAACACACATCCTAGTGTTTAGCCTTTACTTATGGTTATGATGCCATGTTTCATGTTGTTTCCACATTTATATACTACCTTAATGTTATCATATTATTTAATGATTTGATATTTATGATTATGATTCTCATATTTTTATTCCACCATGTTATTCCCCTTGATAAACTCTTACTATAGTTCATTATATTATTTTATTATTACATTACTGGGATTTAAAGCTCACCCCATTCTTATATAAATCCCCTAGTCATCTCATGTATTGTTAAAAGATCAATAGAATTTTAGGTCATTTTATGCAGTTTTAAATTATATTTTTGTATCCCTCTTTCAATTTATTATGATATATATCTAATTACACTAATAAACTTGGCTTATTTATTGCCTTGGATTGTATTATGTGTGTATTTATTTAATAAATCATGAGATAACATGTGAAAAATATGGGTCATCATAGTTAGTAACAAATTCAGATCTATTTAAATTTTTTGGGTTTAGTATTAGAAAACCATAGTGAAAACCATATGGATAAGACTAAACATAGTATCATATCCATATATTTTTAGAAAATTATAGTAAAATTGAATATCAAGAAACAAAATTATAATTTGGGTAATACAAGTTAATGTGGATATTAAATAGTAAAACCCATGGGTAATATCCCTAAAAATGGTTTATTATGTATTAGCTTGATTGTGACATAAAACATGTCAAATAGAACTTGCTTCATACCTCGTTTGATACTCCCACGATATATGTTATGGAAAATTTAGAAGCTATTTAAGAACAATTATAAATGGAATAAAAGTTCTTTTCAAACATATTGTTAGTAAATAGACCATAGAAAACATCGATTGAGACCTATAGATTCATTGGTTAAGAAATACATTTCATTTTATAGTTTTCTCATAAATGTTCATAGTTTACCTCTTATGTGTTTAACAGTTTGAAAATCATCACCCCTAATTTTATCTTCATTTTAGTGAATGGATGGAAATAATAGGAACTATATAAATAAAAACTGTGATGGAAAATGTGATTACATACCAAATGAGATTCCCAAACCAATGAGAATAGGATCTATGAACATAATGACAATACATACTCAATTAAGTCAAGATTTTAATAGAACCATGAATCATGGGAAACACCCAAACCCCCATAATAATGAGTAAGTTAAAATTGATAACTTTATGGTACAAAGGTCTCTAAAATTACAAGGATATTCTAACACCTTAATCCTAAAACAACTGATTGAATCCATTGAAAAGATCTTCTGTGTACTTTAATGCTCTGAGAAAGCGATGGTCAAGCAAGATGTTTATCATATGAAGGGAAATTCTAATTGACATTGGATATTGATTAATAATATAAAGCTTGATTAATAAATCAAAGTGATGGAGTGAAATGAATTTAGTAAAATGTTTTCCAATAAATAATTTCCTTTCACCCTCAAACATAAAATAGATAGAGTGTTACTTGGTATTAAGAAAAAGGATTACAAATGCATTAGGGTGTATGTGAAAAAAAATCACGAGACTTTTTCAATATTCTTATATCTTTGTCAATTACCCAGAAAGTAATGTTGACTAATTCATTTGATAAAGATAAATCTATGAAAATAATTGGAGATTCAATAATTTTATAGATATAAAGAAAATTTTCACTTTACTCTCAATATTTAAATGGAGATAATTATGTCTCGAGGGTAATATGAATACAGATATAGGAAGGTTATAATGGATTTTAATTATTCTAGAGTGATGTAAAGTATCAGGGTGGAAAGAATGTCTAACATCCCATTTCTCAAAAGTGTGGGAAGATACATCATGGAAATTTTCTAAAGGGATCGGGGAAATTCTTTAGTTTTGGAATGGAAGGGAACCTAGAATGAAAATGTCAATGGGAGAAACCCACCAATGTGATTGAAGAAAGAAGCAGCCCAGTCAACCCTAATCCTAAGGTCTAATGTTTTAATCTCAAGGAATAAGGACATTCTATAAACCAAAATACTAAGAAAATGGCTGTTGATGATAACCAATGACAATAGACTCTATTTACTAGTGATAAATGATGAGCATATTTCATCACAACTATCGAGGTGGATCCCAAAAAAGAAGTGGTTATAGGTATACTATTTATTTATTCAAGTATAGTGATCATAATATTTGATTATGGTTATATATATTCTTTCATATTACACATGTTTAGTATAACTATTGAAACACCACCTCAAAAAATTTAATTCAAGTTATTAATGAAAATGAAATATGGGTCAACTATTGCATAGACATAATATATCTTCTCTACTATCAATATTTACTGGATAAACTCCCTAGAAGACTTCATCATACTCACTTTAGAGGAATTCAATAGTAATCTGTTCATGGGTTGAATTTATTTTTATAGAAACAATATAATTTACCGAGAGAAAGATATTGACCTATGTATCATGAACCATCCTATGATTCTATACATGTGTAAGGAGGATGATGGATATCCTTTTGAATAATCATATAAATAATGGATATTATTTTCATTTTCAGAATGTGAATCTAGATCAAATTATTGAAACAAATGAGAATATCATCCTCGAAAACATTCCCAATTTTATTCAATAGACAAATTTATTCCTTAAGGAATATCATTGTCTTCCCCCTGGTCGATTGTCTAAGTTCTCAATAAATATTATACTTAGATCATTGTCAATATACATGAATCTATATATAATTTACACTATTTAACATGATGAGATGAAAAAGAAACTATATGTTAATTTGAAAAATGGTTTATTTGACCAAGTGCTTCATATTGGGGAATGCCAGTCCTTTTCATCATGGTGAAGGATAGGAAAATGTCCCTTGTAATTGATTATAGTTATCTCCATAATATAATGACAAATTAAAATTATCCTCTTCAATGGATTTATTACCTATTCAGTCATTTACATTGAACCCAATACTTCTCTAAGGTAGAACATTGATTAGGATATTATAAATTACAGGTGAAGAAAGAGGATATCTGCAAGATTTATTTTTATACAAGGTATAGTCACAAAAAGTTCAAAGTGATTCCATTTTGACTCAGTAATGATGCATCTATCATCATGGATGTAATGAATTGACTCTACAGGGATTACCTTGAAAAATTTGGGATAGTATTTATAAATGATATTATTGCCTAATCTAAAATCAATGAGAAAAATTAAGTGTATTTGAATGATATACTAAAGACCGTTCTAAAGGACAATATATATGTGATGTAAAGTAATTGTGAGTTTTGAATGGTGTAAGTAACATTTCTAGGGAATATTATTAGTAAAAAAATGAAATTTTTTGGATCCTTTGAATATAAAGGGAACAAAATGATAAACCAAACCAATATCTAGGATAGATATATATAGTTTCCTTGGATTAGATGGGTATTATATATTATTTGTGAGAAGAGTATCAGAATTTTCAATCCCAACAACCAATTTTACTTAAAAGAGAGTAATGTTTTTCAAAACTATTGAATATAATGAGTTATTTAAAGTGTAAAATAAGTTTCTTACCACTGAACCAATATTGAAATTACCCTCCAATGGGGAAGTATTTTCACATCTACAATGATGAATATAATAAGGGATTAGGTTTTATACTCCTAAAAATTACAAATTGATAGCCTATGCCTCCTTCTAATTAATGATCCATGATAAGAACTACACAATTCATGATTCAAAATTAGTTTCAATGATATTTACACATAATATTTATTTACATTATCTCTATAGGTAGATGTAATGCCCGAATACCTTTCTTTCAGGTATGTTCTGATCTTTGTCTATTGTTTCCCTTTTTTATTAGGTGAGTATCTTCAGCCCTCAATTGGGAGGATACCTATAATGGTGGAGTCACAGTTTTTTGCATTCTTAGCTTTTCCCAAGAATTATCTATTATTTACTAGGATGTTACACAATGTTTAATGGGATGGCATGATGTGTAATAACCACTTGGATGAAGTTGTTAACTAGAGTACAAAATATGGGAATGTTACATGTCGTGTAAGGGTTACCCACCGTGTAATGTGAAAAATCACAATTTTAATCCGAGTCAATGTGTTTGTAAGAGAAACTTGATTTAAAATGGTTTCATGACATGTAAAGGTGTTAGATTCCTTGTAATACCTAGATTTGAATTATTTATTATGTCATATAGGATTATGAGGATTCATTCTATATTGTAGCCTTCTCCTCTCAACCAGAGCCCGTACACTAGGTGATTTTGGATGTCTTCCTTATATCCAGACTGATCTGTTCAGTTATTGATCATTAGTGTTAGGCACTTTATCTATTCGGGTAAGATTTACTCTCAGTTTATCCCTCATTTATGTTTTCAACAAATTTATTTATAGGGGATGGAAATTGGTTTTTGATTTATCTAAATCATTTTTAGTCATTCGTCATGCATTTTCTTACAAAGGAAAATATCATGGTTTCCAAACCCCGTTATCAAACGAAGTTATGTTTTATATGATATGGAGGTAGGTTTATCAATTCATTTATTTTAATTTATTTAGTTACTTGTTATTCATATTAATTCATTGAGACTTGAAATGGAATTTCATGTATTGAAATTTAAAAGGGGAATGGGTTCAAGTTTTAAAAAAGATTTTAACTTGAAGAAGGAATTGATTTGAATTGAATTGGAAAATGGATTTTTAAACCTATAATAAGATTGTATTGTCTTTGAAATTATTTTATAAAAATGTGAGCCAAGTTTTTAAAATAGAAATTGACAAGAATTGAACAATAGGAACCATGGGTACATCGATATAGAGACACGGGTAGCCTTAGTGTGTGTGTCACCACTAAGAGGTAACCTCTTATATGTTAGTGGTTTATGGAAGGCCATAATTTAGTTCAGATACAACATTATGGATTGTTTTGATTGTGACTGTCTAGTCCATATTTTCCCATAGGTTAGATCCCGACTGGTAGGTGATTTTTTGTTCCTAGTTGTTTATTTCATGATGGTTTTTTTCTTGGAAGTTGGATCACATGTATATTTATATTCTGGTATCTTCACCTTCTTGTTTTTGTATTTGGAAAATATGACATGTAATTTGTGAAAAAATCCAGGATTTTTTGTGAAAAGGATTTTAAATTGACCATTTTTACAAAAAATCTTATAAAACTAATTTGTTTTAAATATTTGACTTATTCATTATTGTTATTAGAAACTATATTGATATTTTGGTTGTATCTTAATTGGATTTTTTTCTCACACCCTACTTGTGCCTATGGGTGGATTTTAAACCTTTCTTGTAGGATTCATGTAAATGGAAGAGAATTATATTGCATGCAAGCTTTTCTTTATAATGTTATTTAATTTTGTGATAGTTTTTAGGTGACACTTGGTCATATGGGGAATTGTTTTATCGACTTTCCTTTCATTATGGTTTATCCTATTTTTCTTAGTTGTATCTCCCATTATTTGGTCTTCTTAATCTAGTTGCATGTCTTT
Organism: Viscum album; assembly: GCA_963277665.1. Lineage (NCBI taxonomy): Eukaryota > Viridiplantae > Streptophyta > Magnoliopsida > Santalales > Viscaceae > Viscum > Viscum album. Next base: position 1,981,612,026 of record OY728122.1, on the reverse strand, counting down.
TTCTTCTTATATATGAGACTACTTTTGTTATATATTTTCTTACCCACCCTGTAATGGGCTAGATCAGGTGACCGGTCTGGTTGTATTGGGTTGGTCCATTACAATTTGGTATCAAAGGGGTGTTAATAACCTTAAAGTGTTTCAACACATCCTAATTTAGTTTCAGGACTTAGGTAGATAAGAGTAGGATCATAAGAATTCAGAAAATAGGTGCGGGAAAGGGGCCTGTCTAGCTAACTCATATTACTGAATCTGAGTTACAATGTGTAGTTGTAAAATATTTACTAAGTAAAATATGGAGTATTTAGGTTCATTTGAATAAATTGTATAGGATGTTTATTCAAAGTGACCTATCTATAATGTCTATGGACTTGGTGTGTATAAGGTTTTTTGAATAAACTAAGTGGAGAGTTTATTTGGATAGACATATTCCTTTAAAAAGGGTGTTGCCTTTTTATGAAAGGATTCATAACTACTTTAAATTATTATTGATTTGAAGAATTATTTTGGATTATTATTTTTGGTTTAATGGTTCTGGAATTTTATCGTGGTTGATTGGTTATTGTATTATGTTTAATAAAAAATGCCACCTTGAATAGCTCATCCAAATACTTGAGGGGAAGCTGAAAGTTATGTTCCAACAGAGGATTCATAAGTAGAACCTTATTTGGTTGAAGTTGTGATCCGTACCATTTATACTATAGGGTCAGTAGGCTCAGTGAACCAAATATGAGTAGTGGATCATGGTTCTAAATTTACTAAGAAGCATCCACCAGCCTTTCTTGGTGACTATGGAACACAATATATAGAGGAGTGTCTTGAACTTATTGAGAGGATCATAAAGTTGGGTTTTCCACATATATTTTTAAGGGAATCGAAAGAAGGGGGTGGGATTCTATAATGTAATATATGTTTCATGAAGGAATTACCTGGGTTTATTTAAATAAGAGCTTCAATTGGTAGTTTTATCTTGAGAATTTACATGTGGAAAAGACAAATGAGTTTATAAAATTAAAGAAATGGGAATGTATTATTCTAGGGTACTCCACCTAATTTTCTGAGTTACTGCATGTAGCACCAAATCATGAAACCAATGATTATCTAAAGGCTCAGAGGTTCGATGTGGGGTTGATTCCTAATTTTATATCAATGGTAGTTCTTTTTCACCTTATGAACTTTGTTGAAGTAGAGGATAAAGAATATTTAGATGAGGCAGACATAGCTGGGAGGATAGGATTTGATGGATTTACAATTGGTGTAGTTGTTTACCAGGGGGATTTTTCTAGTCAGAAAAGAAAGCGCAAGAGTGGTCAATTTTTTTATAGACTTGTTTCAGGGGATTCTACATGTTGAAATAGGTTTTTTGACCAGTGTGGTAGGCATGGTCATACCAAGACACAATATATATAATCTCCTATAACTTGTCATTTTTGGGGGAGATCTATCCATATAAAGTGTTTCTATGATAAAATGTCCCAATCCAGAAAGGCGGGATCCACTTTTACCAAGGGGGAACAGGCTCATAATGATGTTTTCATGGGTGGTGGGTCCCATTCTCAGACCAAAGATGATTTCCAAGTGGATAAGTCCTGATTACTTTGTGTAGCTGAGTGTGTACTAGATGAATCTAAATTAGGACCAGCTACTATTAGAGGTACAATTTTTATCTCGTATTCTATGGTTTATATTTATATGATAAAGGTGACACTCTTTCTTTTATTTATTCAAAGTTGGGTGACATGTTGGGATTATGTTCATATCTAATTTCATTTTTATTGGATCTTTCCAAAACATTACGAAAGAGGTCTGAACAAGGTTTCAAATGTAGCATGTGTTGGGTGGTGATTGGTGACATTGAGGTGCTTCGGGACTTCTTAGTGATTGATCTTGACATATATGACTTGATTGTTCTCATGAATTATATGATTATCATAAAGGCACATATAGACTTCTATCATTTTTAGGTAGAGTTATTATCTATCGATGGGGTCACTCATGTTTTTTAGGGTGAGTGGGAAATTAGAACGTCAAGGGAAGGCTAATTTGTTTATTTTGCTGGTTTGATCTCATTCTAGTTGTGAAAAATGTTTTTGGATGTAGTTGAACCATGCTTGGGTGGTGAATAACCTACTTCTATTTGTGAATACCCTAATGTATTTCTGGATGATTTTTCTTTCTTACCACCATATAGAGAGGTCGAGTTTACTATTGACCAATTAACTGGACTGATTCCCATTTATGTTCCATCATATCGAATGGAACCTATTGAGTTGGTGGAACATAAATTCTAACATGGATATCTAGAGGTAAAAGTATGTATTAATCATATCATGTCACCATAGGCTTTACATGATCTCTTTTTTAAGAAGGAAATCCTAATTCTTAGACTTTGTATCAAATTATAAAGTTTAATTAGGCGACCATTAAGAATAAGTTTCCTTTACAAAGAATTGATGATCTATTTGATCATTAGATAGGGGATCATTAGTTTTTTTAAGATTTAATTGTGGTCGGGGAACCACTAGTTGAGAGTCCAGGAATGGGATATATCCAAGACAACATTGTAGAGTCAATATAGGAATTTAAAGTTTCTGGTTATGCCATTTGGACTCACTGATTCTCATGCGGTATTCATGGATTTGATGTACTAAATATTTCATCAGTTCTTAGACTATTTTGTTATTGTGTTCAAGGATTAAATCTCTGTATTCTATAAGATAGAGGAGGCCCATATATACCAATTGAATATCATTATTTGAACATTGAGGGATTTTTATTTGTATGGTAAGCTTTCCAAGTGTGATTTTTCAGATCAAATTGGTGTTGTTTCCAGGGAATGTGGTATTTGAGAAGGAAGTATGAGTGGACCCTAAAAAGGTGCATGCAATTATGTCTTGGGAGCATCCTAGAAATGTGTTTGAGATTTTATTATTTGTGGTTTTGGAAATTTACTATAGATAGTTTTTTCAGGACTTATCCAAGATCACATATTTTATGAAATCATTAACCCATACTATTGTAAAGCTTTAATGGAATGGAAAATTCTATATATATTTTGTGGTGATGAAGACATGGTTGACATAAGCACCATTTTTGATTCTTCTAGAACCATGTTTGGGTTATGATGTTTTCTATGATGTTTCTAGTATGAGTTTGGAATGTGTCTTGACACAAGAGAACATGTTGTGGCTTATGGATCGTGCATGTTACACCCTCATCATAAGAACTACCATACCCAGGATCTTTAGTTGGAAGATTTTATGAATTCACTCAAAATGTGGTGTCACTATCTCTTTGGAAATCCATTTATGGTATATTTTGAACACAAAATCTTGATGTATATCTTTACTCCGAGTGATATGAAATTAAAATAGAGACATTGGGTTGAGTATATTTAGGCCATTGATTTTGATATCATTTATACCCCTAAGAAAGTGAATGTGGCTGCTGATGCATTGAAGAGAAAATTATTGACACGAACCATGAAGGAATCACTTGAGTAGTGGTATCTAATGAACTTGTTTGATGAGATAATCTTAGTAGAAGAGGATGTTGGGGGATAGGTGTTCTTGGATTTGGTAAAGGTTGACTATTATTCTAATGATAATGTTCAAGTCGACCAGATGATAGACACGGAGAGAAAATGCTTAGGAGTAATCCTAAATGATGGGGGACCTCATGCGAGTTGTCTCAGTCTCATAGTGGATCTTTGTGCTTCAATGTAAAATTTTATGTTCAATTTTCCATGAGGAAATAGATTCTAGACAGTGGAAATGAATCATGTTGGCCTATGCACCCTAGGAATATAAATATGTACTATGATTTGAGACATTAGTATTGGTGAATGGGGATGAGATAGTTAGTTGAGGATTTTGTATTGCGATGTATAACTTATCAAAGTGTTAAGGTGGAACACCATAGACCAGAAGTTTTTTTGTAGCATTTTCCAATTTAGATTCGGAAGTGGGATGATATTTCCATGGATTTATTCATTGGTTTACCATAGAATCCCAGTGGGAATGATGTGATTTGGTTGATTATTTAAAGACTCACTAAATTAGTGTATTTCATTCCAATAAAAGAGATAAGGAAAGTGGAATGGCTTGGGGGATTGTAAATCTGAGATATTTTGAAGCTTCATGGGGTTACCTATGTAGATATTTTTTGGTAAGGACTCATGGATCACATTTAGATTCTGGAATGGTTTTTATGAGGTAATGGGTTCACCATTTAAATCACGATCAACTTATTATCAAAAAATGGATGGATAGATATAGAGGGAAATCTTGGTTCTTGTAGATATTCTCATGTCTTGTGTTCTTGATTTTAGAGAATCATGGGATATAAATTTTTATGTAGTTGTGTTTTCCTATAAAAAATTTCATCACACTTTTATCAGGATGGAACCCTTTGAGGCATTGTATGGGTGAAAATTTCGATCTAGCTTGTGATGTGAAGAGTTGGGAGAGTGGTCCTAGGTTGGGTTAAGTGTTGTAAAATAGAGGAAAAAGGTAGTACACTTGATCCAAAGGTGTTTTATTATAGCTCATATTCATTAGAAATCTTATGAATACTGTCATTGTTAGCCACAAGAGTTTGAGGTTGATGATCGAGTCTTTCTTATAGTTTCACCTTACTTGGGAAATTATTGGTTGGGAAAGAATGGTAAGTTAACACTGAGGTTTGTGGGCCCCTTTGAGATCATTAATCAACTAGGGAGGGTGGAAAATCAGTTGTTGTTGCCATCTGGATTGACTTCTATACATGGGGTGTTTTATGTTTCCCAATTTAGGAGGTATATACCAGATCATTCCCATGTGATTATATGAGAGGATGTTGTTCTTGAGTCCAATACCACATTGGTTGAGTATCCAATTCAAATTACAGAATAACATAATATGGTACTATGAGTTAAAACAAATCCCCTAGTTAGGGTACTATGGAAATACGCACATGATCACCAAGAGATGTGGGAGAGTGAGCTGTTAATGAGCCACAAATGGACTAATCTTCTTGTGGATCCAAGATCATGAGCTCTTTCTAGAGACAAAATATTTCATAGAGAAGATATTGTAACCCCCCATTACCTTTCTATCATTTATGTTCTGATCATTACATTTGGTTTCCCTTTTTCACTAGGTGAGTATTTTTGGCCATGAATTGGAAGGATAACTATAACATTGAAGTCACATATTTTTCAAACTCTCATATTTTCCAAAGACTTTTCTTCAGTTCACTGGGAATTTATACGACATGTAATTGGATTACATGACATGTAATGACCACTGGGAAAATTTTGTGAAATTTATTACATAGTGTGAGAATGTTACATTTTGAATAAGGGTGACACAAGATGTAATGTGATAAATTGTTTTTAATATAAGGCGATGTGTTTCTTATCATAAATTTAATTAAGAGGGTTTTACGTTTTGTAAGGGTATTACATACCATGTAGTACCATGATTTCTAGTGTTTAGAGTTCCATATGAGATTTTGAGGGTTCATTCTATATTGTAGACTTCTCTACTCAGCTAGATCTCATAATGTAGGTGATTTTGGGTGTCTTTTATATGCATAGATTGATATGTTTAGTGATTGATCATTAGGATTAGGTGATTCGTCTCTCCAAGTAGGCTTTACTCTCAATTTTTCTCTTGTTTGGGGTTGCAACACCCTTCATTGCAGGGTTTGGTAATTGGTTTGTGATTTATATCAATCCTTTTCAGTCTTTGTTCATTCCTTATCTTATGAGGTTATATATTTTTGTTTCCAATCCCCATTGTCAAAGGTGATTAGGTTTTATATGCTCTTCAGGTAGGTGGATCTATCCAATTATTTTAATTTCTTGAATTTCTTGTTTTTATATTAATTCTTGAGATTTGAATTGAAATTTCATGTATTGAAATTGAAAAGTGTCACAAGTTTATGTTTTAAAGGGGGTTTTCCTTGAAAATATATTTTCCTTAATATGAAATGGAAAATGGATTTTCAAACCTTGAATTAGATTAGATTGGTTTTGAAATTGTTTTATAAAAATGTGAGAATGGTTTTTAAAATAGAAACTGACAAAAATTGCATTGTGGGAACATCAGGTATATCTAGATAACCAGACGATTAGCCTTAGTCTATGTGACACCATTATGAGGTAACATATTATATGTCGATGGTCTATGGTAGGCCTCGATGGTAGTTTATATCCAACTTTATGCCTTGTTTGTCCTGTGAGTGTCTAGTACATATTGTCCCATATGATAGAGCCCATATAGTCAGTGTATTATTGTTTCTAATAGTATATTTCATGATGGTTCTTTTCATGTTTGTTTGATAACAATAATATTTATCTTAGGGTATATTTACCTATTTTCTTCTTTGAAACATATGGCATGAAATTTGTAATAAACTCAAGGATTATTTTAAAATGGGATTTCAAATTGATTTATTTATAAAACTACTTTTAAAACTATTTTTTAAAGCATGGACTTGTGTATTATTGTTATTTGAACTTATATATATATTTTTGTGGTATCCTACTAGGTTTTTTTTATCACACCATAATTCTTCCTATAGTAATATGTAGACATTGTTTTTAGGATTCAGGTAAAGGGAAGAGAATTCTATAGCATGAAAGCTTCTATTTACACTATTGTTGCATTTTGGGATAGTTTGGTGGTAATGGTTGGTCACATAGGGACTTTGTTCCTAGAATTGTCTTTATTTTTTCGTTTAGCATTTTTGGCCCATTTTTATCCTCCATTGTTTTTGTTTTTTACTCTTCTTGTACATGTTGTTTTTATTATATACGATACTAGTTTTGTTATCTTTTTTTACCCCAACCATTAATGGGTTGTATTTGGTGACTGGCCTGGTTTTACTAGTTTATTCTATTATAATTTGATATCATAGGGGTGTTACTCAACCTAAAGTGTTTCATCACTACCTGAGTTAGTTAAATTTCATGGGGAGATAGGAGTAGGATCGTTGCCATTTGGATTGTAGGTGTATAAAAGGGGCCTAGAAAACTCACTCCCGTTATTGAATCGGAGTTACCGTGGGTGGTAGAAAGTATTTACTGACACCAAGATCAAGTATTTCGTTTCATTTGAAAAAATTGTATGGGATGTTTATTTAATTTAAATTATCTATAATTTCTATGTACTTGGCCTGTGTAAGTTTTTTTGAATAAACTATGTGGGGAGTTTATTTGGATAGACATGTTCTTTTAAAATTGGTGTTTCCTTTTTTGTGATATGATTCATAACTACTTTGAGTTATTATTTCTTTGAAGAATTGTTTTGTACTATTGTTTTTGGTTGGATGGTTTTTGAATTTCTTCATGGTTGATTGGTTATTGTATTGTGTTTAACAGAAAATACCTTATAGAAGAGATATTCCAAATACAATAGGGGAATCCACAAGGAATGTTCGATAGTTGGATCTTCTAATGTAATATTATTTAGTTAAAGAAATGATCCATACCATTTAGATTCTGGGGTTATTATTCATAGTTAACATGAGATAGGTAGTGGATCATGGTTCCGAATTTACTAAGCAAAATCCACCTGTCTTACATGGTGAAAAAGGACCACAAGATTCATAGCAGTGGCTTAAATAGATTTAGAGAATCTTCCACTTTTTGTAGACTCCCAAGGGTTCTCAAGTGGGGTTTTCATGTATATGATTGAGGTACCAAGATTAAGATGGTGGGATTATATTTTTAAAGATAAGTTGCATTAAGGTATTACTTATTTTTCTTTCAATAAAATCTTCAACCATCATTTTTAACCTAAGACATAACATGAGAAAAGGGCCCCAAGAGTTACTGATATTGGAGTAAGGTTATAATACTATTTTGTAGTACTCCATATGCTTTTTTGAGTTAGTGCATCTAGAACCAGAGATTTTAACCAATGATTACATGAATCCTCAGAGGATTTAGATGGGGATGAGGGATGATGTTCTATCAATGATTGTTCTTTTGTGTCGTCCAAAATTTTTGGACATATTGGATAAAGAATATTTGGCTGAGGTAGCACCTATAAATTTTCATCTTTGTGAGAGATCTAGAAATATGAAGTGTTTATGTGATAAATATGTCCCAGGGATATAAGGTGGGATCCAATTTGACCAAGGGATCAAAGTCTTATGTTGATGATTCAAAGGGTGGTGGGTCTCAATCTCTGGCCAAAGGGGATGTATATGTGGCTAATTACGTGTGACTTTAGGTAGCTGAGTGTGTGTTAGTGTAATTTGAAGTAGGTCTAGTTACTGTTAGATGTACAATGTTTATCTCATCTTATATAATGCTATATTTGTTTGATATAGGCGATACTCATTATTTTATTTTTTTCAAATTTGGTTTATGTATTTTTCTTTCATTTGGAGATTATTCCATTCTTATTTCATCTTTAGAAGCCGTTAGAAAAGTGGGCTGAACAAGGTTTCAAATGTAACTCATTTCAGGTGGTGATAGGTAGATTTCAGGTGCTTTGGGGATTCTTAGTGGTTGGTCATGACATCATTGACTTGATTATTAGAATGGATTGGATATTTAGTGTAATATACCAGATATAATGATATAATCATTATTTATTGTTCTCATCTACTGATGGGTTCACACATGTTTTCCAGGGTTAGTGGGACTCTAGATCGGGAAGGAGAGGGCCAGTTGTCTCTTATGCTTCTTTGATCTCATTTTAGTTGTCAGAAATGTTTCTGGATGTAGTTGAACCATTATTGGGAGGCCAAACACCAGCTGTTGTGTGTGCATTCCTTGAGGTCTTTCCAGATATTTTTTTCTAGCTTCCATCCATAGATAGAGGTCGAGTTCACTATTTACATGTTACCTAGAATGATTCCCATTTCTATTCTATCCTATCGAATGACACCTACTGAGTTGGTGGAACTTAAAGTCCAACATGAGGATATAGAGGTGAAAGGATTTATTCATCCTAGAGTATCACCATGTGTTTCATGTATTTTCTTTTCTAAGAAGGTAGACATAATTCTTCAACTTTGTATCGACTATCAGAACTTGAATCAGGTGACTATTAAGATCAAGTAGCGTTTACCTAGAACTGATGATATATTTGATAATTTCATAGGGGATCATTGGTTTTATATGATTTAATTGTATTTGGGGTACCACTAGTTGAGAGTTCTTGAAAAGGATATACCCAAGACAACATTACTGAGTCAATATGGTAATTTCATGTTTCTGGTTATTCCATTAGAGCACACTATCACTCCTATAGTATTCATGTATTTGTTGAACCAAATTTTTCATTGGTTCACTGACTCTTTCATTGTGGTGTTAGTGGATGAAATCTTGGGGAACTTCTAGATAAATTGGGATCATAGAGACCATTTGAATATCATTCTTCAAAATTTTAAGAAATATCAACTGCATGGTAAGATTTACAAGTGTGAGTTTCAGTTTCGACAGTTAAAGTTTTTAAATCACGTGATATCTGAGAGGGGCGTCTCAGTGGATCCTGAAAAGGTGTAGGTAGTTATGTCTTGGGAGTATCCTAGAAATATTCTTGAGATCCAAAGCTTCTTGGGTTTGGAAATTAACTATTTTTGATTTGTTTGGGACTTCTCTAATATATCATGTTTGATGAAAAATTTAACTCATAAGGGTGTAATTTTTTAATGGAATGAAAAATTTTAGAGATCTTTTGAGGAGATAAATATGGGGTTGAATTCCGAACTAGTTTTGATTCATCCAGAACTAGGTTCCGGTTATGATGTTTTCTGTGATGATCTTGCTATGAGTTGTGGATATGTGTTGATGTTGGTGAAACATGTTGTGGCTTATGGATCACCCCAGTTACTCCCTCAAGAGAAGAACTACCCTAACCATGATCCTGAGTTGGCATCTGTTATGTATGCTCTCAAAACACTGTGTCAATATCTCTTTGGAGAGAGGTTTATAATATATTTTGATCACAAAATCCTAAATTATATCTTAAATTTGAGTGATCTGATATTATGATAGAGATTCTATGTTGAGTTTATTTAGTCATTTTATTTTGATATCATTTATACCTTCAGGAAAGAGAACGTGGTAGTCAATGTGTTGAGCATAAAATTATCAACACAAGTTGTGAAGGAATTAGTTAAGTAGTGGTCTTTGATGAGTTTGTTTTCTAAGATGATCTTGGGAGAAGCGTAGGCTAGTGGATAGGTGTTCTTGGATTCCATAAATGTTGACTCATATTTTGATGAGTGATTTCTACTTGTTCAAATGACAGACACTGAGAGCCGATTCTTAGGGTAAATCCTAAATGGAAGAGAGACCTCGTGTGAGTTGTCTCATTTTCCTAGTTGAGTTTTGTTCTTCTGTAGTAGATTGGTTATTTCATTGTCATTGAGGAAAGTGTTTTTAGATAGTGGAAACCAATATTGTTAGTTAATGCACTATGACGATGCAATGTTTTAGATTGATTTAAGACATCGTTATTGGTGGCTGGGGATAAGGTGGTTGGTTGAGGATTTTATATCGTCATGTGTCACTTTTCAAAGAGTTATGGTGGAACAAAAGAGACCAGTAGGTTTTTTGTGGCCTTTAACCACTATGGTTTGGAAGTGGAATGATATTTATATGGATTTATTCATTATTTTACAATATAATCCATGTAGGAAGGATTCTATTTCAGTGATTGTTGACAAACTCCCTAAATCAGTTCATTTTTTATTAAAAAATGGAGATAAAGAAAGCTGAAAAACTTAGGAACTTGCAAGTGAAAGTGATTGTGGCAATTTATGGGGTAACCTATGTATTTGTTTCTCATAAGTACTTGAGGTTCCCATCCAGATTATTGAAAGGTTTGTAGGTTACAAAGTGTTACCAGTTTAAATTGATCACGACTTATCATCCACAGATAGATAAAAATATAGAGAGGGCATCCCAGGTTCGTGAAGATATGATTTGGGATTGTGTGCTTGATTTCAAAGTATCTTGGTGTATAAATTTTCCTTTTTTCAATCTTTCCTATAAAAATAGTTATCATCCTTCAATCAGGATGATTCCCTTTGGGGATTTTTGTGGGTTCCAAGTCGAACTTTCTTGTTCTGGGCAGAGTTGGGAGAGTAGTACTTGGTTGGGCCAAGTGTTTTTCAAGAGATGTTAGAGGTAGTGAAGTTGATCCAGAGGTGTTTGGTCATGAAATAGAGTCATATGAAATTTTATGCTGGCCATTGTAATTGGCCAATAGATTTTGAGGTTGCTGATAAATTTTTTTATAATTTCACTTCTCATGGAGAATCATTGGTTAGGAATGAAGGGAATGTAAGAAATGAGGTTTATGGGACCGTTTGAGATCGTTGAGTGACTAAGAAGGGTGGCCTATTGGTTTTTGTTTTTATATGGATTCCCTTTAATGTATGATATATTTCATCTTTCCCAGTTGAGGAGGAATACACCAGATCCTTCCAATGTTATTAGTTGGGAGGATGTTGTTCTTGAGCTTGATAACACTTTAGTTGAGTTTCCAGTTCATATTATGGATTTATAAGATAAGGTATTGCATGGTAAAATGATTCCCCTAGTCCAGGTACTGTGGTAGTGCAGATATGATCTCCACAATACATGGGATCATGATTTGTTGATGAGGGATTAGTGGCCTAATCTTTTTGTAGATTCGGGATCTTGAGCTATTTCTGGGGACATAAATATTTTATGGTGGATATATTGTAACAAGACATTTCTTTTGGGATAGGTTTGTTTTGATATTTTCCTTTGGTTTCCCTTTTCTATTGGGTCATTATTTTCATCCCTAAATTGGGAGGATACCAATAATGGAGAAGTCACAGATTTTTTGGATTCTCCACTTTTCCCTGGACATTTCTACTACTCGTTGGGGTTTTACAAGATGTGTAATGAGATTACACAATGTGTAATCACTACTGAAAATATATCTTGGACTAGATTACATAGTGTAATAATAGTACACGTCATTTGAGGGTACATTTCGTGTAATTTGAAAAATCATGTTTTTAATCTGAGGTGACATGTTTTTTGATGTATCTTTAATTAAATGGTTTTCATGATGTGTAAAGGTATTACATGGTGTTTAATAAACTAGCTCCTAGTTTTTAGAGTGAAATATGGGTTTTAGAGGCTTTATTCTATATTTTAGCCTCCTATTCTCAACCATAGGTAATACCATAGATGATTTTGGGTGTCTTACTTTCCGGATCAATCAGTTCAATGATTGATTAGTATATTTAGGCACTTCTTCCCTTTAGGTAAGAATTCATATCAGTTTCTCTCTCGTTGGTGGTTATGGAACCTTTCATTGTAGGGGTTGTTAATTGGTTTGTGATTTCTATAAATCTTTTTCAATATTGGGTCTTGAATTGTATTACAAATTCACATATTACGGTTTCCAATCCCCATTGTACACCATGATTAGTTTTTCTACACTCTTTAGGTAAGTGGATCTATTCAACTATTTTATTTTCCTGAATTTCTTGTTGTTCATATTCATTTCTTGTGAAATTAAATGGAATTAAATGTATTGAAATTGAAAAGGGTATTGGTTTCATGTTTTAAAGGTGAATTTACCTTGAAAACAAAATTTCCTTGAATAGAAATGAAAAATGGATTTTCATACCCTAAATAATATTTCCTTGGATTGGATTTTTTTTATAAAAATGTGAGTATAGTTTTTAATATTAAAATTGATAAACATTGCACAACGGGAACCTTGGGTACATTGATATAAAGACATGGTTATCCATAATATGTGTGACACCACTAGAAGGTAACATCATATATGTCAATGATCTATGGATTTCCTCAATGTTAGTTCAGATCCAAATTCATGAATTGTTTTTATTTTGAGTGTCTATTACGTATTTTCTCATAGGATAGAGCCTGAATGATAAGTGAATTTTTGTTTCTGGTTGTTTAATTCATGATGGGTTATTTCATGGATTTTGGATCACATGTATATTTATATTCTGATATCTTTACTTGCCTTTTTTTAATTTTGAAAATAGGGCATGCGATTTGTGAAAAACTCAAGGATTATTTGAAAAATGGATTTCAATCAATTTTTTTTAAATATTTTTGTAAAAAATATTTTGTTTTAATGATTATTCTTTTGTATTATTCTTATTAGAACATGTATAGATCTTTTGGTGTTTTCCTACTGGGATTTTTTCTCACACCCTACTTATTTATATAAGTAGATATAGACATTGTTTTGTTGGATTTAGGTAAAGGGAATATTATTCTGTAGCATGTATGATTCTCTTTAAATTGATATATCATTTTAGGACTGTTTGGTTTTGATTCTTGGTCATATGGGGACTTTTTGTCTAGAATTATCTTTCTTTATAGTTTAGAATGTTTGGCTTAGTTGTATCTCTCATTATTTCTTCTTTGTACTCTAGTTCTATGAATTTTTTTCTTATATACGAGACTAGATTTTATATCTTTGTTTTAACCCACCTTGTAATAGGATGGATGAGGTGACTGGTCTAGTTGGTATGGGTTGGTCTGTTTTAGCAGAAGTGTGTAATAAATATGGATCATAACAAAATCATCTATGTATTCAAACAAAAAGAGATCAATATGAACCAACTAAGGTGGTTATATCTGATCAGATATTTTAACTATTTAATCCAATATAAATATAGGAATGTGAAAAAATTAGAATATGATATATTTTGAAAGGATCTTATAACCCTATCCATGATGAGGATCAAAAGGGATCCAATCGTATTGGACATAAAACTATTGAAATCAAAATAATAAAAATAACTTCATCATACCTTTATAAAATAACTTCTCAGCTATACACTCTTAATAAGATCAAGGAGGAATAAGAAAATGATAAGGATCTATAAAAAGTTCATTAATATTTGAGAGCTCATATTTTCTAAATATGGAGTCCAATGGTTTGTAACCCACATATTTATCATATATAAACGTAAAACAATGTGGGAACTTATGAATGATGTGAATATTTCATCCTTTTCTATTCATTCAGGAAGCACTAAGATGAATAGATATCTAAAGAAAAAAATCTCATTGGATAACAAGAAGATATAGGTTATAAAATTTGTATCTCAATGCATGATATTCAAGAAAGTAAATTTTGAATAATAATAGTCTAATGGTATGATGTAACCATTAACCACACTAGTAGGGAAATGGAAAAACATAACCATATATTTCATTATAGGACTCTGTAGGATATCTATATAAAATAAAACCATTTATGTTGTAGTCTATCACCTCATAAATTAAGAACTTTTCATTGTTATCAAGGAATATTTCCTTCTTGACTGAATCACTAGTATATATATAATATATGCGGTAAGACAACATGGAATACCTATATATTTTGTATCTAATCATGATCTGAGGTTTAACTCATGTTTCTAGAGAATCATTCATCTATCATTTGAAACATAGCTATTTTTTAGTTATAATTACCACCCTCAGACTTATGGTTAGACCAAGGGAAACATTAATATTATATAAGATATAATGAGATAAGGATGGATTGATTTTCAAGGATGTTTTGATAATAACCTTCTCTCGGTAGAGTTCTCATATAAAAATGTTTTCTAATCTCAAATTCAAATAAAACCTTATAAATATATTTAGGGTAATAAGTTTCAGACTCCATCATGATAGAATGTGGTTAGAGAGAAGAAGCTATTGAGACCAGATAATATCTATAAGATGAGAGCTATGGTTCAGAATATTCAGAATTATTTAAAATATTTACAATGGTGATAAAATTTTTATTTAGATAATCATCGACTTGAGTTCGAGATTTTGGTCGGAGATAATTCATTCCTTCATATATCACCTTGGAAGAATGTATAAAGTTTTGAAAGAAGTAAAATCTTAGTCTTATATACATCGTCCATTTTGATATCTTTGATCAAATAATCATTGTGGATTATTTACTAGAACATTCACATAACCTATCTCATATATATGATTTTTCCATGTATCCAAATTTAGGTAGTACATCTCAAACCCCTCACATGTACAGAATCCTACGGTTGTAACCATGGAGAGTGATATTTCATAGGAGGAGAAGGTGGTGAAGGTATTATATCATAGATATAATGTTTAATGAAATAAGGAAACTCACATAGTCCATATACTATGGGAGAACCACAAGTTTTAGAAGGTAACATGGGAACCAGAAGAGGTGATGAAATATAATAACCGCCCCTATTTTAGAACACAAAATGAAATTTTGAGGGAGAAATTTATAAATGGGGAATGAATATAATGACCATAAATTTTATAATTGAAATTTTCTCTGGAATCAATAAATACCTTATCATGAAAAGTAGTTATATAAAACACATGCATTGTATTTTATTTTTTAATTTTGGACCGTTAAAATATATATCCATAATTAACCATTCAATCATAAAAGACCATTAAAAACTATAACAACTGATAATATATCCACTCTATGTCAACCATTAATATTATTATATAACCTAGGTTATGATGATATTTATTTTATGTCGAAGAAAGAATTGATGGCCTTGACCAGTAGGATCATACCCCATGAAGCCCATTTATTAGATCTTCTAAAGAAGAGGACATCACTAAGATTTTCCCTTGAAAACTCCCATGTTGTGATCCAAAAAATAAATCTTGAGTGAATCCATTTA
This sequence comes from Viscum album, assembly GCA_963277665.1. Lineage (NCBI taxonomy): Eukaryota > Viridiplantae > Streptophyta > Magnoliopsida > Santalales > Viscaceae > Viscum > Viscum album. Next base: position 1,981,596,366 of record OY728122.1, on the reverse strand, counting down.
TTGGTGGTATTCAATCTTATAAATTTCATATCCAATACTTTGCCTTCAAACCCACCACAAGAAATGTCCCCAATTACACACGTTACCCTTACAGTGTACGCTGGTGTATTAAGGGGTTATGTATCTAAACATTTTTTTATGAATTTTTATATTGTAATTGTAATAAAATAATGAATCTATTTATTTATTTTCATTATTACATTATACACATGGTTATATAACGAGTTTAATAAAAAATATATTTTCGTATGAAGAAACCAAAATTATATTTTTGTGAAATATATAGTTTCAATTTAAATAATATTTTTTTATAAATCTAAGAATTCTTAAATAAATTATTTTTCAAAGAAATATTATTCATAAATAATATTTATTTAAATATAAATGATAAAAGAATCTATTTAGGTACTATATAATTATTTAACAGTTCAAAAGTTGTCCCTATCATAAAAATAGTATTTTTCAAAAAATAAGATTTTTTATTTAAAAATTGATGTAAAAATTTATAAAATAATTTTTGTAATATTAATATTATTTTTCAAATAATAACACTGATATTAGTTGATGATGAGTTTTTCATAATTTTCTAAGAAAATCATATTTTTCAGAAACAATTAAATAAAATAAAAATATATAGTTTGTATTATGAAATTATAATAGCAAAAAAGTGATGTAATAAATTCTATAAAAGGAATCCACAACCATAAATATATTTCCCCTTTAAAATAATGTACTTTTTATGATGTTATTTATTTTCTTTACAAACAACTAATGAATCTTCCAAAAAATATATTATATTTATTGTTTTAAAATCAATTCTTTATGAACATGACTAACCTCCACATTATGAGTTGTATAATTTTAATGATTTTACTTATTTAGTAATTAAATATTGAACAAAAACCTCTATCATAGAAACCATTGAAAAAATCCATAGTATGATTTTTTGTTTTGATTATTTTACCACATGGAGTCCAAAACCTATGTTTAGAAATTAATATAGAGTTTCCCTCTCTTTTACTAAAAATACCCACAAAAACCCATTTATCTTCATAGAAAACGAAAAAATAATGAATTAACTCTCACTATACATATCTAAATCCCTCCCATGTTGGTCCCAATATCTTAAGAAGCTTATCTGAATCTTTAAGAAGCTATTTCTTATGGTAACAGATTCTCTTCCCCCACCTCTTTATTCACGTACATTCTTTGTATTAATCATTTTGATATCCAATATATTATACTGGAATATGTTTTTGAAAATCCATTTACTATTATTATTATTATTATTATTAAATTAAATACCATAATTCACTATCATTAATCACTTCTATAAACATTTATTTACACCCTTTATAGTGTCAAAATTATTCCGTGTTTTTCCCTGAAAAAAAACTTATATTGTGAATAAGGTCTCAATTTCTAGTCAAGGGTATTCATCGAGTTGTATATATCATTAAAATATTAGGTACATCCATGAATGTAACCCACACTACTTAATAGTATGGTTAAATTTTATGAAAGGGTTCATTTTTTTATGATCTATGTTATATACTACTACATGTGCATAATATGAGTGTGATAGTTCGGATTGAAATTATATAGACCTCTTATGCATTTGGAATTTTTTTGTCTAATGAGAAACATTTATGGTGCATGGGTGTTCATCCTATAAACACTATATAATAATTCATTTAAAATTATACTTGTATTATTCTTATGATGTCATGTTTTATGCTGCTTCATAATTCATATGTTTCCTTGATCTTATCATGTTATATCATTATTCAATATTCCAGATTATAATTCTCAATTTTTATGTCACAATGTCATGCACCTTGGATCACTTTTACTGATTTAATTAATTATATTCTCTAATTATTCCCATAATTGGGTATATAGGTCACCCCTTTCTTGTTTTCATCTCTAGTTTTTTGGTGTGAAGTATTAAAAGATTAATGGAATTTAAGGGCATGCTATGGAGTTTTAAAAAATGACATTATATCCCGATTTCAAATTATTATAATATGTATCAAATTAACAAATGAAATAATGCCTCAAAATATTTTGTTATTTTATTGTGTGTATACATATATAATAAATCACAAAATAAAGATTAAAAAAATATGGGTTGTCAGATTTCAATACAATGATCATCAAACTGGATTGGTTTATGCTAACGCATGGTGCCCCTAGATTATATTTTTTATGGAAATAAAGTAAGGAGGTTTACATAGGATTTTGGTTCCATGATATTAGGATTTTCATTAGGAGTAACATAACTAGGATAGACAATGATTTATGATACTAGATAAATAAATATTTGTTTATATATATATTCAATTTGAAAAAGGGTTTCCTATAAAAATATTGATGTATCATGTGTAATATCATTGGGAAAATTCCATACATAAATAAAAATGATGTTAAGATCATTCCAATAAGGGATCATTTTCATAATGAAATATTTATCATGGGCCAGTAATGGATATAAAGAGTTAAACAGGGGGTTTTATTTCAGTTGGATCTCATTAAATAAAATCCCTTTTTAAATTTTAGTAAAAAATGATACTAATTTGATAAAAGATTATATTGCAGATGCATATCATCATCAAACATACCATTCAAATAAATCCATGAAAAGAGAAGCATTATAAAAGAAAATATTTATAAATTAACATAATAAATACTCTTATGTACTTTATTTTCCAGTTGTCATTGAAACACAGTCTTTAATTAATTATTATTAAATTTATTTAGTAGGTGTGTCTATATGATTATGAGAGGTGAATAATGATTCACAGAGGGTTTTATAGGATTTAAATAAAAAATTTCCTTTTTAAATTCATTCTTGTATACTTAATAGGATTATTCATTAATATAACACTAAATATGAATGAGTGTCCTAATGAATTGGTGGACCTGAATATTTTCTTGATTTTTAAACATGTTAAGTAATTCATTCCATTTTCATTAATGGAAATATTTCAAAAATATAAATTAATTTCTGAAATGTTTACCCTATTATTTTCAAAGTGTTGGGGATGAGTGAATTGGGAATATTATATATAGGTTTGGGTGGTATTTCTGTAGTATAAGTGGTTAAGAGATCACACAATAAGAATAAATAATTGTTTAAATGTCAAACAATGCTTCATAAAGTTTAATATCAAGGTCAATGAAACCTAAAGGTAAAAACAAGAAATATAGGGTAATGTTTCTATATAATGGGATTGTTTGAGATATATTAAGGGGTATGAAAAACTCCATGTAATTTAAATATTAGTTTTCAAGGTCATAGATATTGATTCTTTAGTTTTTAAGGGTATGTGATACAAACTATACATATTATTACTTCTGAAATTATATAGAAGTTTTCAATATAGATTATAATTTATAGAGATTTTATTTTTCATTCATATAATAAATAAGTGATTTACTATATCAATTATTTTAATTTAATGTAATGTAATTAATTAGATATAGATATATGTAAAGGAAATATATATTCATCTCCTTTATATTATATGATAATATGTGTTTTTTTATTAAAAAAGAGTTATCATGAATAATATGAGGTAATTAATTCTACACACACTGTTTATCACTCATTATGTTCTATTACATTTATTGAGAAGAGTACATGGATACACATGTTTTATCTAATATAAAAATATTTTATCTATATGGTTTTGAAAATATGATAGAAGATCTTCTATCCACCAATCAACGGTATATTTGAAAGAAAAATTACTTACTTTTAGAGGTAAAATGCTCCATATACATAGATTACCAAATTTTATATATAATTAAAACTTTTTTTTAAAATATTCATACTAAAATAAAATAAGTGATATTTCATAGTAAAATGAGTTTTTATATCTTATCATGGTGTTATAAAGAAAATTTAGTCTAAGATGATAGTGGCAGTATGTTTAATCATATAAAAATTCAATGATAACACGTAAAATATTATGTTATTCATAATAATAAAATGATTTGTACTTAATAGACCAAAGAGTTTAGGATATGTGACAGTAAAGAAAAATGTTACATTTAGTTACTATGATAAACAAATTTTCAATATCTCCAGTAGTTTTACAGTAGTGAAAATTAAATACAAATTTCACTTGATATCTAATTGAGTATAGGATGTATGATGGTACACAGAAATGTAATGAATTAAATTTAGTTACCAAAACAATGTGATTTTCATTTTATCCTAAATATGTTTAAGAAGTTATGGTATGTAATAAATAAAACTGTTACAAAAGTTTATATTATATTTATATGAAATATATTACAGAAATGGGTTCCATTGATGATGAAATAAAACATTTTAAAAAAAATTGTTAAAAAAATGATAACATAAAAACATTTTATTTTGTAAAGTGAATGAGTTTGAGTATGTTATAAGAGTTAAATATTAGGATAATGATTTATAAATCCAATCATGATTAAAAATATCATTATTTATATATTTTAATCACTAAAGAGTTTAGTGGGAGGATTATATTATAATTATACATAGTTATGTGGTAGGAATTACAAATAAATTCAATTAGTTGACGAAAAATACTCATGTACAACAAACATATGATAATATAAAAGTTTAACATACTCAATATCAAAGATAAGTTCCTTATAGTGTCTTGTTATATATTATTAAAATAAATTTAAAAATATTGAAATTATCATATAAAATTAATTCTACACTATATCATTCTTAAACATTGGATTCATATATGTATTTATTGATTTATATTTTATGAAGTGTAATGAAAATTGATCTCTAGAAGTATGAATTTTAGTTATACCTAAATGATGTTTTTCATGGTGTATAACTAGTTATTAAGAAATGTTAAGGTCTATGTGAAAACAATTATTGTATAGTTATACATTATATACTCATGAGCAAGATGTAGGGTTTTGTGTGCTACATGACCCACAATGTATACCACATAGGGTGTCAAAAAATATGTATATAGTTTAGTAAGGTTTTATATATCATATTTAGATTCCTCTTTACCTCAGTCTGATGAGATACCAATCCTGAGAACCCTTATAAAATAATAGTTATATTATTAAATCCATTATATATATATATATATATCTAATTATGGAGTGGTTAGGTATGTTTCTTATCAATTCGTCACTTAGAGATTAACCAAGATGATATTTTTTCTCTCAATTTTCATGAATGAAATATGATCCCTAAATTGTTATAGAATAACGACTTTTAATCCAATCATAGATATTATATATGAGGTGATTATATAGGTGGATGAGGGTCATGTAATGTGCTCATTTATAAAGATTATTGAAAGGAGATGTATTCATTGACCTACTCAATTTAGACAAATAAATTGGAGAATGCATGATTCATCTACAGAGGATTGAGATATTATGTGTCCCATGTTCAATCAATGTATTAGAAAAAGGGAACATATGATAATACATTATAGTATATTATGTGCCATGTGTTCACTAGTATAGTGATATTTTTGTTTTTTGAATATTATATAAGATATTTTAAAGGTTTAAGTAGCATTGATGATTTACCTAAGTATTCCCTTTTCATAAATTTATGAATCCATAGATTCATGTTAAAACATTTAATTTAATTAAATGTGGAATGATTTTTAATTAGATAGATTCTCATAATGTGTTTTTGATTTTATCAAAAATAGTTTTGGATGGGTTCCAATATTGTATTTCATATGATGTGATACATAGTGAAGTTGATGAAATATTAAATTTTTTGGATGATATCTATGATTCTTGAATATTATTTAAGAAGTTCTCATATATGATATGATACAAAGTAAAATGGTACAAGGAATAATAAGATTTAGTAAAAGTGAGATATTAAAGGTGATATTCTATAACTACCATTTACAAGTGATGAAATTTGGCCAATAAGATTTAAAAAATGAGGCATATCATATGGATTGGAATTTTATTTCATGACACTATATTTTAGATTATCATAATTTATGATTAGGCTATATGGAATGATATATCCTAAGGATGGTATATAATCCACTAAATTTGATACAAATGAAATATAAATTTGAGGTATCAATATCCTAATGAATTTGTAGGTGTGGAAATCTATGCCCTTGATTGATTAAGGATGGAAAAATTTGATTGGAAAAAATTCAGTCTATATAAGATGGAAAAATAACTAAAGAAGGGCCTAATTTATGAAGATCCATCACCGAGCCCTTGACCACCACCAATGCCTTGAAGTAGTGATGGAACACTCCGCGATTACAACAAGATATGTGAATTCCACAAAGTAGTGAAGGATTCCTCCACATGTCTGAGAAGATCCGTGAACACTGTAAAGTAGTGATGGAATGATATATGGGTCCGATGAACTCTTCAAGCACTGTAAATTTGGGATGGAATGCTCTGTGAGTTCGACAAGCTCTGAAAACACAAGAAAGTAGCGACAGACGCCTCCATGAGCACCAAGAATACTGCGATTTAGTGATAATGGTTTATGAATATGCCTCCATCCATGAGGTTACATTTCCTTCATGACACGCCTTTTATCACCATGATACCTGATGCCTATAAATACGTGGATCACCCCACCCGAAAAGATCGCTACCTTGACCTTTCACCATCCCATCTCCCATTTCACGATGCTCCCTTTACTCTGTGAACCTGTGAGAAAATGCATTATCCAAGGTATATGAGCACCTCTAACCAAAATTTCCCTTTTCCTGATGTACCACCACTTATAGTGTAGATTCCCTTCTTGAATCCCAATGATCCTCATGAAGGTAGGAGTACCTTTTGGAAAACTGGGACTTTGTGGAGCATTCTTCCTTCACAAAACACCCTCCAATCACATGCAGACTCCATGCCTCAGCAAGGCTTCCATTATTCATGAAGCATATTCCTTCATGGAGACCATTTTATCCATTTTTTGTGATGCACCTTCCTTTTCAAATCTCCTCCTCTTCGTGAATCACCAGTGCTTTGCGTATCCCATTTTAAAGAGGTTGTCTGCCTTGTGAACCCCTCTCCTATGTGGCTTTACTGGCTCATACATAGTGATTTCATGGTCCCCTGAGTGGTGCTTTATATTGAGTTTCCCTAACTAATTATTCTTCACATATATAAACTAAAATCTATTGCTTCTTCACATAGATATGATAACATGGATCCCTTAATTGACCAATCATCTACCTCACTCCCATACAATGTTTCTTTTTTCCTTACCTTATCCAAGAGTCAGTTGTTACAAGTTATGTAATTCCAAGGGATGATGAGTGAGTCCCCATCATCTGAGCTATAGGATATTAAACTGCTAAGCACCCATGCCCTCATCACATGACGTTTAATTTTTAGTTTCTATACACCTGAAAAGTATAAGAAGATTGGAGAGAGGATTGTATTGAGAACCCTTTTCATCCGACCTTCTTGATCAACTACCTCCCTCCCTTTCATTTTTTTCTCCACGTGTGCCTCAGGAAGTCTCTATGTAATCCCTAAACCCCTTCCTTGATCTTCCCTCTTTGAGTAAGTCCCAATCTCCATCTCCCTGGGCCCCTAACCATGGGTAAGCCCCACACCATCTCTCATGGACACACCTTTCCTGACACAATCATTAGGTCTAATATTACCTCTTGTTTATCACACATCTCATGTCTCACATGAGATGAGAGTAATAGAGACCTTGAAATCCTTTTTGGTCCTCTAACTACACATAAGACCCATCATGATTTTGGATCGCTAACCATGTGTAATTTCCATGCCCCTCTTCACAAAAATATGTAGACTTTGAACCCTATATTCTAAAAAAGGTATGTAGGAAGCCTCCCTGAGGTTCAAAGCACTCACTATCCATAATCCACATGTCTTAACTATTTCACATCATCTTACCTTCATCATACAAGACGCTAAACTACATGATCCGAACTACATGGGTTTTTATCTCATTTGGGTACGTTGGAAGCCTCTTTGAGGTTCAATCCCAAAAAATAGTAAACTATGGGGCTCCCTCCAATGGGTGTACACTCATATTGTGGCATCTTCCCTTTTTGGGACACATGCCCTAGATCCACCCATTCAAGTTAGTTTGATTCATCCATCTTGGGCTGCTAGTCATGCATAAGCCCCGTACATCACCATACGCCTTTAACTAAGAGCAATCTTCTTGCGAAGGGATGTTAACCACACATAATCCCCTGAGGCATATCCTGGTTGTTTTCCTTTTTGTACGCATTGATTTGATGATCCCATCCTAAACTATGTGTACATTGATCCCCATCTTTAAAATAGGGTATGTAGGAAGCCCCCCACCCCGAGGTTCAGGCCCATCAGCCATTTTTCATCATGGTATTTCCTTTGAGCCTTTGTGTTTTGGGAATATCATTCCCCAAAACAGAGGTTATAATTCCTTTGGTTCCTCATCCATGTGCTCCATTTCTCACAAGTCACCTCCTTAGGTGTCTCATTTCCCGATCCTGAACTACGTGGGCCTTGATTCCCTTCCACTGGGATATATAGAAAACATCCCTGAGGTTGAATCTCACAACCATCACCTTCACATAGTTTCCACATCATTCATCCTCATCCATAGACCCTTCCTCCACATCCATGTTGATTTCATCTAGGTCATCACATCCCGGTGGGATCATGTCCTCCACTTGGGTAGCTAACCATGCATAATCCCAACACATCGTATCCATCCAAATGAGAGTGCCCCTCTTACGACGAGCATGTAACCATGTGTAGTACTCAAATCACCCCTTTTAACTACATGTGTTTTGATCTCTATATTATAAACTTGGTAAATCCTAGCCAATGGAAAACCATGGCATCCCCCTTTTTGGGGTGTTCTTCCCTGATCCATCATTTGTGATGTCCAGATCAGCCTTCATAGTGTGAAAGATTTCCTTTTTGGGACACACCATCCTCGGTGTATCCTTGTTGTGTGTTCTGATCCATCCATTCAGTAAACCTTCAAGGTGCTCCCCCATAGGGATGTATATATCTGATCCACCCTCATTAGTGTTCTGATCAGTCTGATCCATCTCTCCCAGATGTTAAACCCACGAAATACCCCATGGTAACCATGTGAATTCAGGGAAAATATTAGAGACATTCCTTCAACATAAGTACCACACAATTGATGTGGGATTCCCCAGGATTCCACTCCCTCAAGAAGCCCTCTGATATGGGAGAATTTATGTTCACCAATGCTCTAAAATTTAGGCTTTACAACCATTCCCAACATGACTACTCCACTGATTAAAGGTAACTTACCTGACATGAAATTTTGGATTGTACTAACAGAAAAAGAATAATTACCTAGAATCCAAAAAGATATGGCACTAGGAAGAGGCTAATGGATATCTTATTAATCTATAAGGGAGACTTAGAATAGTCAACGAATTATGAGGAGTAATCCATGGAAGGAGATACTGATATCTGATCATCCTGTTTTGATCAAGGAGTAGAACTCTATAAAGAAGTGAAGAATGAAGCCTACCTTTAGAAAGCAGGAATGAAGGGAAACAATCAGTGCATCACATAGACAAAGATATACCCCTGAGGGAAAGAATTAGAAAAGGAAATGGTGAACCTGACGTGAAGATTTTCTACTCCAACCATAAGGATTAGTAAAATTCAAGACATCAGTAGATAATCATGTCACTAGATCCAGCCATCTAGTGCCAGGTCCCACCAAGAAAATAGTGGGCCTAGTGTGGAACTCACCAGAATTCAGGGTAGTTATTCATTGTACATTCTGGTCTATGTCACTATTAGTGTGGATCATTTTCTACAACCATGGAAGACTGAATGATGCTGTGGATTTGGGAATTGCTTTCCTATTACCCATACTTCTGGTTGAATCATCCTACCTTACAGGACCTAATCTAACACTATAGGAAACTGATCACCCCTGTCCGGAGATGAAGGTGTATGAGGAATAATTCTACAACATTTTTTCATGGCTCCACCTACACCACAACATCATCCACTACCATAGCTGTTGGGTTCCCACGCCCCATCTCACCATCTGAAACTATTAAAAAGTGGGTGATGTAGATTCTTGTTCGTCGGTATGAGTTGGAGGGGGTCATCATAACTAGGGATATGGCCCACTAGGTCTGGGATCCTCTTGTACTTCATCGTTACCACTGCCCAAAGGGCCACATAAGGATCCAATGATCCCTAGTACGACATTAAACCGTTTTGGGAGCCTCTCTATGAAATGATCCCATGATTAAATCCCCTTTTACAATGAGTTGAGGGACGTCCGAGTCATCCCAACTATGAAAACCCCCCAGGAGACACCAAAGAGGTCTCCCAATAGGTCGTGTCAATGATACCATTATGTCTCTTAGGATAGGAACATGTGGTGTATAATAATGCACCTCCGACCTTGGTTTAGCTAACCCAACGCCAACATCAGGTGCAATTTCATGAGGATGCACATCAAGAGGGGCCATCTTCTATAGATTTAGTGGTCCATTCTACCCGAAACATTATATTAGTTCTCTAATGCTGCAGATAATTGGTTCACCATCACCTGATTGGGATCGAGACCCTATCCACCTCATGGGAAGGCTAGGTTGACTCTTCATATCACTGACATGATCAAAAACCATCATGGGAGAACCCATGATGTTGGGATCCATTAAGGATGTCTTCCCCTTACCATCATATTCCAGAGTGGAGGTCTTCCCCACTCTCACATCCAGCATGGAGGTCCTCACCACATTCTCACTAGTTTCAGTGGAGGTCCTCCTCATGTGCCCAGCGTCTGAGGTCGTCCATGTACCCAAGCTTCTAGGCATAGAGGGCCTCCCCATGCCCTTAATCTTAGGTATTCAAATTTTCCCTATATCTCGAGTTACCATTTCTAAGGCCCTCCTAATTTTATCATCATCCCCATAAAAGGTCATCCCCACAACAGTATCGACCAAAGTGAAGGTCCTCATCGACCCGTCAATCATCACCATGGAGGTCCTCCCCATGTTTTAGCCAGCTTCAGTGGAGGTCCTCCCCAGTCCAGTACGCCCTATCATGGAGGTCCTACCCATGGGATAAGAAACATACATGGAGGTCCTCCCCATGATCCATTCTACATATTCTCAGGAGATCCTCGCACCCCAACTCACTAAAGAGGAGTCCATCCTCGTTCCAACATCAACCCACATGAAATTCTTCCTCGTGTCACAACCAGATCAAGAAAATTTCTTCCCCACCCCAGTACAAATCCTCACAGATGTATTACCCATGTAAAAAATCATCCCTTGTCTAAAGAGGCATCCCGGGGTAGAAGGGTGAATCTTCACCATTGAAGGAAGAACCTTAAAACGTGATAGATCTCTTTAAATACAGTCCAATTTTCATATTTTACGAAGAAATATGACTTGATGATGGAACCTTCACCCCAATCCTATGCACTAGAGGCTGGGGAAGGAAACTAGTGTTCTAGTTTCATCCTCCCTAAAGGTGAGTTGCACCAGATCCCTGAATCCATTTGCATGTACATGCAGGAGGAGGAAGATGTAGCTCCCTTCCAGGGCTTTCTGTGCAGTCCTTTCTATCATCACCATGATCATACACTACCTCCACATGAGATAATGAAAAATTGTTCTGGGGTGTCGTAGATATTGAGCACCAGCCAGATATGCCATCAACTGACTCCATCTTTGTGCAAGAAGTAGTGGCCTATACCCCATCTCATAGGGAAATGATGATCCAGTATGTACGATCCTCGAGAGTTGACTCAGTATGCAATGAATTTTCATCTCATGAATCATTATCTCCACTGACTAGTCTACCACCGTAGTGGTCTACATCATTTCTACTCTTGGTTCCTCACCCATCCCCAGTTGAAGAGTTAGGAAAAAAGGTCCAAATCCCACTTCTGAGTGAAGATTTCTATGGGACATTATCATGAACAAATAGTAATATGAGATGTTCTGGACAATCATGATTCCAGACGTAAAAATTCCAGAATTTCTCACTCAGGGCAAAGTCATGTTCCTTCAACAGACCATATGGGTGACACAATTCCACCTCAAGAACCGTCAATTGGTGTATCCAATGAGTTGGGTGTACTTCGACGAGATCGAAAAGTAGTGTCATATGGTGGATTCACCTGTGCTCTCAGTGGCTCATCACCCTACATTTCTTGACCGCCACTGAGCTCCTTATTGGAGATGCATTCACTGCTTCCCCATGCTCTACAGAATCATCAACATAGTGTCTCCATACATGTAGATCCGGGGATGGGAGAAGTATGCTACTCTCTACTGTTCCCCGATCCTGTGACAGCCAGACCGGCTTGATGACATCAAGGATATGCTTCCAGGAATAGTTACAGTGAACATGGATGACCTCAGTTCACTTAAGGAGAAGGATACTAAGATATGTCTTTTTGAAGGTAACCTTCTCCTGGGAGCAACAAAACATCTACTAGACCCCCTAACATTGTCACTTGCTAGAAAAGGCACTTGGTTGGCCTTGCTAAACCTGCTGAGTCATTGTATCTCGTTCGGGACCCCAACAAGGGAAAATGACTCACCAGGACCATTAAGCCTTCTAACATGTCTGGATGGACATAGAAGATGGAAGACAATCCTAATAAGGATGCGCTGCTTCAACAAATCATAGAATAGAAGAAGATTAGTGATGAGCTCCTCGATCTGCGCCTTGCTGAATGGTGCCAAGACTATGGTGATCCTTGGTATGATCCCATCCAACTTCCACTAGGGCAGAAGGGGAAACCAAAAGTTCTTCTTAAAGAATTTCCCATCATTGATCCTAAAAACCCTACACATCTCGATAGGGAAGTGTCTATAGTTTATAGAACACATCCACAATATACACTGCTGAATCTACTAGATCTATGTGAGAATATACTCTGAGACATGTTTCTACCAGATGTTACTCAAATAGCTCCTCATGTTTCCCTTTAGGTTATTCTCCCAGCTACTCCACATGAGATACTTCCCATAGTTCCTTAGGTGGTTCCTCAAACTACTCCCCAAAATACTAGGATTTCTTATCATCTTAACGAGCCTACCAAAATATTGGTGGTTAGGGATCCTAACCAAGACAGGATTCCTCACCAGGTGTATCTGATGGATGCTATCATTTCCTGGATTATGACTCTTGAAATGATAAAAGTGGAAATCTTACTTGATGGAAAGCTATATTTGGCATGGGAAGATAATATGCCAACACCTCCAGATTTTGGGAACCCCACTTTCTACCATTTAGAAGGGATGGGTGACCCACTACATCATCTAGAATACTTCATCTCAAGATGTGGACCCATTCTAGGAACTCCAGCACACTAGGAAGTCTCCATGATCGGGTGTTTCATAAAGACACTGGAGTGACCTAAAGATTCCTGGTACATCCAGTTACCCATTAGGTCATTAACTAGTTGGGAGGATATTCATAGGAAATTTCATTATCATTTCATCTCCACAACTCACAAGACCAATATTTTCGACATCTTGAATTGAAAACAATGACCAGATGAGAAGGTCGTAGATTTTTTCGCCAGGTGGAAAGGCCTCACCTATTCACTCAATATTTTTTTGACTCAAGAATAGATGATTATGATGTGCTTGTGGAATGTAAAGACTAAATTGGTCCCATACATCATCACAAATAATTTCCATGGTAGATTCTTGTATTTTTATAAATAGGATCAATGCCTAGAGGAAGCCGTGCAGTAGGCCAAACAAGTATGACTATTTCCTCCCACAGCTCCTACAAGAAGATCTTCCAAAGCTTATACTGCTTCCATTACACAAGTAGAGGCCCCTAGGACTCTAGAGTTGTTACCAGAAGAGCCGTGTCCACAACCTTAACAAGGGAAAAAGCCTTAGTCCTAGCCCTAGGATCGGTATCACCCACCTCTAAATCGGCAGGTTCCAACATGTAATGCACCACCACCACCCAAGTGAGATAATCAGGTTGCACCTCCTCACATGGCTGCAGCCCCTTGTTAGTTCTAGGCTCCCAAAGATCCTTTCATGGACCAAAGAAAATGAACCTATTCATTTAGTGAATCTCAATTCCCCAGTTATTTTTCAAACCACACTGTATTAAGGGATTATGAGGTTCCCAAACTACAGAAGGCCCTATGAAACTGATCTCACTAACTTACCCAACTATTTCCCCTATCACTGATTCATTGGACATACTATCAAGTAGTGTTATATGTTTATAGATAGGATCTAGGACCAGGTCGAAAAATAGTTTGTCAGGTTAGGTCCTACCTTGGTATATGTGTCATGTATCTCTGTAGAGACTCACAGTGACTACGAAGGTAGATGAAAGTGAGTCCCCAACCATGGGTCTTAAAAATATTATGATTGGTTAGCCCATAGATAAGTTTCTCACACCCATGTGGTCAATAAATCCTGATTGAATTAGCCCAAGGCTTCTGAAGTCACCATGTTTCCACATGCCACCGCTTCTACAACTACGTCTTAGACTTCTCTTTCTCAGAAGAGCAGGCTCCAACGATGAAAGGGAAAAAAATCCTTCCACTAGAACCAAAGCTGTTTCTCACTATCAGTGACTTCATACCTCCATAGATGGGAGTTTCCCCCCAGAAGATTCCCAGTGATTGAGGATTCCTCATGTGATGTTTAGGAGTATTCCTTAATGAATATCATAAAACTGGTGGACACTTACATGGTTCCCAATGAAGAATAATTCTAGGCTAGTCCTCCTGATTTCCCAAATTTTTTCCATCTTCGACATTGTCATGGATATGTGATCCATCAGAATGCTCAGGCAAGTGATGCTAGCCAATCTGTGCATGCTACCGAGACCAGACAACATGCTCGACATAGAGATCAACATGGATCACCCTCTCATCCTATCTCATTGGGTTCACTCCCACCACCATTCATGTAACTCGATCAGGGAGATTCACTTCGACTACTCTAGGATCAGTCACATTCATCCATGCACAGACCTCATTCATTTGATTGTCAACCAGTAGTTGTTTTGTGTGGTTCTTATAGTGAGCAACGAGATATCCCCATCACCAACCATAATCCTCTAGTTCAACCGCAACAACCATCATACCTCCTTCCATATAACAGCCTCTTGTTTGTAGAAATGTCCTCCTAGAATTGAAGTATGATGTTCTTATTCAACTCACTATAATTTCTGCGAGGACCTCAACCCTAGAGAACCTCCACCTATCGTAAGATATGCATGAAGCTCTCATAATGGCTCTAAAAACCCCCCTATAGTTCAAAATATAGGTAGAAGCCTCAAATTCCTTCCACGCTGAGGAAGTTGAGTGAGAAGAATGCCAAGACATCATCTTGTACTTTGGAGAAGACAAAGTCTCCCCTATACAGGGGCATATTCACCCATTTTACATCACTATCTAGTATAATGGTGTAAAAGTCCATTACTATCTTATTAACATTGGCTCTGGGATTAATCTCAACCTAATATGAATTCCCCTAATTCTAGGATTGACTGAAGTAGATCTGAGTCCTTCTAACCTAAAAATTCAAGGTTATGATAGGAAAAATCAATGGCCGTGTGGAAATATTCACCTAAAGAACCATTTTGGTGGACTGATTGCCAAAACTAAATTTATGGTCATCTCAAAGGAAACCCCCTAAAACATGTTGATGGGAAGTCCCTAGCTCCACCTACAAAAAACAATTCCCTCCTCATATCACCAATGCATCAAGTACCCCCCTTAATGGTCAAGTGGGAATACTCTAGGGCGATTCATGCCTCTTTTCCTATTGTGAATCCTATTATATAAGCACCAAATAATACAAGAGAAAGTGAAAGACGGTTCAAACTAAAGATATTGAGTACACTACTCTCTCGAATGACCTTTGGAAAGAGTTGGATGATGCTTTCATCCTCCCAATTAATTGTTTGGAGGCCGAAAATCTTTACCTAGGACACTACATTGTTGACTCTAAGAAAAGAGGTAAAGATGTTCCCAGATAGAAATAATTCTAGGAGATCACATCGTACTCATACATGAACTATGATCGGGTGATACCAAAATCCATGACCCCTTTTAGGTATCTATATGTTCACCCTATGGTGACAACTGTATGCCATACCTACCTATCCACTGAACTGGGTTCATACAACTTAGGAAAAAACCCCACTACTATTTTGATATTATCAAGAATGGCCCCTTGGGTTGATGTTATGATGGGATTGGGTCAAAATCTTTCATCTCAATGGTATCAACATTTTAGGATTCTCCCAATAAAGAATACACCATCACTCAGGTGGGTACCAATGTTACTTCTGGTTCTGAAAACTCAGAAGAATTTCCCCTACTGATGACCCTATACCCTTGGATGATGAAGATTATTTCGAAAAAGCTCCTCACACATTTGAATAAGATGTTTCCACCATCATCGATGAGTTGGTATATGTGAATATTAGAACCAAATCAGTTCTGATTCCAACAAGGATTAGTGAAGATATTCTTGTAGATAATAAAAAAGTGTGTGGATTTCCTGGTGAAACATCATGACATGTTTTACTAGAGTTATGAAGAGGTTTTGGGATTGGAATCTCAGGTATACATTCACCGCCTTAGTCTCCTGTTTATTTATCATGGGTTCAAATAGCCTTTTAGGAAAATGCACACCTCCCACAGTGCCATAGACAAGGCCAAAGCTGATAAGCTCATAAAATCTAGCTTCATCAAGAAAGTCCAGAATCTTAGCTGGTTGGCCAACATCGCCCCCATTAGGAAGATGAATAGAAAAATCAGAGTCTGCCTCGACTTCTGGGATATCAATAGTCACTTTTTGAGGGATGAGTTTCCCATCCCTATGATAGAGTTATTGATTTACGCCACTTCTAGATTCTAAGACCTCTTCTTTATCAAAGGATATTCTAGATATAATCAAATTTGGATGGCCCCGAAGGATGAAGAGTCCACCACCTTCAGAGAACTTCAAGGTATCCTTTGCTATCAGGTAATGCATTTCAGGCTGAAGAATGTTGGATATACTTATCAACTTACTATGAACCAAATATTAAATCTGATCCTTACAACATTAGTGGATTTTTTTGTGGATGATTTGGTGGCCAAATCCCACTAGAGCCAGGACTATATCAGGGATATTGAGTAATTGTTTGACTTCCTTCGTACCCTCCATCTGAAGATGAACCCTTTGAAGTGTTCCTTTTGGTTTACCTCTATAAATTTCCTTAGCTTTGTAATCAGATATAGATACATTGAGATATATCCAAAAAAGATCAAGTCCATCAGCCAGATGCCTCCTCCAAGAAACCTTTAGTAGCTCCATAGTTTTCAAGGCCACTTATCCTACATTCACTGATTTATTCTGAATTTGGGTGGCAAGTGTAATCCCATTACCCGACTCATGATGAAAGGTTCCTTCTATCATTGGGATTAAGGGTTCCAGACTGATTTTGAGGAAATTAATTAGTATCTTCTACAGCCTCTGGTTCCAATGCCACCAATCTATGAAAAACCGTCGGTCCTCTATTTGACCACCTTAGAATAATTCTTCGATGCTCTTTTACCTCAGAATAATAGTGAAGGGAGAGGGAAAAGTTTGTGTTATCTCATCTTCATGCTCCTCGACACCGAGAATAGATAATCTTTTATCGAGAGGAGCTACCTCACACTAGATTTTACCATGAAGAAATTGCAAAATTACTTGTATCATGATAAGATATAGCTAGTGTCCCATATGGATCTACTGAATTATATTCTAAATCTTCCTTTGTTGACATGACATCTAGCTGAGTGGGTAGTGATCCTTTATTAGGTCAAAATCAGGTTCATCCTGTAGAAATTTGTCAATGGTTAGGCATTGACATATTTTTTGGCTGCCCATCCAGCCTCCACACAGTAGCCTTTGGATCTTGATTTTCCATATGAGGTCATCATCTCAGTGGATTAGTCCATGCTATGTTAGTAGATTCACTTTGACTAGGAAACATGGAGCCCCACTGACAGGAGACTCAATGACCACACACTCAATAGAGTAGGCCTTGGCATCATCTTTATCATGACTACATAGGCTGTTTTTCCCTAATTGTTCTTGTTGTTAGAAGGTTTCAAAAACAACAAGGTAGAGTATTTGGATTTGATAACTGGTCTTGATCTGGACGTCGATATTTATGTTCCACACCGATATGTGATGGTGGACTCCTAGTTGGTCATCAAATAGAACAACGATGACTACTTCATAAAAAATCCAGAAATTATTCCCCTCATAGAGTGCACTTTCCAGCTGATGTCCCATTTATCATCCTGGATAAAAATCACTAATGTTCATTGGTCATAGAATGGTCGATCTGATACCTTGGCTAGCCTTTCTACGTCAATCATAGAGCCTGACCAGAACAATTTAATTATCTATGTGGAACATAAAATGGTCATCACTACCGTCACTCTAGATGATGATGATAGCCAGTAGGTAAACCATATTACCTCTGATGCTTCCACACTAGGACCCCCATTTCCCCATCCCATTGTATAAGAGACCACTAGTTAGACAACTAATTTTGTTGAGTACCTCCAACATGGAAATCTCCAAACAAACAGATCCAAATGAGATAGAATCCATTGGCATGCAGTGTAGTTCACCATCTAGAGTGGTCATAGACTTGAACAGATCCTCTAAAAACATGGGTTAAATGGAGTTATAATCTATTGTATCAAAGGATATAAGATTCCATAGGTTATGTAGGAAGTCCATTCTAGTTTTTGCAGATCCCATCAGGCTGAGACAAAACTCTCTCACCAGATTTGATGATCAACCTATTTTTTTCCCACCATGGTCTATGACTATATCATGTTTTCCAAGAGGTGTCACATGTGTCAGATCTATGAAAAAATTGTGTATCAACAATGATATACCCTCTATACTACCATGTATTATAGGCCATTTCATTTTTTGGAACCGCTGTCATGGGATCATATCAACTAGAAATAGCTCACCAATGAAAGTTTATTCTGACTACCACAGATTTCTTCTCCAAGTTGGTAGATGCGATTCCACTCAAAGAGTTTGAGGCTCGTTTTAGAATTGATTTCATGAGATCTAACATCATCTATAAATTTGAGCTCCCTCACACTTTAGACACTGATAAGGACACTGACTTCTGAGTAACCGATTTGAATAATTTGTTTCCATGTATAGTATCCGGTCCAACCATAATTCTCATTACCATATGAAAGAAAATGAGAAGATCTAGGAATTCCAAAAGACCCTATATAGAATTATATAGAATATGTGTTGGTCTGAATAAGATTATTGGGGTAGAAAAGCTCCCCAACACTCTCTGGGATTATCAGATGACAAATCATAATGCCACCCAGGTGATCCCGTATTCCTTGGTGTACAGAACCAAAGCTGTTCTACCCATCGATATTCAATTACCATCACTACATATGACTACCTATGAGAAAAAGATGTCAAAAAAGTTAGTAGAAGTCCATCTAGCTAATATAGAATCCCTTAATGAAAACAGGCATTAGGCATTTCACAATCTGGAGAGGCACTGGAATAAGATATCCAGATCGTTCAACAAGAAAGTTCATATCCATTCCTTCATTCAATGTGATGTGGTATTCGCTCTAAGGATGCCGATGATACAAGGTAGGAAGCCACCAAAGTTGGATCCCAAATGGAAAGTACCCTACATCATTCAAAAGGTTCATCCCAACAACACATAATCTTTTGTCACCATGGATGGCCAGCGAATTACTCCCACCAATTCTAAGTTACTCTTGATGTACTTTTCATGAGTTCTCTTTTTTACATCATCCCACATGACATTAAAATGCATGATATTAGATGTCCTTCATGATGTTAAACTATAAGAACCATTTTCCCCATCCCACATGATGTTAAACTGTACCCACGTCATCACCGTATAATGTTAAATTGTACAACATCAAGAACTACATATGGAATGATTCTTCCCTCAAAAGATATGTAAGAACAAACCAACATTTTTTTATTCAAGTCCAGTCCCAGGTACCAAAAATATTGTCATCTTTTCGGCTACTTGGCATGAGTGTTATGGGATCACGTGGTGTGGTGTGGACTCATATTGTCTTGATTCACACCAGGCTTGCAATAGCTACACCATGTACCTCCCCTAAGAGAATCCCTTACCCATTTCCTTACCGCATGACATGAAACTGAATGGTACTTAAATAAATATGTGTGTCTTGATTCCTTAAATTATAGGATATGTTGGAACACCTGAAAATTACATCTTTGGGCCCATACCTAGGTTCTATAACCTTTTTATATCTTTTGGTCCCTTCCTTATTGTCTGAGTTCTTTGACCTTAATCTACAATCTCTCCCCTTCCACCTGAATTAAAATTATTCATCATTACCACAAGAAATTAAACAACACGACATACCGGAACTATATATGTCTTGATTCCTATCCTCATGGGATATGTAAGAATATAAGGACCTTTCATATCTAGTCAAACCGCAAAGATTTCTAGGTTTTCTGGCCCCATGGATTAGGATTTATTCTAGAGTGTGTGGAGAAGAGTCAAGACCTCATTGGTTATCATTCATGTTAGGCTATAATAGTCTTGCTATGTGCCTACCTTGGAAACTATTCCTCTTGGTATTCGTCCTTACCGCATGAAATTAAACTGTAGAGCATACAAGAATATTATGTGTCTTGATTCATACCCTTGTAGGATAAGTAGTGAGGACCATACATTTTTTCTCTAGGCCCAGCCGCATAAATTCCATTTCACTCCTTTCGTTTTATAGTCTTGGATGCATGACTTTAAAAGGAAAATTGACCATTGCTCTGTAAGATGTTAATCTACCCCATCCTACATGACATTAAACTGTCATTTCATCTTGGACACATGATGATAAACTACAAAACACCTTGATCTCCTCATTTGTGAGGGGATTGCATTCCAAAAATCTTGGCATGGGTTCTTCTCAGGAGTATGTGGCATGGTTGAGACCTCCTTGGTTCTCATTCACATCATTCTATAATGATCACTTCATGTACCTTACTTATAAATAGTCTTTCTGACCCATGTCTTTATTGAATGAATTTAAACTGCATGGAATTCAAGAACTATGTGTGGCTTGATTCCTACCCTCACAGGATACATAGGAACACTTGAACATTTTGTATTTAGGTCCAGCCTTAGGTTCCTCAACCTTCCTGGCTCTTCTGCCTTCCTTGTGGTTTGAGTTCTATAACCTTAAACAATGATCTATCATATCCCACATGACGTTGAACTACTCCATCTTGCCTAAAATATATTAAAATTTATCGAATTTATGGTCTTTTATCCATGATATTTAAAGGAAAGTTCCCATACATTCTACATGATGTCAAACTATTGCTAGATCCTTACCACATGATGTTAAACTATGAAACACTCATCTGATTTTCCATTCTTATGGCCGCCTGGCCTCGGTAGTCTTTGGGAGTGCTTGGTATGGTGTGTACTCCTCTATTTATCATCCATGTTGGGTTTATTATACTTCACTATGCGTATCCCCTTTGGGACATTACATCCCCCAAGGTCATAGTCGTATGACCACAAACTGCATCACAACAAATTTCCTTACTACACGATGTTAAACTGCATGTCATTCCAAAACTATGTGTTGCTTGATTCATGACATCGAAACATATATAATAACTCCTAGACATTTTGTCTTTGGGTCTTGATTGAGGTTAACCAACCCATTTCTCCTATTTCCTCCACTCATCCTTATAATTCATCCTCCCTTAATTTAAACCTTAGACCATTGTTATTCCTCATTAACAATATTATATGCACTGTGGTGTGGATCCCAATGTGTTGGATTCTTCATGGACATTTTCCCCTCCATCTCCATGATTCACATGTCCCTTTATTTTGGCCTTCATCATATTTCACTTCTGAAGGTACCCCTTAACAATATGGATGTTTGGCCTCATGGCTCACCCACTGTCTTAAGCCAACACCTACGAATACTTTCAAATTAATTTTTGAGATAATCACTATTTTTTGAATATGTTCAGTAGTCAAACCTCTTTTGTTTGTTCCCATTCCAGGTCACATGATGTGGATAATGAGTTTCGAACATGGTCAATAGTTATCCTCCATAATTACTCCACCCTCATCAGGTCCCAAATATTGGACACTGTGATTCATCTCTTTTCACATCCTTATATCCAAGTAGAACTTTAACACCCTTTGTGTTACCCCTCCAAGCACCTTTATGTGGTGAACATGCTGATCAACATTGTTGGGAAATTATTTACCTGACTTTTCCATTCCCCTGTAGTGTATTTCCATGTGTCATTAGGATCTTCTCCACCCCTTGTTTCCCTAAGGATAAGTATACGTATAGGATATTGTCCTAGAACTACGGTAACGATCTTAGAATTTAACCTAAGATGTTAGATATTAAGGGTACTCCCCCTTTACTATGTTGTTTTTCCTTGCATTATTTTTGCCTCTCACACTATTCTTTTTGGGTTTTAGATGATGGTTGGAACCCAAAGGAACCGTGTTGATCACTGTAATGGACAATGCAATGATTGTACTCCTGTACAGACAAGTGTTATGGGAGATGGAGTGCAAAATCTTATTGCTATACGTACACAAGCTATGAATCATTCTGGACTTCCAACTGAGTAGAGAAGGGAACAATATTCTATTGAGTCCTTCATGAGGCAACGTCCACCTTCTTTCAGTGGGTCTTCCGATACACTTGTTGCTGAACAATGGATCAGTACCACTGAAAAGATATTTTCAGTTCTTCAATGTTATGAACATGATAAAGTCATCTTAGTAGTATATCGTTTGGAAGGTGAAGCTGATCAATGGTGGAATCTTATCAAGAATACGAGGCCAAGAGATGAAATTGAGTCCATGGAATGGGACAAGTTCAAGAACTTGTTTTTCAGTAATTACTTCCCTCGTATTCTTCAAACAAAGATGGAAAAGGAGTTTCTTGAGCTGAAACAGAAGGATGATGAATCTGTTGGTATATACGAAGAGAATTTTACAAGACTTGCAAGGTATGCATCTGTCATTATCATCCAACCTGAAAGTAAAGTTGATCGATTCTTCAGTGGCTTAAAAAAAATCTTCGAAGGGCATTAACTATAAGATACTTTAGTAGCTATGAAGAAATTATGCGTTGTGCTATCAAGGTAGAAATGGAAGTTGGTGTTACTTATCCATCTCATAGTTTTGACAAAAAACGAAAGATGGAGTTCAAGGAGAAATCTCAGAATAATGGTGAAAAGAAGATGAATGTTTCCTTATGCTCAAAGTGTGGAAAGAAGCATGGTGGATATTATCTTAAAGGGAATAGAAAATGTTTTAAGTGTGGAAAAGAAGGTCATCGAGCAGCTGGGTGTCGAAGTAATGGAAAAAGGGTTTCTAATGATGTGAATAAAGAAAAGGCTGCAGGGAACGCACCACCAACACTTCAATGTTTCATGTGCAAGGAGATGAGACATTATGCCAATAAATGCCCTAATCCAAGGGTTAGTGATGATCGACATGAGCAACCGCTTAAGGCAAAGGACAAAGGGAAGTCACATACGATCAATATTGGCGATGTTGAATATGAAAACGATGTGGTGGAATGATTAAGTGTTTATGTAATGGGATTCCAAAATTATGTTGTGTCATGGAGTATTGGAATATTTATGTATTGGTGTAATGTGGTATTCAAAGTGATTGAGATATTTTTGGAAATAAGATGATATGCACATAATGAAGGGAAAACGAGAAAATGAAATGTTTAACAGTATTCATGAGCTCATGATTGATATAAAAACTAAGTGATATCATGGTTTGAGTATATAAAATTTTGAGGATTTTGGTATGTGGAAAGTGTTAACCTCTAACTGCATTCATGTTTTCACTATGGTTCAATGGGTATTCATTTTTCAAGAGAATACATGATTAAGGTATTCACATGATGAATGTGACCAACAATATATATATATATGGGGGATAAATGATGGTATTCACATGCTTAGTTGATGACATTTCAAGTAATCATTTTCTTTATACTATGAGCTTGGACCGAAGTATTTTCGATAAGCCTAAATATTAGAATGGATTATGTTGGACATATGCTAAGTATTGTTTAAGGATAGAACTTTTTTCGATATTACTGATGGGATTTTATAGAAATATAGTTTTAGAAAAAGGACAACCTGTAGGACGGGCGACAACCCATCGCGTCGGACAAGGCTGTGGGAATCGAACCCACAACCGAAGTGCGACTGATCTTTTTCACCTACCATTGGCCTATAGGATTTCCCTGTTTAGTAGAAACTAGTTTTATTATATTAAGCAGTATAAGTCCATTTTAGGAACTATATAAGATTAATCTCACTATAGATGGACTTATGTAACTTTTCTAACCTTTTGTTTGAGACAGATGGAATGACCCATCATTCTATCACATGATCTACTAACACATCACGAATGACAAATTCAACTTCATTTCTTTAAGAGATGAAGTGGAAATTGTCCAAAGAACGACAAACGATGAGACTATACCAAAATCACGAAAGTATTTCTTCTAATTACAATTTCATCAACTTTAGGGAAATGATCTTGAAAACCAAAAATGTTGTCCTAGTACTATTATATCTGATGAATCAGATGGTATCGTAGATCGTCACAAATTTATGGCTTTGTGATTGCTGGATTTTCCATAGCCATGTTCTCTACCACTCTACATCAGAACATGATGGTTAGATTTCTCTTCCATATCCATATTTTCAACTATGTGGAAACCCAGTGATTATTTTATTTGGGTAACCGTTACGTTTCATACTTTTGTTTTTAAATATTGGTTTTGGAATTCCTTTTTACAATGTGGGTTTCTATTAAAGAAACTTTCGAATAGTAAACTATTTATAACCTTGACGAATTTCGAGGGCGAAATTCATTTTAAGGGGGGTAGAATGTAACACCCCTAGATTTTATGAAAAATATTCTTTTAATTTCATTAATGTCTTGTGTTGTATGCTACACCAAGATTACCTTGCACTATACACAACACCGTATTAGCTTGCAGTATACGCAACACTTTTCTTGGCTCTTGTTACACACAATTTCACGTTCGTTTGATAGAAGTTATTCTACGCAACATTGAGTGTATATATATATATATATTCAATGTATAAATAAAATATGGTTGGATTCTGTTATACGCAACAACAAAGGAGTTGTGCACTACAAGCAACCCTGACTTGGCTTGCATTACACGCAATCGCGACCTTCCTCGATAGCGTGTGTTGTACGCAATATCGGGTTTTACTAAACAACAATATATTATTATAATATTGTTATGAACTAGCCGTTATGAATAGTGTTAACTAAATTTTGAATTTTATAACATTATTATTAATCTTACACATTTCTAGAACATGGTATAAGAACAAAATAAATTTTTCAGGTAAAATAAGTATTTTTCAAAAAATGCAGTTTTGCCGCCTTTTGATGGCACACGAACTTTAAATCTAGTTTTTGACATATTTATAAGTTCAATTTGACAAAATAAAATTCTTCTTTTGAATGAGGATATAAAAATTTACATTAGATAAAGTTTTGATATTTTTCCGATAACTTTCATATTTTAATGAATAGTAAAAACACGCTATATTTTAATTAAAAACAACTTTTTTCATCGTAATATCTTATGTGGTTAAATTATAATATTGAATGGTTTTAAAGTATAAATAGATTATATTTTTACCATTTAATATAATGTATGTCATTATCATTGATTTTACCTTGAATTCGTAGGTTAAATCAATTCAATCTTTTGCAATGTTTTAAAGAAAAACCCGTTTTCTTTCGACAACGGGATTAATTTTAATTTAATTTCTGCATATTTTGTGTATTGAATTTGGAAAAATGGATTCCATATTTGGAATCAGTGGGTCCAAATTATTTTAATAGGCTAATTTTTATTTTTGGGCATTGTGAATAGTAACTACGGTAAATTTTATTTACTATAGTTAAAGGTAAATCGGGTAATTAAGGGTAAATATAAGATTATAAAATTACCCGAACACTTGGAAAAATCCAATTGGATGGCTTAAAGTAGACCCATATAACCTAAGGGTCAGATTAGATTCATTTTATGGACTTTTGTCTATGAAAATAATTTAATTATTATTAAAACCATAGAGTGTGACAACATGTCACTTTCTTAAATCTTATAAGTATACTAATTTTAATTTAGTGATAAAATTCATGAAACTTCGAACATGAATAGTCTCCATAAATCTAATAAAATTATCTACATCATAGGAATTTATTTATAATTTTTAGGGATTAAATAATTATCATTTATTATGACACAATGATGATGCAGTAATTGTCTTATTAATGAAATATTGACATAATTGATGTTATAAATGCCCAAATAAATGTAATTTGAGACTTTTTATGACATAAATTAATTTTATAGGTTAATATGACATGTTATTGTTGATATACGTAAGTTGGTTCGAACTTATCATTATGTTATTAATTTCATAAAAATCATGTACCAAATAGTGTCAAAATTGACACAAATTAGTTTTTAAAACAAATATTATATTATTAATTGTTATTTAATTCCTAAAAATCTAAGGTTCGACCAAATGACTTAGATAAAAATAGATATACTAATAATAAACAACTTGGGGTTATTTTGGTTTGTTATGGTATGTTTATCAACCATATATTGTAAGAAAACAAAAAGACACGGTAACAGTTAAATTATTTAACTTAGAGTTAAATCTAATTGATAAGGTTGAAATAACAACCTAAACTTGTCTAAATCCTATTGGATGAGATGATGTCGACCCATACATACTTTATATTCTAAATAAGATCCTTTGGAACCATTATAAACCGAATTTGACCTTAATATAAAATAATATTTTGAGATTTTCCTAAGGTTCCCCTCTCCTCCCTTATAAAAGGGCACCTCCTCCCTCTCCTACTCACTCCAATTTGAGCATTCATGCTCGGCCAACACCTGCCAAAATCTCTTCTCCAGTTCCCTAGTATCATCCTAGAGGTCCTGGTCTTCTTCAAAGACCATCCTTAGTTCTTTAAGTGGAGGTTAAGTGAAGGCGCGTCAAAAGAGGTAATATCCATTACCGATCTTTTTCAATTTATTTCTTCTTCAACTTCTTATTCTTTAGTTGTTTCATGATAAAGTAATAAAATAAGTATTTCTTATATACTTATATGTCATTATAAATATGAAACAACTATAATTAACCTTCTATCCATCCTACGGAAAAAGGAAATCACCGCACGTGCGTACATACAGAATACCGTCTCCATGCCGTGGTGTAATCTATTTTCCACCACCACCATACTTGGATGGGTATAATGGTGTAAATAATGACTATATATGACTATTATAAAGTGATATTAATTCTTAAATAGTATAAATACACTCCAATACAATTCCACGATCATAGGAACGATATCATCACTCGTGCGTACGTACGGAATACCGTCTCCACGATGTGATGCGACTCGTTCTACATGATCTTAATTTCATAATGATTATATAAATGAATTGAATGAATGAATATGATATATATTACACTAATACCATTCTGGAAATTAGGTATCTATAACCTAAAGATAAGAATAAGA
Source organism: Viscum album (assembly GCA_963277665.1). Classification (NCBI taxonomy): domain Eukaryota; kingdom Viridiplantae; phylum Streptophyta; class Magnoliopsida; order Santalales; family Viscaceae; genus Viscum; species Viscum album. The sequence continues at coordinate 1,981,568,685 of OY728122.1, read as the reverse complement.
ATTTATTCGACAAACACGCATAAGAACAAAAAGTAATAAACACCCGAATAACAAGTAGTAATGAAATATTACTAATAAGAAGATAAGAATATGACCATATATGATATCATAACAATATGTATGATTCTTTAATAAGTCAATAACAATATTTAAATCATTATACAGGAGGTTCGGACACTTACGAAGCATATCATACCTAAGGTAAGGGAAATATCACAATCTCATTTTTATCCGAGATTGTTTATACTATAGTATTTACTAGGGTGTATTTTATCATCCACATCCATGTTTCCTCAATATGTAATATTATTTCCATTCAAATAAAATTCTTTAAATCCTATTTTACCCTTCTGTGAGTTTTTAGTAAAAGATATGAAAGGAATATGTTTTCATTTTTCGTATGAGGTACTTTTTTGAATTTTCCGACAAAAGTACGAGAAGAATGTTTTTTAAATTATACGACATGAATGGATTTTTAAAACATTATTTCCAAGAATCTTCCTTTACAAGTTTTCAAGTTTATTTTTAATAAACTTCTTTTAGTTTAAAATTGTAATACATGTTAAGAAAGTAAAATGTTTTTGATGTAGAAAGGATATTTTCCTCAAGAATGGAGTTCAAGTGTTTTATCAAAATTATTTTCCATCTAAGATAATAAAGGGTTCTATTTCTATCCGTATTATTACATGGATTTGATTATGTTGTGATGGAAATATTTTTATGAATTCCTTTATCTTATATGAATTGTTTTATGATGTCATGTTGTTTAAGAATCCCATTTTTATTACATGGGTTATGCTATGATGTATGGTTTATGATTTTGTGGCACACATAAGAATGGTATCATTATGAGATGGGTGGGACCTATATCTCCCTCCAATGCATTGGGTAAATATTTTATATCTCATGAGATAGACATGGCTGGAATGGTAGGTTATACCGGTTCAGTGAAATAGGACTGAAACGAGGGTGACTCGGTTCAGAAATGGTCTTTGTCCACTAAGATAGTCTTGGCAATGAGTCTTGACTAATAAGATATGATTCTATATGATTATGGGTGTATTCCACAAAGTTTCATGTTTTAAGTTATGATTATTGGGATTTCATTTCACTACTATGATTTACCCCATGTTATGAAATTATGCTCTCTTTTGCAGGTTAAGATTTCCAAAATGTTATGTTCTTATGAAAATGATGTGATTGATATTTCTTTTGTTTACCATTACTGAGCATTTGAGCTCACCCTTTTATTTTTTTTCTTTTCCCCAGGATATAAAGAAAGTTTTTAGGTAAAAAAAATGAATATCTTTATGGGAGATGTTGAAGAGCTTTCACCACGATTAGAAGATTATATTCCGAGTTTCCAAAGACACTAAAATATTTCGATCCTTGTGTGTGTGTTTTTGTTATGTACTAAGTATTCTGAAAAAGTAATGTAATGTCCATGTACGTCATGCTTTGGGTCTCTATAGAAATGGTTACAAAATTTGGCCGTGTTATTTAGCACATACAATTTTGTGTTTAGTTCTGACTTGAATTTCGGAAGTATAGAAGGAACCCTAGGTCATATATCAAAGGACACTATGAAAATTAACTATAAAAGGATTTTATTATGAAAAAAATTGGAATGAGATTAATTGTTTGTGGGTTTTATGATATTTAAATAGAAATAGAAATAATATTACTATGTGAGATAAATAATTGGGATAAAACATGATTAAATCAAGTGAGTGTCCCTTAATGCTCCATCCATTATCGCTATATATGAAATGAGAAGGATAATTGATTACTTGATTTATATACACTAAAACTAGTATGTTATGTTATTTATTAATATGTTACCACCTAGTATTTTATTGATCAATGATATTGATTACCAACAAAAGCTCATAATCAAAAAAAAGTATATCGATATAAAAACCGAACTCAATCAAGGAATCACATAAAAAATGTGATGAGATGAAACGATTTGGGTAAATGATATAATTTTAAACAAAAATAGAACATACATATTCATGGGTTCATGATTCTATATTTTATCAACCGTTATAACCAATTTCCACACTAATGAAAGGGAAGGGGTGAGAACAGAGATGAACATGTTCAAATCATCAAAATATATGAGTTATGCATGGAAGCATGAGGATTAATGTTACTTTTATTTTTATTAGATCATAATAACAGAAAAATAAATTGAAAAGGTTGAAATTAAATAAAATAGGATACAAACCTATAAATTCAATCACCTTCTAACAATTACAAGCATGGAGCTCATCATTACAATAAAGAACACCCCCAAATTGATCACTAAGAAGTTTATATGTACATGATGTAGAAGGGGGAAAAATAGATGAATAAATATATAAAATTAGACTCAACATTACAACTGGTCATTCCTACATTTCCAATGATCTATTGAGTGATTTTAAAAATAAATTTTGAATGTTGGATCCCAGAATAATTATTGGTCTATTGGTATATGTGAGCTGTTCATGAAGTATTCTTCTACCAAGTTTATTTATCTAGTTGACTAACCAAAAGATGTTAAATTTTCCTTAAAATATATATAGATATAGTCCTTAAAGGAATATATCCAATGGCCATGGAATCAAACTAATTGGTGTTTTGAGGCCCGAGTTATGTCCCAATTACTGAAGTGTAGTCCAATTTGGCCCACCCATAATTTTTTCATATCGTGGGAAAATTTTGGGCCTCTAAACGGAAGAATTGGGATGAATGGAATTCTATATAAATTTATCCCACATAGTTTTAATCTCTTCCATAAAATTTCAACCCAAATAGATTCATTAAGTATCCACAGTAAATATAAAATTCCACAAGTGTGCTCGTGATCTTATGCAGTTTGGCCCATTTTCCTTGAATTCCATCGTGGGAACTCCAAATAACATCTTACTTCAATGTAAACATTAAGAAATGTAAAATTACCCTATTGAATAGTAATATAAATTAAATTAATTAATCAAACATGAAGTGAAAGTTTTTATTATAATTGTAATTCTCAGGACAAACCTAGTTTAAAATAGTGGTGTAAGGGTGGACATGAATAGTGATTCACTATGCGATCACACCCCCATACCTAAACATACTCACTCCTAGGAAAAATCACATTTAAAAAATTATTCTTGTAGATATTACCAACTTCATGAATATTTAACACTAAATGAAATTTAAATTCATTAAAGCAATGTGATCAAATCATAATTCACACCAATGAGTTATTCCTGATGATCTTGCAAAACGATGTATCATAATGAAATTCAAAGAGATTCATGATTCATATATGAGAAAGAAATTAAAAAGTAAACCATTCCACTAACTCTATATTTCAAGATATTCATTCCACATTATATCAAGTAAATACAGGTTATTTTAAAAAATTTCTGCATACCTGATTCTTTCCACCAAACCTTACCATTTTAAATCAAATTCCTAGACACAGTCACTTAATAATTTCTTAAAGTAGAAACTTAATATAGTTACCTATATATCCCCATATGTTTCTCATTTAATCACTCCCCAATTTTTTATTATTTTCATTAGTTATGTTGTTTTTGTTTTTTAGGGCATACAATATTCGGATTACAGGTACACAGGTATAGGTGAATCTGGAACAGCAGTGAAACAGATCAAATAAGGAATGGATGTATAGAAAAATAATTTTATAAATCTAATAAATATTAACCTAACTTATATTTACCTTATATTATGTAATAAATATTCAAACTTCCTGGTTTGATGAAAAGATGTGTGGAGATATTAAATGAAAAAAACTTCGCATAAAATACTCACACAAAGTGAATCATTAATATCAAAAGTTTCATAGATATAAAACCATTTATATCATATAATATCATGAAATTTAATAAAAATCACACCACAATGTTAAATTCCTAGAAAAATTCACATCCCATGATTGAGACAAATTATCATTAAATGTTAAAATAACATGGAATAAAAAATTACAATTTGAATTTTTAGTAAGTTCCATGATTTTGGGACCATAAGTGGGGGGGGGGGGAGATAAAAATACCATACATAAAGAAAACGAAAATAATAAAAAATGAAATATGATGAAAATACTAATGAAGTCAATAAGATGGGGAAAAATAAAAACACCATTCAGTAAGTAAAAAATAAATAAGAAATAAGAAAGGAAATGAAAATCTTAACAAACCCAGGAATATAACAACCCCTACACCTAGACTGTTTAGTGTCCTAACTATAATAAAAGATAATGTGGGAAGGAAGGATAAGACCAGGTAGGTTTTACTATTATGTTTCTTTTTTAGGGTTGATTTATTCCACTAGGTGATTTGGAATATACTCATTAAAATATTTAAGTCTCTTCCCATTAATGATAATAATCACCCACTCCACTCATGAAAAACCTATTTTCCACCAAAAGTGAAAATATTGGTAACAATATAAGGATAGGGACATTAAAAATTAATCTTATGTGGGTGGATATTTAGACTAAAATTGCACATGAAGACCTTCTCACCAATATAAAACATCTACTGAAGAATCATCCCATCATGGATATCCTTTGTCTTTTATTTATATATTTTGGAGTTCTCATATGCATCAGACCTAATTTCTTCCAAATCATGAAAATGAAACATTATATGATCACCTGAATGTGAGAGATTCATATTACACTATTTAATATCCTAGTATACATGGCGCTCTACCTCCACTTCTAGGTGATAATTCTTTCAAAAAACAATCCTATATGGAGACATTCTAACCAAGGTTTTGAAAGCTATATGGTATGACCAAAGTGAATCATCCAAGAAAAGACACAAATCATTCTTCTTGGGTTGTACCATTTTTCCAAGATTCTCTAAACTTCTGAATCTGAGATTTATTCTTGTTCATTAGTTAGGGGGTGATATGAATTGGAGAATGTTTTAACAACCACATACTTATAAATAAAATGTTTCATGTTGATATTGAAAAATTATGAACCCTGATCACTAATGATGAATCTCGACAAAAATAAACCTATAAAAAATCTAGGACCTCACTAAATTAACAACCACCAGTGAGTCATAAATCCTAGTATCCTTTTCTTTCACACATTTATAGATATATTCAATAACCAGTAAAATTTAAACACAACCGAATGAAAATGGAAAAGGACTCATGAATTCAACTCCCTATGCATTGAATATCTCACAAAATAACATGGGTTGTTGGGGAATTTCATTCCTCTTAGAGATATTGACTATGAATTGACATCATGTGCATGTATTACACATCTTATGGTCATATATATACAATATTTTCAAAAAATTACTAATTCATGTACCTTTTGAGTAATGAATTGAGAGCCAATGTGGCCCCCATAAGCTAATTTGTAGGATAAGCTGAAAACTTAGGTGAACTCATGGTCAGGGACACACCTATAATAAAATTCGTCACAAAAAATCCGTCAAAATTACTGGTCATCCAAAATATACAGTCATGAATCATTCTTAAGTCTCTGGTATTGTGTGGTGATAAAATTAGTGGGTACCCTATATGTTTCTATACAATCGATAATGTCTTTATTATAGGGGGTAAGGTGTAACTCCCTGAGTTTTTATGGACTTTTTTTTGAATAAATTTAAATTTTCATTTATTTCTTACAATGAACTAAGTCAAAGATTCCTTTCACATGGAAATGACTTAGTATACATTACATTCAACACAGAACTGGCGTACATTCCACACAACACGGACTTGGAGTACATTCCATGCAACACTGACTTGGTGTACGATGTCCACAACACGGAGTTGGTGTGTGATACATGAAACAATGAGTTTCTTAAAAATATATATTTTAATTATTTTAATTATTTAAATAATATAATTATAACCTACCAGTTAAAATTAGTAATATGACTTTTTAATAAATACTTTTCAAATATTTGTTTGTAATTTTATATGTAAATAAAACATATTATTTTTGGTAATGTCCTTTTTATGTTTAAAAACACCATTTTATTGAATAAAATATTCATAATAATGAAAGTAATTTAAGACACATTTAGAAATTTAATTTTACAAAATAAACTTTCATTTTGAATTCATAACTTTGAAATTGTCTTAGGGTGAATTTTTGGTATTTTTCTAAGAAACATTATTTTATGATTAATAATTAAAAATACTGCCTTTTAGTTAAGACCTTCCATTTTTTATAATTAATTATTAATGTTAAATGATATTATAAATATATTTTAATGTAAAATTATATGAATATTACATATAAAAATACAATTAAATTCATTAGAATCAATTCCACTTTGATACTGAATATAAGATCTTAAAAAAAATTTGAACTATTTCCTACTTTAAAACCCCGTTATTTCGTCCCGTCTATGAGATTTGCACTAATAATAATTTTGTCACTTCTATGATTGAAGTTTAAAAAATATTAAATACACCATTGTATTCATTATAATGTTTAGATTAAAAAAAATACCGTGTTAATTTATGACTAGAATAATTAGTAAAAGTGATTAAAATTAATCACAACAGTTAAGGACAAATTTATCTTAATTTGGGACTAAACTGTAAAATTATGGCCCCAAATGATCTATAAACCTGTAAAAAAACCATTTTATGTCCATAGTTCGTACATAGAACTTATATTATTGAGTTTTTTTGTTTGGTAAGACTTTTTTTAGTTTATAACACGTACCAACCTACTTTGTTTTTAAATATTTCATGTGAGTCCTTTTCCTTCCCTCTAAAAGGCCACCGCCTCTACCCATTCCTAACACCTCTAAAGACTCTTAATTTCTCCCAATACATGACCAAATTTCCTTCCATAAATCCTAAATTAGACCTTTAAGACAACCTTTGGTTGGAAAACCTCTCAAGGAAGGATTTTGGCACAAACCAAAAGGAGTTACCCAATTATGAGGTAACATCTTCTCTCAAGATCATATTTTTTATTTTCTTTATACAGAACCTCCAATATCATTATACCCTTATTGTGTGATGAAAATATTATCCCCAATATATTATAATGTTTTCATACATATTTTAGGATCTACACTTACACACACCTCTATATAATGAATGTTGACTATACTGTTTATGTGCACGACGAACTACTGCCTCACGAAACGATGATTGTTCATTTCTCCTTTACCACCAATTATGATGGCCATTATGATAGAAAATATATTTATATATGTAATATATTTTATTTATTATGTATTTAATCATATTTATTTATTTTTTATCGCACATATTTTTACCTTCCATTTGGTTTTAATATGATAGTCTCGTTTGAGGAAGTGTGGACTACCACCCTCTAAAAGCGATGTGATTCATTCACACACCACATGGAATGTATTAAGAATTTGTTTAATGAAATTATATGATATTTATTATATATTAATGATACTATAATAATGATATATATATATACATATGTCTTTTACATACTCTCTTCCAATACGACAATAAAAACAGAAACATCGTTCATGCATATGTACGACTTATGGTGTCCATGAATGGTGTATTCCATTTCATACTTATATATGATATAAATTATTATAATATTAATATACTAGATATAAATGATATTTATATCATGATATAAATTATTTAATCATGATAAAATTATAAGGATCAACAGAATAACAAATTAAGGCAAATTCGAAGAATAAAGAAAATATTACCCGTAATGAAACTCTAACATATGATCATTAACAAGTGGGTAATATAAGGTGATGATAAATCCATACATGGTATTATGTGAAAGAATATTATTCTTTAAAATTTTTATAATAAACTTATATTTATTATACAAGAATATTGTATGAGTAAGAAGAGAGTCAACACACAAGGTAAGGGGATTTCATCTCACTTTTAATTTAATTGAGATACCAACTATGTTGGCCACTCATTCCTTTTGTGTGGTGTATTTTCTGACCATGATTGTATTATATGTATATTTTACTTAATATTTTTCATATTCATATTCCCATTTTATTATCCTTATTCCATGGGTTTTAGATTTCAAAGGATACAAAATAGGTAAAACAGTTTTGTCTCAATTTTCCATCTTTGAGATTCATGTTTTTTTATGAACCTAAAATATTATTTGAGGTGTAAAAAATCAATTTAACATGATATATCATTAATATAATTTTTTTGATGATATATTAAGCATCATTTAATTTCCTTTTTTTGGATATCATGATCCCGAGTTATAAGACTTTATTGATACAATCTCATCTCTTTCTGAGATTGTTTATGTTATTTCTTACCTTGATGAAATATTATTATCCATAGCTCAAGAATATTCATGAATTTACTTATCCTATGTTATTTCATGATAAAATCCTATATTATTACCATACTGTACTCTTTGGTACATAATATAGTTATGAAATGTTATTTAGGAAGGCCCGATTATACCCTTTCTTTGGTGAAAAATCTATGTTTTCTAGAAAGGGTTTCAATGAATATTATACAATTATCTTATATGATTTTAAAGAAAATTTCCCTCTGTGTATTTTACCAATATTTTCAAGGAAATAATATTGTCTCTTTATGAACATGTAATTCCTTTAAACCTTTTTACAGTGAAAAAGTAATGTCACTTTTTTTACTTCGTACGACATGTACGGATTTACCTACCATCATTCCAATGAATATTTCTTTTCTTTCTTAAAAGGTTAATCTTTAAGAAATTTTTAAATTAATTTTCACAAAAAAAATTCAAAATGGTTTAAAGACTTATTAAGATATTTTTATGGTACTTTTTTAGAAAAATATTTTTAAATGGTTTTATGTATTAATAAGCCGTTTTCAAAGAACAAATGATATTTTCCTCAAGATTTTTTTTGAAAGTTATTTAAAAAATATTTCTTATATAATATGAAATCCATTGATGTTACTCATTTCCATTTTTGGAAATTCTATAAAGGTTCTATCTATATCCTTTCTATGAATGGGTTATGCTTAATGTCATGGTCATTGTAAAACATGTTTCTCTTTCACGGGTTATATGTGTATGAAATATATTTTTCTTTCATGGGTTATGGTTCGATGAAATGGTTATAAAAACAATCCCTTTTCCAATGGTTATTATGTGAAGAAATTTTAATGATACCCATTTCATTTTATGTGTCATAATTTGATGTTTATAAGACCTATATATTTTTATGGGTCATGATATGATGCATGTTTTATTATCTTGTGGCACATGTGTGAATGATTTTACTATGATATGGGTGGGACCTATACCTGGGTCCAATTAATTGGGTAATGATATATTTTACATGAGATTAATGTTTATATGGGTCGTATCCCAAGCCTAAATGGAAGATGGTACATAGGTAGTAGCCCATGACTGAAAACAAGAAGGTAAATGGGTTGTATCCCATGACTAAATGAAAGAAGGTACATGGGTAGTAGCCGAAGCCCGAAAACAAGAAGTTACATGGGTTGTATCCCAAGAATAAATGAAGGAGGGTACACATGTAGTATCGTAAGCCTGAAAACAATAAGGTACATGGGTTGTAGCCCAATAATAAATGGAATAGGGTACACGGGAAGTAACATAAGCCTGAAAACAAGAAGGTACATGTGGTTAAGACCATGGAAAAAATGAAATAGGATACATGAGTTTTAGCCCATTTCTGAAAACATGAATGTACATGGGTTGTAGCCCAAGTCTAAAAGAAACAGGGTATAAAAATTGTAGTCCAATCCCAAAAGTAAGAAGGTACATGGGTTATAGCTCAAGCCTAAAGGAAAGTGGGTACATGGGTTGCTAGCTGAAGCTCAATGTAGGTACACAAGTTGTATCCCAATCCTAACATGTTATAAAGGTCTTGGTAGGTATCCTGGACATACAAGATTATATTCTTATATATATTCCAAAAATACTGTATCTTATTCCTTAGTTACGATTTCATTGATCAGGATGTTTTTTTTATTATGATTTATATCTTATGAACTACCGAGCTTTATCCCATAACTGAATTTTATGACCTTTGATATGCAGGTTATGATCTCTTAATGTTTTGATCATGTAATAATACTACTATTTTTGTGTTTATTCTTACATGTATCCTTTTTTTACCCATACTAATCATATTATATCACCCTTTATTATGTTTCCTCTCTCTATGTTATGATGAAAGGTTTAAGGTATATGTGCTAATGGTGTAGATCTTTATGAGAGATGTTGAAGATCATTCACCAGGATAGAAGATTTTGTTTCCTTTCTTCCAAAGACAATAAAATATTATGGTCCTTGGGAACATATTTTTGAAATTTACTAAATATTCATATAAAATGATGTAATATCCATGTATGTTAATATTGGGTTTCTATATAAGGTCCAGAATATCACAAAGGTTCTCACAAGGAATGTATTATCAAATGGGGAGGGATGAGTCAACATGGTGGTAAAATGGTATGTAAATCCTCTTAATGTGCTAAGCTACCACATTTTCCAATCCTCTCTCATGTCAAATATCAAGGTCAAAATCCTAGAGAATGAGTATCCTCTGAATGCGTTGGGGCTTAGGTTCAGGTTTCATTTGGAGAATAGATAGGAAAAATGATCAAAAAAAGAAATGATTTTTATCTCAATAACACATGAATGAATTTTTATCAAAGGAAAAAAATAGAAAGAATATCTTTTTTAGTTGTTGTGTAGTTTTTATAGGAAGGGTAAAGGGTGATTGAGGTATACACAATGAAACTAGTAGACTTCTCAACCCTCTATGACAAAACATCCACAAATAAAAAGATCAAAGCATCACACATATATTTAAAGGGGAGAACCCACATTGGATGTTGTATTATGGGAGGATATGTGAGACTTCATTTTATTGAATTGAATGAATCCTCACAATTTTTAACAAATAGAAACTTATATTTTATTGTAATAAGAAGGGTATGGAAATTACAATTTTACTAAAGCCTTTAATGAATTAGTAGTAAAAACCATCAAAAAACAAGAAATATTACACCTAATGAACATATTTTGGATATGTAAGGGAGAAAATTAATTAAATTTTTTATTTATCCACTTGAATTACCTCATTTGAAATAAGATTCAAAAAAACTATCCCTTGCTCAACCATGAAATGAAATTTCTCATAATTTAATAAGAGATCTTTTTCAATGTAATGTTGGAGAAAAAAACCTAGGTGTGAAAAAAAGGAATCAAATTAAGTGACATAAACCATGAAATTAGGCGTAAAAACTTATATACAATTATCAAGGTATACATAAAAAATTGTCAACATACAATGGTGAAATGTATGAAGGGCATTAAAAAGACCCAAAGGCATCCCTTAGTATGAAAATGTGCCAAATAGATAGGTAAATGTTGTCTTTTAATAATCATAAGGGGATATATGGTTTTGAAAATAACACAAAAATCCATCAAGGAAATGGTAATGAGACTTTCAAGACAGTCTTTCTAACATATCGGAAATGAATTGTAGAAGAAATTGTTCTATTCGTATGAATTTTTTAGTCAATAATAGTTAATATAGATTTTCAAACTATTTTTCACACATGTTGGAACCTATTCATTCTGTTCATTTGACACCAACATTATTCTCATTTTTTTAGTAATAAATTTTCACTGGGATAACCCATTTACTATCATATATAGGATAATGATCCCACTAGCATTTAATTTACCAAAGTCAAATTTTACCACTTCAACGAGAGTGGTTTTAATTACAACACCTGTGGTTTCTGGACTAGGGGGGGGGGGGGTTGGGAGAGTGAGGTCCACGAAACTGTTTTTCTAATCATTTTTATTCTATAAAGAAAGAGAATAGATAAAAATTAGATTTTTAGAATACTGATGGTCATGGGTGATTCATAATGAACACACTCCTAAATTAAAGAAGAAAATTTAAACATTAATGAACCCAAAAAAACTCAAAACATGAATCAAAACTCACATCATCCAAGAGTTAAGAAGAATGAAATGAATCTAAGTATTGGTCAAGGATATAATGTTGTGTGTATGATCTTAGAGTGGACTTCCATCAAATAGGCCTGAAATGTGGAGTGCTCTTTAATGGGTTTTTCCTCACATCAAAGATATTAATAAATAACTTTTCTCTTCCAGACTATCTGAATAGCATACCATTGTGAATTTTGATGATCGTATTTTGTATTCTGATTAACAGCCTTCCATGTATGAGAAGAGTATGTCCTTGGGTTTCAGTATCTTCCATCCTAATAATATAGAAGTCTTCTGGGAAGATGAGATTGTTCACTCTTATAAGGACACCCTTGACCACTCTTAAAGGGTGTGTTGAGCTCCAATTAAAAATTTTCAAGATGATGACCATGGGTTGAAGCTCTCTAATAGATAGAGAAGTGTACACCAAGTAAGGCATCACATTAATAGAATCACCAAAACCTATCATTGCATTAGAGAAAAGGTCTCCCCTATAGTACAAGGTATCATGAAGGTTACCAAATCCTTTTATATGGATAGAATTGCTGGTTTTATCAAAATCGAGACATTCCTTCCAAGTTTGAATCTCTTATTCCCCTAAATCACTATCTATAGTTGCAATAATCTTTATGAAATTTGGAATAGTGATTGATTTTTTTAACTGTATTTTGTAAAGGAATATTAACATGTACATTTTTAATTATATAAATTATTTCATTATCAATCTCAATATCAAAAATTTTATTAGATTTAGAGATTCTTTAGTGGAATGGAAGAGTAAAGGATTGTTCAGGTTAATCCACAATGATAATTTTTACCCTTTTTGTTTCGTTTTTCACTACTTGTATATTTCGAAGGTATTGAAATAGAGTTTTCAAGAGGGTGACATACTTGTTAGGTAGAACCATTATAACAAGAAACTTATTTACTACTACGAAGTGTGATTAGGAATAAATTACCCTTTTTATTGGGATTAAGAACAAGTTGGGATGATAGTTGTCTGGAACATTTCATTTTAATCTCCCCAATGTACTTTTCCAATTTTCCCATTTGAGTTTGTAGTTCTTGAATATCCAAGTGTATGGTCTGTTGGAGTTAGAGGTTTTGGGTTTCCATTTTCATCACAATATCATTGAATTTTGCTTCCTATTTTAGAGGTGGGGAGGAGTATTTTTTTGAGATGTTGAAGGATAAGAAGGTTTCATACCATGGCCTTTTTGATACCAATTATTATAGGGGTAACTAGAGTATCCTCTTTATCAGTACTATGTTTGTTCTTGCCACTTGGGGTTTGGATTTTGAATAATGTTATCTTATTTGAAGTTAGATTCTTTTTGGAATCGGTGGCCATGGAATAATTCTACACATTACTTAGATGAATCCTAAAGTTATGGTCTCGTTTTAGAAAAACGAGCCTTATCATATAAAAAAACACAATTTAATTGAATGGGGGGCGAGTGTGAATTACCTTTAGATTGATCTAAATTATTATAAGGGTATGGATCTCATCAAGTTTATTATATAACTTTTATTCTCAGGATTAATTAATTACCTTATGAACTCCTATGGTTGGTTGAATTTATCTTATATGAAATTGTTGTGCATTTTAATCCATGTTGGCTATTAAGTCATGAGCGATGACAAGAGTATTGTCAAAACAGGAACCATGAGCTGAAAAATCTATCGTACCACAATCCATGGGGAAAATTCCATCATAGAATTATTTAATTATAAATTGTTCAGAAATATTGTGGTGTGTAAACTTGAACTAAGTCATTTTAATCTTTCGCAATATTCAATAAGGGTTAATCCTTATGATTTATTTATTCCAAATATTTCATTTCAAATTGATATAGATTGGGAGGTAGAGAAAAAATTCTCTAGAAAGGGTCATTTAAGTTCATTCCAACCAAAAATCATAGTAGTTAGATGGTATATCTAGTATTTGTCTACACCATCATAGAGGAAGGGAAGGACCTAAAATTTATGAGGTCTTTAGACAAATTTTGGGGTTTCATGGTGGATCACACTATGTGAAACTCATTGAGATGTTTGTGAGGTTCCTCACTAGTAAGACTATGGAATTTTGGAAGGGTGTGGATGAGGCCTGATCTCATCTTAAATTTGTATACTTCCTTAGGATATTGGATTTACATAGGTTGGTACTCAATATTTGGGGAGGTCGGTTCTTTTAAGGTTCAGTTATTTAAATCCCTATTTCCTTGGGTTTGATTTAGTTCAATTTTAGATTGGTTTAGGATTAATTCTAGTTCCAGAAGGGGTTCCTGCATATTAATTTACATTCATATTCTAGATGAATTAATTTTTGAGTGAAGTTTATTTTCAATTTATGGGTCAATCGAAAGAAAATGTTCTTTTTTTAGATCTTTTCATGCAATAAAGTTGCGATGTTTGTTTTTTTATTTTTTTATTTAATATTTTAAATTGAGATGAATAAAATGAAATATTTTAATAATAACTAATATATAAAATAAAAGGGAATTTTATATTATATGGTTATATAAATAGATAGGGATAGAGGAAGAGATAGATAACAGTAAACACACAAAAACAAAAAAACGATAAAAAAAGATTAAAGATCAAAAGGGAAGGAGGATATTGAAAAGGGTAATAAATAAAAAATAAATAAAATAAATAAAAGTAAATAAATATATAAATTTTTTTATCCCAAAAAATGACACCAAAATTTGATCTCATTGTTGAGTGCGTCAAATTTGATGATTATTTTTGACTAGATTTTTTATATTATAGCTAGATGCATAGGTCGTCTCTCGATAGAGCCTTAAATTATTAATTTATTTAAAATTTTATGATTATGAAAATAAAATGGGAAGGGTATCATGTATTTGGGGGTTTATTTTTTTGAAAACCAAAAATGAAATAGTATTACTAAGTGAGAGAAATAAGTAAGAGAAATCGCAATCAACCCAGGTGAGTGTCCCTTGACGCTCATTTTATAATCATTGTAAAGGTAATGGGAAAGATAATAGATTCATTGATTTATAAACAATTAAAATATCATGGAATGTGATTTTTTACCAGGTTAACAACTAGTATTTTATTGATCAATGATATTGATTTTCGATAACCGCTCAAAATCAACAAAATTGTGTCGACATAAAAATAAACTCAATCAAGGAATCACATCAAAAATGTGAGGATATGATAAAATTTTTGTCAATGATATAATTTCCCAAAAGAAAAGAACATGAATATTAATGGGTTAAAGCTTTTGGATTTTATCAACTCACATAACCCATTTTCACACTCATAAAATGGAAGGGGTGATAAAAGAGATGAACACGCTCAAATCATCATATGATTGTGGTTACGCATGAAAGCATGGGGATTATTGTTACGTTTTTTTATTTGATCATACACAAAAATTTAAAAGGTGTAAATGAAAAATAATATACTAGAAACATGGAAATTCAATAAACTTTCAGTGATTATAAGCATGGAGCTCGTGATTTCATTAAAGAACACCCCCCAAATTGACCATAAAGAATTTTTGAAGTACATGATGTAGAAGAGGGATAAAGTGGATGAATAAAGTTCTAAAATTAGACACAACATTAACCCTGGTCTTTAAAACCTTTCCAATGATCCATGTATTTATTTTAAATATAAATTTGGTAAGTTGGATCCAAGAAAAGTCAATGATTTATGGGTGTATGTGAGATTTTCATGACATATTTTACCACCAAGTTAATTCAGCTGGTTGGGAGACCAAAAAAATTATTTTTCTTTAAATTATGTGGAGAGGCTTCCCTTCAAAATAGACGTATAATAGAGGTGGAATCAGTATAATTGGAGTTCTGAGGACTTAATTAAGGTCCATATATGGAAGGATGGTTGAATCTTTCCTAACCATAATTTCTTCATATTATGGGCCACTTTTGGGCCTCCAAATTGAATAATTGGGATCTATGATCTTCTTGAGAAATACATCCCAAATAATTTTGATCTCTCCCGCAAATTTTCTGTACAATTGGATGCATAGTGTATCTATAGTAAATATTTATGTAGATAAGTGTGCTTGAGGTCTCTCTTAGTTTAGCCAGTTTTCCTTGAATTCCATCATGGGCTCGCCAAATCACCACATCCTACATTGTAAACATCAAGAAAAGTAAAATTTCAATATTTAATAGTGATATAAATTAAATTAATTAATCGATCATGAAGTGAATCCATTTATTATAATTGTAATTTTCAATACAAAACTATTTTAAAATAGTGGTGTAAGGGTGGAAATGAATACTGAATCACTATGCGACCAAGGGAGTGGCGTGAGGGATTGACTACACACCATTTTCGGCACACCACCACTTATTTTTTCATTTTAAAGATTATTTTTTAAATCCTTATTTATTAAATTTAATTCCTTAAACATTAATTTTTTCTTTTCCTCCTTATTTAAATCATTTTCCCCCATTACATTTCACACGTTTTGGTCTAATTTTACTCATTTAAACACATTAAACCATTTATTAAAATCCATGATTATATATATATATATTTATATGCATTATATATATAAACACACTCTTTCATATACATATATACACCTACAAATATATGTATAGATATATATTTACCATATATATATGTTATATACAGTCACACACATACATCCATATATATATATATATATATATACTCACAAATGTATATATATATATATACATATATATTTATCCCATATATCTATAAACACTTAAAAATTATTTTACCAATTTAATGAAAATAATAATAACAATAGTAATATATTTTCATTATTATTATTAAATCACTTTCATTATTTCCATCATAAATATCTCTACATCATCCTTCATTAAAAACTAATAATAAATTAATAAATATTTGTTAATACTATAACATGATTTTCTTAAAAAAAATAATAATATAACCATTGTTACTTTTCCCACTCAAAATTTCCACCATAACACCATCATTAATTATTAAATTATATTTCCATTTTTTTCTTCTTCAACAACAACAACAACAATAATTATAATAAAACAATTATAATTATTATTTCTAACTTCCAAAAAAACATAAACCAATTTTTATTACCCTTATGTGCGATGTTACTAAACTCACAACACACACAAAAATTATTTCACACATAGGGAAAATCACTATTCCAAACACAATGGTACTCGTAGATTTTCCATAAAAAAACATTGCTAAGGAGATATTAATTTTTTTCATAAATATAAAATTAATGTGTCAATGTAATTATCTTCGTGTACTATTTGAACACACACATAATAAACAAAAACGTTATTTCACATCAAGGGTAAACCCCACACAATGGACCTAATAGTGGTCTCATGTTTCTTATTCGAGACACCATTAGGGAGATATTTCATTTTTTTTGAAAAAATTCATGTTTTACAATAAAATATATTTAATATTTTTATTGTATCAACATAGATACCATAAAAACCTTGGAATGATATGTTAACTCATAATCTAAATTAAGTAATACTCTATAGAATTATCCAAAGTGTTAATTAGGCATTTTAAACTTTCATAGTTCCATTATAAACACAAGTATTGAAAAAATTTAAATTTTCACAGAAAAAATACTTGTAAGTTAAAAGTGGGTATTATTATCATTTAAAAATTTATGATGTTACAATTCTCCACATTGCAATTCTTTTCATTCTATTGAATCACTTCAGATCATGTAAGCACTACTCTATACCATAAGAATTTCCATATTAAAATCAAATCATTTTAAATTAAAACACATTCAATTCCAACACACGTGTTTATAATTAGTGCATTCTAATTGCATTCAATGTCATTGAATGGTACATATAAAACACATAAAAACTATTCAAGGCCTAAGTTCATATTACTAACATCTTCACTTTAGTCAAAACTACATATATACAGTAAAGTATAGAATACAACATTATGAAATAAGAAATCCTATAAATAATGCATGAAGGCACATATCACAATTTCAATAGGCATTTAATTATTTGGTCTCTACCTAATGTAATCATAATTTATATGTGAAACTAATCCCACTTGACTAGCATAAAGCATGGACATACATAAAAACCAATAAATCACATATCAGCATCATTTTAATCACCCAAGGTGAATTTAATCAATGGTAATTGAAAAACATAATAGTTCCATTTTAGGGAAATTTAGAGGTTCAATATATAGTGGTAATCAGACACTTGCATAGTTCCCCTTCCCGAGTCCCAACCATCCTATCTCTAATCTATCCTTTACTAAATTAAGGAAATCTGAAAATAAATATTAGTGAGTCCTAAAATGTTGATACTAATTTGTAACATCCAGAACTAAACCACCAGGTCCAATCTGGAGTGCCACATGAACTCCTGAATGCCTCCCAGTATGAAAGAGGTTTCTGAATAACAGAGAGGGTGTCAAGTGGAACCATGTAGAGACTATACCCTATAATAGATTGGGCATAAGAAATAATAACAATAAAATAAATGAATAATTAGAGTAACAGATGTGGAATATAAATATGGAATACATGTCTTACAATAAAGAGACAAAATAAACAAGCATCCAAGGTATGGGATAATGCTAGTAAATAAAACGAATAGTTGAAATCACACATGAACTATATCCAGCAACATCCACATCTTCTAGATCTAACTACTCAACTATCTACCATAGTACCCTTTCCCTTCGACAAGTCGGTGGTCATGACTTATAAAAGCATACATGAAATTCCAGAGTATGGTGTGAGTACAAGACTTAGTAGGACACTGACCACTATCCTTAATATTTGGGTATAGATTATTAAAGGTAATTTCATAAAAAAGTTACATATATAAACACAATAGATCACACAAGTACCGAACACGTGTTTGTTCCTTGAGGACCAACTCTACCTACTTCAGCATAATGTTAGGAAAAACATACTTGCTTTAGAATAATGTTAGATATAACATTGGTAAAAATCCAGACACATCCTCCTCAAGAAGAAATACCCAACCATGTGATACATTCTTCCTATTGGGATAGTACAATTACATGTCAAACACTATAGTGTTATCACATTTATATCAATTTGATATCCAAAAGCATGAATTAGATACCACATATTAACCAATGTCTGATCAAATCCATTCTGCATTGATAACCAAAAACATGTGACACATCCCACCTACAAGAATAGTATAGGTACATACTGACCCAATCCTAGAACATACCTCTTGGAGGATAGGTTTGAACATGAAAAATATATTTCATGTTGTGAATCATGTGTTACATCGCACATGTCATCCAATATTGAGAAATAAACGTGTCATATCTCACATACTAAAAAAATGGGCCAAACCAACATTCTCAACTATAGTATAAATAAATAAAAAATATATGATATATAATGTAAATGAAAGATCAATATCATGTCTAGTCAACCACTAATCATAATCATAAAAATCAATATGGTATAAACACAAGAATAGGTCATGATCCACACACACACACACACACCTCATGTGGCCAATCATCAAATACAGTGCTCATGGCTACAAACACATGACAAAAAATCATACCAAAAACCTATAATAAAATAAACACTAATTTCAAGGGCTTATTACCTTATGTGAAACAAAAAGTGACATAGAGGGTTCAAATCCATGCTAAAGTTCACCATCGAATCCTATAACCATTACCAATTCCACATGATTTAATTTTCTCACTATCCTCGATATTTTAAACACGATTAAAAAGGATTAAATTAAATATTCAAAAATAATTCTCTACCTTAAAAAATGAGGATTAAAATTATTCTATTCTATAAAAAAACAATGATACTGACAACACATCAATTTGATAAATATCAGAGAAAATATCAAGGATTAATGTTTGAAGATAATAATAAAATAAAATTAAAATGAAGCATGTAGAGATGATGGAAGAGCGAGTGAGATGGAGTGGCATGAGGGCCTACCTATGAACCATTTTGGGTGCCATGCCACTCATTTCCACCATTTAAGACTTTTTAAAATAATTATTTATTACATTTATTCCTTAACATTTTATTTCTCCCTTCTTCTTTATTTTATGCATTAAACCCATTACCTTTCATAGATGTTTTTTCTAATTTACCACATTTAAAAATATTAAATAATTTATTAAAAGGAATCATTATATATATACATATATATATATATATATATACATGTTATATATATACACAACATTCCTCAAATACATATATACAAATGAACAATATATGATGATTTTTATTATTACTGTTAAGTGACCATAATCATTTCCCTCAAAAATATTTCAATAGAAACCATCCTTAAAAATTGACAATGGATTAATTAATATTTATTAACAACATAACAAAATTTAATTAAAATAAATAGTATTGTCATAATTATTACTTTTCCCACTCATTATTTCCACCAAAACACTATCATTAATTATGAGAGTATATTTCCATTTTTATCATCAATACAAAAAAATTATTATTATTATTATTTCTAAATCCCAAAAAATCATAATATAATTATTACTACACTTTCAAGTGATGTTACCAAACAAAAAACATGAGAAAAATTTATTTCATGCATATGGTAAAGCCCAATTCTTGAGAAAATGGGATTTTAGATATTCCATCAAAATAACTTTTTGGGAGGTATTCCATTTTTTTAGATAAATATATAATAAAAATACTAAATAAATCATCACCAAGTGAGATTTGGTGAAATGACCAATGAAAACCAATGTTCTGTCACATCTAGGGTAAAAACCTCACCCTGAACCTAAAAGTGTTTCACATTTCTTATACAAGAGACAGTTTGGAAGATATTCCATTTTTTTGGAAAAAATGATTACATTTGGATAAAATATATTTAATATTTTTATTCTGTCAACATCGATCCTCTATGGATATTATAAGACCATGCCAACATATCAGTTAAAATTATATATATTACATAGAATAATCCAAAGTGTTAATGAGGGATTTTACTCTTTCATACATCTATAATAAAATCATGTATTGAAAAATTAAAATTTATCACAAAAAATACATGTAATTTAAATGTGGGGTTTATCATCATTTAAAAACTGAGGATGTTATACTTCTCCTAACCATACTTCTTCTCATACTCAGGCATCACTTCCGATATTAAAACCACCACCTCCTATAAGAATTTATATATTAAAATTAAAACATTTATAATTAAATCCTTTTTTTATTCCACTATAGGTGTTTGTAATCAACTCATTATAATTCCATTAACGATAATTGAAAGGAACACAAAAAATACTTACTACCTATTCGAGGATTAAGTCTATATTACGATCATCTGCATGTTATTTACAACAACATATATACCCTCAATCATATATACAACATGATTAAATAAGTAATGCTATAAATTATATAATAGCTCACATGTCAAAATTTAAAAAGAAATTTAATTATTTGGGTTCTATCAAATGAAATCAATAGGTATATATGGAATTGATTCTATATGCTGAGAATGATTCATGAATGGAAACCAAAACACATATATGAGATATAAATATAATTTTTATCACCTAAGTTGAATTTAATCAATGATAACAACAAAATATAACTTATCCATTTTATGGAAACTTAGAGGTACAATATACAGTGCTAATCATACACTGACATAGTTCCCCTTCTCAAGTCCCGACCTTCATATCGCATATCTATTCGTTACCAAATCAAAAAAAATGAAAAAAGACAGGTGAGTGCGTTATAATTCTCTTATACCATTTTCTAACATCCCAACATGAACCACTAGGTCTAAGATAGAGTTCCACTTGACCTCATGTGAACCTCCCTATACACAAGATGTTGCTGACTAGAAGTGAGGGTCTCTAGTTGAACCATGGAAGGACTATACCCTCCATCAGAGTGCACAGAATGAATAATTACAATATAATAAATAAATAATCAGATTAACATGTGTGGAAACTAAATATTTCATACATTTCTTATAATAAATAAAAAAACTAAACAAGGATCCAATGTATGGGGTAAAACCAGTAAATAAAACTATCTGCTGATATATCAGTCGAACTCCATCTAGCTATATCTTCTTCCTCCAACACTAACTAATCAACTATCTACCATAAGGCCCTTCCCTTTACCATGTCTTTGGTCATGAAGTCTACAAGCACATCGAAATGCCTGAGTAGGGTTTGAGTACAAGAATAAATATGAAACCACCAATGACCCTTAAAAGTAGTGTATAATATATAAAAGTCAATTCCATGAACATAATTAGGGTACATATATAAAAACAATATATCACACAAGTACTAAACATGTGTTGAGTCCTCGGGGACTAACTCTACCTACATAGATACCATGTTAAGAGAAACATTCTTTTTTTTCTCACAATTACAGATGTAACATCAGTAACCAACACGAAGCATCCTCCCCAATTGGATAGACACAGACATGTGACAAATTCCATAGGATAGGTTAGTCTTAGTACCTGTCGACCACTATGGTATTATCCCATCCATCTCAAGTGGATATCCTCAATCAAGCATCAAGAATCATATGCCAACTATAGTCTAATCACGTCCCTTTTTTATTAATCTCCAAATTAATGGGACACATCCCACTAACTTGAATAGTCTATGTATATTCAAACCTAATCATAAAACATTAATCTCTAAGGATAGTCTTGAATATGCATCAAATATCATATGTTGTCAATATGTTTCCAAATATAACATTTCATAAAATGTTGACCAATATATGTATCACATATCACATGATGACAAAAAGGGACCAACCATCGTGATAAAATAAAATAGATAGAAATACAACATATATGATACATAATGTAAATTACAGATCAATATCACATTAATTCAATCATTAAACATAATCATCATAATCTATATGCAATAAAGACAAGAAAATGTTAAGGGCTTCACACACACACATCATGTGGTCAAGAAAAAAACATAAATCTTATTGCTTCACACACATGCCAAATAATCATGCTAATAACCCATAATAAAATTTGTACTAATGTCAAGGGATTCCTATCTTATGTTCAATGAAAAATGGTGAAAAGGGTTGACATCTAAGCTCAATTTCACCACTGAATCCTAAAACCATTCTTGATTCAGCATGATTTAAAATTATGGCCATCCTCGATATTTTAAACATGAATAAATAGGATAACATTTAGCTTATAAAAATAACATACTACCTTGGGATTCAAAATTAGGTTTAAAATTTTTCCCGTCGAGGTAAAGATGACGACACTAATGACGTTTCAATCTGATCAATATCAGAGAAGATATCGACGATTGAAGTTCCAAGATAATAATAAAATTATATTAAAAATAACAATGGATTACAAATATAATAGAGGGTGAGATGGGGTGGAATGAGGGCTTTCATATGAACTATTTTGTTCACCCACCCCTAATTTACACCTTTTAAAGAGGGTTTTATAAATAATCATTTATTAAATTTAATTCCTTAGTTTTTTAGTTTTCCCTTCCTCTTTATCTAAAGCATTTTACCCATTCCATTTCACAGACTTTTGTCTAATTTTCCACATATGAACACATTAAACCATTTATTAAAATCAATAATTATATATATATATATTAATACATATTATATTTATATACACATCCTGTATATACATATATACACTTTCATATATATATTTATATATATCCCATATATATACATGTTATATATATATATTTATAAATCCATATATACATATATACATCCACACATGTATATAGATATATACATATTTATCCCACATTTATAAACACTCCAAAATTATTTTCCCAATTTAATAATAATAATAATATATTATTATTATGATTATTATGAAGTCACTGTAATCATTACCATCATAACCATTTCAATAGAAATATTCATTAAAAACTGATAACAGATTAATAAATATTTATTAATAACATAACCAAATTTATTTAGAAAAAATAATAATATTACCTTTTTTACATTCCCCACTCTTTATTTCCACCGTAACACCATAATTAATTATGGAAGTATATTTTCATTTTTTTCTTCAAAAAAAAAAATAATAATAATAATTATTATTATTTATTGATTCCAAAAATAATTCATAAAAAATTATTATTACGCTTATGGGTGATGTTACAAAATTCCCAACATACACACAACTTATTTCACACCTAGGGTAAAAACCCTATTTTGAACCCAATGAAACTCTTAGATTTTCCATTATAAATAATGATTGGGAGATATTCTATTTTATTTAGAGAAATATATAATATTATTTTTAATAAATTATCCTCATGTGTGATTTGACCAAATTTCCTACAAACACAAATGTTATTTTTCACCTAGGGTAAACCCATCATCCTTGATATAAAAATGGTATCATATTTCTTATACGAGACACCTCTTAAGAGATATTTCGTTTTGTTTTCGAAAAAAACATATGTTTTTGAATAAAATATATTTAATATTTCTATTCTATTAACATCTAGGATCTAAATACCTCATGATCCCACCCTAACAGAGTGCATAAGTTAAAAAATATTCTATATAATATTCCGAAGAGTTAATTAGGAATAATACACTTTCATAATGTCCTAATAAAAAAAATCATTGAAAAATTAAAATTTCACACAAAATTAATTTTAACTAAAAAGTGAGGTTTATTATCATTTAAAAATTGAGGATGTTACACATAAAATCACCATCCACTAGATATAAGTTTCTCCTCTAAGGGCACTTCTAGCCCTATTTCTAGCTATACCTCCCCGAGGTCCACTATGGTTTCCCCCAAAAGGCCCCTTATCACAATGTTTCCTCATTAACGGTCGTCGATCCGCTATTATCATGATCTCATAAGTACATATTATCAAGAATTCACGAACCATGTGATCATGTACATCAAAATGATAGGATTGATCATCCTTTTGATGATTGGATTATCGATGAGGGTCCTTGTACAATTGAACATTGATATTTAGTATTCTTATTCTATGAAAATCTATGGTGTGATGTATGTAATCCTCAATTCATACTCAAAAAAAAATCCATATGAACCTATGGACGCTCCCAAGGATCCTAAATTTGAAATAAATGTGAGGTTAGAAGGTAGTTTTCATAGAAAAAAACTCAAACTCACCCCATCTGAGAATAGCCTAATCATGGTTCTATGTATCATGTCTCCACCAATGTATGAATTCTCTATGATGATAACTCCATACAAGAACTACCATAAAAAACTATTATAGTCTAATTCAGTTAGAAGTCAAAATCAATAGACTATATCCAATCCTCTGCTACCTATGTATCCTTTTCACCATGAAAATAAAGTGGCATCTGATGATGAAAATCTTATAGTGTGACTAGCCATCATGCATTGCCATCGTAACCTAATGGATCTATCTACCTCTCATTATGAAAGGAATCATTATCCTAGGATAGTATAGCTAGGTTTACTCACCACTCGACGAGTTGGGTAGTGCTTGTAGGCCACCCACAGGGCATGCCTTAATTCCAATCCCGGGAATGAAAGCCTCATCATTGAGCTGTTTGTCCTTGAAATTCTATCACAGAACTCCTGATGGATATTTTCATGGAATCATTATATAATTTTACATGATAAACCATAGTTAAATATGAATATATATTGAGACAAATAATTAAATACATGAAATTAAATGACCCATTATTATTTAATGTGTGCACCATTGATTCCCTTTAACCGTTTCCTCCACAGATCGAGTTAAAAAGTAGGTAGAAATAGTTCTAGTACATAAATACATCAACCACCACATGATTACTGTGTTCCATAGAATGAGATATGAACTTAACACACTTTAACACCAATTTTATATTATCATAAACCTAACCAAATTAAACACATTCCTCCAGAAATAATCTATATGAATGACTAATCTAATACCAATATATCATATCCCAACCCACCGAGGCCTCCCTTGGATTGATAGTAGGCTCAAAGTGACTCCCCAATCACACCTTGAATAGGCCTGGGGCTGGTGACTAGTTCTGAGTGGCATATCATACATATAGGTGGCCTTAGCCTAAGGAACCTATACAAACAAAAACAAAAAACTCCACCAAAATAATTAGAGTATATGTAACTGAAATCATCTAAAGTATGTAAACACATACAAAAAACCTATAGGAAAACATGATAATAAATTAACCAAGACCATTATAATAAAAGAGACATGATACATGACCATACATGAAAAGGGTCCAAACCTAGAAACTGTTGAAAAGTTAAAAATAATGTGAAATACTCTTTAATTATCTACAATGAACAACCACTATATGAGATCACAACCACTAGGTACTACTATGTTCTGTTTAAAATAGGTCCACTAAAGCTATTTTATATGATCCTATCATCTGTATATGACATGATAGGTTTAGAAAAATCTAATGTAAAGGTGAGCATCTACAAACACAGTAGGATACCTTGAAAAAATTAATGAAACATTAAAAGAAATGGTTTTCTCAAGCCATGATAAAAAGTGAGAATATATATCAAAAGGAAGAAAACCAATTGATGTAAGAAAAAGGATCTCCTTATCCACAATGAGTGTAAAGATATGTTTTAAAAAATATTAATGTTCCCAGACTTCCCTACTACTAGTATCCCATCATAAAGATCACTAGATCTATAGGGACCCACACCACACTAATGGAACATCAAGGTGTTGGATTGAAAACTGCAGAAATGTGGAGGACACACATCATATCTTGTGGTCAATGATGAGGGGGTAAAACTATTCACATTGAATACCCATGATATGGGTGTGTATGGAGGGGTTTTTAATTATATATGTACTTCGAAATGTGGGACCCATGTCCAGACCCTAATGCTCTATTATGGTGATCGATAACCTTTTTTTCAATCTAAATATCACACTCATGTCTTGACCTCAACTATCCAATATAAGTAAAGTGAACTTCTCATGAAACTTAACTCTATATAATATGTATAAATGAAGACCAGAATTACATCATACATTAAATTAGTATTTAAATTGTCTACTCATAGGCCTAATTCTGACTACAGATCAAAGAGATGTGAGTTGTAAATTTTTTTAGAAAAACAACATGGCATGTCTTAAAGAGGTATATGATGTGTACTCAGAGGCCCAAGCCTAGACATGTCCTACTAAAAAACACATTGTATAAAGGAAATATACACACCATGTCATAAGAGTGACATGGTGTGTGGGAAAACCTGGGGTCCAAAGCATTCTCCTCACTAAACATGGTTTTACTGGCTAGATAGGGTAAACTAGAACTGGAAAAGGTATACAGTGTGTAAGCCCCAATGGGATACCTTATTTTGTATTACTAAAAACAATATTGGGCACACACCCAATGTCACATGTTGTGTGGGTCTTCCATATAGAGTGTGATATTTATAATGGCATGAAACCCTAATCTATGTGAGATCCAAAAAACATGGTGTGTTTTCTTCCAAACTGAATTTTGTATATAACGGAATTAAATAGAATACATACTTTATTCTTTATTTTTCATTGGATATACCAATTTCACAACATTTCTCACTTGAAGCTCCACCCAAATCCCTAATCTCATAGAAAACTCAATATATTAGTATATTATATTCTTTAATGGCTAGTAAAGGGACTATTAATGAGTGGGATGAGATCTATGGCACCTCTAATTAATATAAATGGGGTCTCAACCCCCATAAAATAATTTGTGATTCTTTATTTACTCCATGTAATTGAAGAAATAGTTAATCCATTTTCATTCATATAATCTTCAATAATTTGGTGGTTTGATTATACTTGAACTGGTTTAGAAATGTCAAATTGTTTACCCCATTGGAAAAATGTGTAGAATTTAAAGAATAGAGGAGGGAATGGTACACCAATAAATTGAGATTTTCATTGGCCATTGTAAACAAGGCCAATGATCTTAATCCTGAAAAACAAAAGACGTGAAAAAGGAAATAATAAAAAAATAATCAGGATATATAATTATAATTAATCTTTTATGCAATTCATAAGATGAGATTTAAGGAATTAATATTCCATTCAATCCATTTTGATAAACCATGAACATTAGGTTAGAGATCATTAGGTTATAAATCATATAAAATAACAATCCTTACCTAAATAATGGACTTACCATTGGTGAAGAACACCTTTACTTGATATTTCTTTTAATATTTCTCTGTGATCATCATTTTTCCTAAAAATATCCTTGATATTTTTCACCTATCCATTATGTTGATATCATATATCAATTCCAATGAATATTTACTTCTCTAACTCTCTAATATCCTAGGGTTATGTGACTATCCCTGAGTATTCTTCATAAAAAAAATTATAGATGGAATGCCAAGGTTAATACATTTACTATATAAAATTAATAATTTTTTGAATTTACCTAATGCACCCACCCATGAGATTACTATAATAGGACATAAAAAAAAGAAAAACTTATGTCATTCCTAGGGTAGACCACATATTATTAATTTCACAATGATAACAGATTTTAGCTCTGAGATCCTGGAAAACATGAATTTTATTTATAATGAAATGAAACATTTGTATAATAGAAAAATATTTATAATTTTAATTAACAAGATATTCAGGTCTTACAACACCCATAATATCACACTTTACCTATAATAAACTCCTAAAAAATTCATAGAAAGTTTTATATAATTCTTGAAAACAAACCATGGGAATTACATGGGCTTCCTCTATGACCTCCAAAAATATATGATTGGGTTATACATATAATAGTTCTATTTTTCGATCATGTATTTATTTGATAATGAGGATCAATCCCCCAAAAAAAGGGAAACACTAAGAAATCATACCTATATTATTGGTCTATTTGTAATTATCTATTATATAAATTACACGAGCTCTTATAATTAAATTTGTGATATAACCTCCCTTGGAATGAGATTATCATATAGTCTACCTAATATCAAGCATAATTTTTATTCCCTATCATTGAGAGGCATATATATTTATATATATATGGTACACTTATTTTGTGTTGGACCCAACTATATTATCATTTATGACATTATAACTGGCCTATAGAATGATTTATATACCTAAAAAGGGATATATGATGCTTTTAAATTCCAAATCCTCACTAAAGGAGATGTATTCAATTTGTGTTTAGTCGTCCAAACTAAATTTATAGCATGCAGGTACTGAATTTATATACATGGGTGTCCTATCAGGTTCAATACCTAACCATACCCTATAATATCTAGTTATAAATAGGCATGATGAAATTTTAAATTCTAGTGATATGTAAGTTCTACACTATCAATTGCTTGAAAAAATTAACCTTTTTCTCTTAGCTACATGATATAAAATTTAATATAATATTTTCCATTCCTAAAAATATGAAAACTATAGAAACTAGTTGTAGTCGCATGAGCATTATGTTTTCACAATTTTATTTGGTATTCATTTAAAATTAAATGAGCGACAATATATATTTATATACAAGTTAAAAAATAATATTAAATTCATTTTTTAAATTTGATTAAATTACTTTATTATATTTAAATTATAAAATATTAATAAAATAGTTATTTAAAAACAATAGTTTTACCATTATCATAGTCATTTAAAGTAATCTTACAAATTTTACCAACATATCCAAAATTAAATATATATTATTACATAATAAGATCATATTTATCCAAAATAATTAATTAATTTTGATAGATTTATATTCTATAATTGTTAAAAACAAAATGTTAATATAAGCGAATAAAAATAGTTTTCAGATTAAAATATTTCATATGTTTTGAAAACATTTGGTATGGATTTAATAAATTCAAAAAAGTACTTTTAAATGATATAATTTAATTTATAAATATAATTTTTCATATAGAATTTTTTTTGAAATATTTTATGACATTATTTAATTATAAATATTTCATAACAGTGGATTTAATAGAGAAATCAATATTTTTAATTATTCATTAAAAATAAATGATTTTAGAAAAATCTAAAAAAATAAAACTAAGCTAATTTTTTTATTTAGAATTTTAAAATAATGAAGTTAAATTTGAAAAATTAATATTCTAAAATCTATAAATTTATCTTTTAAATGAAAATTCAATACATATAAGGAAAAAATATTTCATATAAAATGATATTTTAAAACAATAAGTGTTCTAATCATATTTGGAATGCATATTATAATTGATTAGAATAATATATTTGACTAGATGTTTTATTAATATTAAATTTACTTTAATTTTTTTTCATGGCTAATTTTTGTTCATTTTTGTTTGTATAGAAAGGTATCAATCATAGTATTAATTTAGAAAAATATATTTGAAAATATTAGGTCATCACAATGAAGGATATTGGTGTGTCAATAGCATTCATGACTATTCCCATGAGTAGAGGCCTATAGAAATCGACTTTCACATGAGACCAAGACAATTTTTTCACTCTATAGCCAAAGGTTGAGGTGTGTAGAAACATCCTATGGCTATATGTTTTCACAAGGGATATGGTCAAATTTTATACTCTATAGGTATGGGGGCGTATTCTATGGATAGATCCGAGTTCATGTTGTAGAGATATAACCAAGGAAATGATACATGTTTATATGTGGTTATACCAAAAATAATCTACCACTAGGTTTTGGAATTTTTTATGATTCTTATAACTATGTACACGCTCTCACCATGAAAACATTTTTTTGAATATATACATACATACATGTATATATTTTTATAAATAAAATTTTATATACTATTTTAATTTTTATTAATAACTAAAAACAATTGGCATATAGAAATAGTTGAAAATGATGATAATGTAACACCATAAGTTTTTTTTGAATTATTATTTTTTGAATAAATTTAATTCCTTTGATGGATTTTATTTTACTATACACCATGTTATTCTTTATTTACATGCAACACCAATCTTAGCTTTTGTTACACATAACATCGAGTTTAAATGAAACATGACATATTATTAAAATATTAGTATAGTTATCACATAGCCATTGGATTAGTGGGTATGAAAAGGATTAAATAATTTATGAAAATATGATTTATTAATGTTTAAAAATTAATTATTTTGTAATAAATTATTTTTAAATTAAAGTAAGAACTATTTGAAAATGATTAAATTCCATTTCTAAAAAATCAGTTTTTCTATGCAAAATAATGTTTCATCTCAATAAATTAAACAAAACACTTTTGATGAATTATTTTAACTATATATATATATATTATATTAAAAAAACTATTTGAAATTCAACTTATTTGTTTTTTATATAATAGATAAGGATAAATCTAAATTTACGCATACAATATGTATTTCGCTAAAAGGTAGTTTTACCGCCTTTTAATGCTATACTTATTTTAAATATAATTTATAAAAAAATTATAAATTATACATGGTAAAATGAACTTATTTTTTTGTAATTTGAATTTAAAATTTATCTTCAGGCAATCATTTGGGGTTTTCTCTAAAATGATTCACTTTATCATGAATAGTGAAAAATATTGAATTTTAATTAAAATCTGCATTTTCAAATAATTTATTTATAAATTTAAATTATATTATAATTTATTTGAATTATAAATAGATCAATTATACACAAATTAATTCAATTTCATTAATTTCAATCAATTTAAATTTGAAAATTGATTTAAATACACTTCGAACTTTTGACCATTTCTCTTTAAAAACCTGCTTTCTCATCGCATCTATGATATTTATATTAAATTAATTTCCACAAATTATGTGAATTGGATTTGGAAAAAGGGATTTAATATTTTTAATTAGAATAATTTATAATTTTTAATAAGTTCAAATTATTTTTTGACTAAAATTATCAGTGAAAAAATTTAAAAATAATCAACGTGATTGAGGTAAAAATGAGTTTACTCAGTGGTTAAACATAGAATATAAGGATTGAGAATGACCCAAAACGTATCCAAAACCAATTTTATGAAAATAATTTGACCTTTATGACCTTATTATAAATTTATATGAGTTTTGAGACACTTTTCCATGAAAGTTACCCTTTTAATAAGTTAAGTATGGAAAAAGGCAAAAAGAGAAACTTCCTTCCCTTTAATATTTATAAAGATTTGAGATAGGGAAACATCATATTTTTAGTTATAAATACAATTTTTAAATTTTAATGAGTTTTATTTTTTGTAATAATATATTTTATTTTTTTAAATAAAAAAATTACATTAATTTCATAATAAACTCCAACACTGGAATTGTTTTGTTAATGATTAAATTAATCAAATGATACTAAAACCATTAAAAATGAATTAAATTGAATCAATTATTATGTTAAATTATTTAAATATATAAATATATAATTATATAATGGTTTGAAAATAATATATTTTAATTTTAATTTTTTGTGATATTTATTTATTTCAAATTATATAAATAATGTCAAAATTTGCATTAAGGTTAAATAAATGATATTTTATTAAATAATTTAAAATTACAACAAATACTATATTTTGAAAAGATATTTTTAAATGTTAATAAATATAAAATATGTTCCATTATGGTCCCAAATTATCTTTTATAATCAACACAGTAATCCCTAAATAGTAAAAACTTTGTTAGCATAACTGGGGTTGAAGTAGTGTTTTTCTTGTTCATTACTCTTCTGTTAAAAAATAATTTCCAACACACTAGGTATTTTTATTTAATAAATTTGATATAATATTTTATAATAATAGTTACTATATTTTATAATAATTATCACTTTAATTTAGGTATAATGGATATATTACCTAGGTTAGATAATTTGTAACCTTAATAAAATCCAAAATGGTAAAAATATGTAAACTTAGAAGTTATGGAATAAAATTATAAAAAAGGAATTTATTATTGTGTGTTGGAGGTTTTTATCAACCATATAAACCTTACCCTCCCTTATTGTCCAATTTTGGAGCCACTTTAGGTAAGAGATACGTCCCAATAGTAAATACTTTTGAGTATTTATATGAATTCCACCCCTCCTCAACTATAAAAGGACACTCACTCTGTCCCATTCATCACACATATAGATCCATTTTTATTGAACATGATATTCCAAAATGTATTCCTAAATTCACTCCCATAATACTATAATCTTTACTTTTGGAATAAGGCCAACCAAGAAAAGCAATCTTTGAAAACCAAATAATGATACCCGAAGAAGATGTAACGTTCATCAACAAACATTTTTGTTTTATTTCTTACTAAAACCAATTAAATTATTTTTATATCATTTTTATATGTTAAAATAATTATATTAAATATACATATATGTTTTTATGTTATTTTTAGTACTTAAACATTCACAAATTTCCATCAAATGGGATACATAATCATTGTTTATGCGTACGCAGACCACTACCTCACGAATCGATGTCCTTCGTTATTCAATTACCACCTTTCAATGTTTGGAATGATGATGGATTTATAGTTCATAAATGATATAAATGATATTTATGATGCTATTATGCTTCTGTAACTGTTATATAATACATAAATTCATGCTTTCTATTTTTTGGGAATATGATGATGTCATTCATGTGTACGGCCAACTACCACCTCGTGAAGCACCGTGATTCGTTCATAATTTACATGTAATTTTTTAAGGATGAGTTTAATAAAATTATTTGATATATATGAAATATTATTCATAAAATAATGTTAATATATATATATACATAATTTACTTTTTTTCTTTCAATAAGGTAAGAAAACCGAAACAACATTCGTGCGAGCGTATGGCCTACCGTCTCCCAGAACTTTGTATTTTGTTTCCTATTACTAAATTGTACGTGTTAAAATAAATAAATATATATATAATGTAAATATATATATATATATATAGGTGATATTTATATCATTTATATCATTTTTAGATTATTAAATAATTATCTAATTAAGATGACTAAGAATAACAAGTCCAAACATTTACGAAAAACAAAGATCTTATTACCCGAAACATAACATTGACATGGAATTGTTAATAAAATGTATTATAAAGTCATAATAAAATAAAATATGGTATGATATATATTAATTTGTTTCTTTTATATATTTATAATTATATTATATTTTTATACAAGAGTTTTGAATTAGCACGACAGAAGTCAAGATTAAGGTAAGGAATTTCCATCTCATTTTTTTTACTTTTGTGACACACATGCAATATTCACCACATATTAATACTATGTAGTTTATATTATGACCATGAATGTATTTTTTGATTCTTATCATAAATGTTATTATTATTCGCATTTCCATTTTAGGATCACTCTTTCATGGGGTTTCCGGTTCAATAGTTACCGAATTGGTAAAGGATTTGTGTCTTTATTTTTTTCTATGAGACGTATATTATGATATGACACTATATTATTTCATGAGGGGTATATAAAGACACTATAACATTTAATATATGAATTTATCTATCCTAATGATATTTATTTTCACATTTTATGTTATTCCTTCACAAGTATTGTGATTCATAGTTACCAAAGTGTTAATAATTTTATGTTTCCATAACATTGTTTGTCGGGACTGTTTATGATTATGCTTCAAATGATAAAATATTATATTCTACATCTCTATTGTTATAGTAAATTTTATTCTAATATAGTTATTAATGGTATATTCAAGAATCGATAACATTTTTCAACTCCTGGTTAATTAAAATAATTAAGAAAGTGTTTTTATGAAAATATCACCTTATTTCTCTCTTCGGTTAGAAATATGTCTAATTCAAAAACAATTTTTTCCAAAAATGTTCTAAAAAATATTTTTTTAATGATACGTTAATATAATTTTCAATTAAAAGGATTTCGAAAATATTTTATGTTTTATAAAGTGTTTATACTATTTTTTAAATATTCATTTATAGGTTTTCAAGGTTATTTTTCAATAAAAATGGTTTTCAAAATGTTTTATGTTTTAAAAAGAAATTATCTACATGATCATTCAAGATCCTTGTCTATATAATATGAATTCCAATAATATAGTTTATTATTTTTTAGGGATACAATCTCAGTAAACCATTATTATTCCTTATTGTAATGGTTTATGTTTTAGATAAAAATATATTTTTGAAACCCACTTCTCTTCCACATGTTATAAGATGATAAAATGATTATAAAACCCACCTTCATTCATACGTTATTCTATGACTAAATGATTAGTAATAATATCTTTTTTCTCAGGCTATGATATGATGAAATATTTATGATACCCATTTCATTTCATTGGTTAGTATATGATGTTGATGAAATCCATCTATTTGTATGGGTTATTATATGATAAATGGTTTATTATCTTATGGAATACATATGTATTACTTCATATATGATGGGTGGGACATATATGTCCCTCAAATTCATTGGGTAAATATCTATATCTCATGAGATATACCGGGATGGAATAGGTAGAGAGAACATGGTACAATAAGATAATTTTTCTATTAAGATGGTTTGGGGAGTGAACCCATTCTATTATAAATAAATGGATGTGATTGGGGATAGTGGTGTGTCCCGCCCAGTAGGTTTATCCCCCAATAATTTCTTGGATATTTTTTTAAAATAATCCTTGATTTATAGATAATGATTTTATATTCTTATATATTTACCAAAAATTCAATGTCCTATTCAAATGTTATGCTCTCATGTATCATGCAATTGATTTACTTATGATTATTGTCTTATTATATTCCCATTTTATGAAATAGATCAGGTATATGATCTTTGATATGATGGGTATGATCTTTAAATGTAATTCTACTGTTCTCATACCCTTATATTCATTTAAATCTTATGTATCTAATTTATTTACCCATACTGAGCATCTTAGAACAAGTATTATTATGTTTCCTTTCCCCAATTTATGAAAATAGACTTCCAGTAGGTGAACTAAATGGAAATATCATTGTGGGAAAAGTTGAAGATATTCTACCAAGTTATAAGATTTTGATTTCTAGTTTTCAAAGGCACTAAAATATTATAATCCTTAGCTATGTATGTTTGTAATTTACTAAATATTCTTTTAAAAAGTTGAAATATTCATATATGAAAATCTTTAATCACTATAGTTGGTATCAAAGGAACGGTGTTGTTAACTTTTGTTAACTAGGATGAGAATACTTTAGTGAGATCCCTAGGGATATTTATAAGGATATTTCTAAGGATATCTCTAAGGGTAAGATGAAGGTTGATCCAAAGTAAAACAATGTATTAGAATTTTTTTAAATGATTGAGTGAGTGGTTTTATTGCAATACATCCCTCTCGAGATACTATCAGTGGTTTTAGATCTGGAATAGATGTAACTTGGGGTAATAACCTCAAAAACACTGTATTTATCTAGACACGATCAGAAACTGGAGCTCATTAATGGGACATTCTCCACACCTAGTTTGAAACTCCTGGGGTATGCGCTTTGAAAATTCAGAAAACTTTTATGAACTATCATGAATGATTTAAAAAAATATGACCTTGATTGGCCTAGGATAAACATAATGTGTTTTTTATTTAAATGAATGTTTCATGATGTAGGCATACTATAAGTTATTTTTCATGATTATGAGGTTCTACCCTATGATAAGTGTTTCTCACACAATACATTCTAGTTTTTGTTAATGGACGGAACCAGAAGGAACTAGGTTAAGGTTCAATGTGATGGAAGATTTACTAATGACTAGTCAAATGGTATGATAACTAGTGTAAATAATGTTGTGATCATGCATAATTAGTTTACATGGAAGATGATTAAAAATGTGTACCTAAATAAAATTTCAGACTCACCAATGAAGAGAAGGTAAGAGTTCACTAAGAATTTAGTTAATGGTGACCACATGGGAAAGAACATTCAGTTTCTTTTATGTCATAAATGTTTGGAGAAACACTTAAGTGGATATCATAAAGGATGAGGAAGATGTTTTTATTGTGAAAAATAAGAACACAATAAAATTAACTACAAAGGGAAAATGAAAAGTCTTGTTAACACAATGTATGAGAATAATGAACTCCCTAATATATCAATTACTATTGAATTCTTTAAATGTTGAGAGTATGAGAATTATGAAAATATATTTCCTAAATGTAAACTTGTTAAGATAATCAAAAAGTTGGTATGATTAATGGTTATATTACTGATGATGAAGAGACTACATATGAAATGTGAAAGTAATGAAGTTTTAAATAATAAGATGATGAGGATTAGTCAATTTTTTGATAATTAAGTGGGATAAATGAAATATTTATGAATTGTAATTCAAAAAAATTTATTCTCAAAATTATGAAATATATAATTATTATTCCCTATAAGTTAATTTAAGGATTAAAAAGGATATGTTAAATGATGTTGATGGGCTTGAAAAGTGATTTAATGGAAATGTAAAACATTCATTATGGGAAGGCAACCTTTAATATATTTTTGATGATGATAAAATTTTGTTTATTTTGTATAGATAGATGATTTATTTGGATAATGTGAATCAAATAGTTTTGATGACCTCATAACAGAAAAATTATTTGTTTAAAAATTGGATTAATATGGAATTGATGATCATTACAAGATTTAAGAAATATATCCAATAATATCTGTTCTATG
Source organism: Viscum album (assembly GCA_963277665.1). NCBI lineage: Eukaryota > Viridiplantae > Streptophyta > Magnoliopsida > Santalales > Viscaceae > Viscum > Viscum album. The sequence goes on along the minus strand of OY728122.1, from coordinate 1,981,531,033 downwards.
TAAGGAATGAAGAAGCTTGTTTTTTTTCAATATACTTTTATGGAAATTCATGTCATTACCATTTTTCGTGAGAATCCATAATGATGGTATTAAAAAATTTGATGTGTGATAATTAAGAGATAATTAATGATATAGGGTGGGGGTTAGTGTTAAGCTAATATTGACAAATTTTGTGAACTTTTTTCTAATGTTTTGGATTTTCATCTTTTAGAAGGGTCAAATGGTTAGTCATTTATGTAATATGTTGAAATTCAAATGAGGTTTTAGAGACTAATGTGTTATTTCAATCTATAAATAATTATATATATTTGATAACCTATTCTAACCACTTTGTCTTGATGATAACTAAAGACAGTCAATATGAACTGTAACTCTATCTATGGATCCTATGATCTGTTAGTGATTGAAGGATAAAAAGATCACATCCATTTCATTGATAAAGATATGAAGTGGAAATTAATCAAGGCACAACCAGAGGGTGAGATTAGGCATATGAAATTAAATGAAATCAATTTATTATATATCATTGTGAAAATTATTCATCTTCAGGAAAAGGATCTTGAAAAAATGTTATACTAGTAACATTAAATATGATAAATAAAATGGTCCCTTAGATTAACACATATTCATTGATATGTGGTTTTTAACTTTATCTAGATCACCTATTTTCTCATCATCAATGATCTTTATCACTCTCAATAATTATTTACTCTTTTATTTCATTTCCAAATAATCTCTTTCCACCTATGTTCTAATTTTTGGAAACCTAGTTATGAGTTACTATGATTAACCATTATGTTTATAACTTTCATTTTTAAGGGAAGTTTCTTATTCCATTTTTCGATGTCGGTTTATATGAATGGAACTTTCATTTGTTAAACCTTTGACAATCTAGATGAATATCAAGGAATAAAATCATATTAAGGAGGTAGAATGTTACAACATGATTTTTTATGAATAAATTATATACAAATAAATGACATTTTATTTATGGATGTCATTTCATGATACACTGAGTTAAGATTGCTTTATATGAAACAATGAGAATATCTTTCATTACAAGAATCACTATGTTTAAAATGAAATGTGATATATTATTAAAATATTAGTATAGTTATCACATATTTGGTGGAATAGATGGTATGAAAAGGATTAAATAAAGAATGAAAAAATGGGTTATGCCGGTTTAGAAAATGAATTCTTTGTTAACATATTACAGAAAAATTAAAGTAAGAACAATATGAAAATAAAGAAATTCCTTTTCTAAAAGATAATTTTTTTCTACACACAAACACTATTTATCTCAATAAAAGAAACAAACAGAATTGATGAATTACTTTAATGGAATATTTATATATATATTATAATCAATAAACTATTTAATATTCACCTTATGTGTTTTCTAGATAAGAGATATGGATAAATCTTATTTTACACATAAAATATATATTTTTTGTAACACCCCAATGTTTTTAAAAAATAAATTGAAATCAATGATACATTTTTAAGTAGATTGTTTCAACTAGCCTTTAAACATAATTTTCCATGTTTAATGGTTTTTATTTTAGAACACGGACATCTACAATTATGATTATTAAGTTATTTAGAGTCTGATAGAACCAACTTGTTTTTTGGTGAATAGTAATATACCGTTATGAATAGTAAGATGAATAGTAATATGACCCTTATGTATAATAGATCATATAATTATTTTATTTTCTTAAGTTTATAATATAATCAGAAGTTGATTGATTTTTCAAGGTGTTAAAAATGAGTTGTAGATTTTAAATTATTGTTTTTGAATAAATTTTGAAATATTTAAAAATTAAATTAAGAATATTTAAAAATATATTTTCAAAAAATGGGTTTCATTTTTTAATTATACACATTGAAAAATTGTTAGGGTGAATTTTTGGTATTTTTTTGAAATTCATGTATTTTGGGTGAATAGTAAAATATGATAAATTACGATAAATGATAAATAATTGTTTTAATGAATCATAGGTGAGGAAAGGATGATTTAAGTCCACTTGGTTCTATATCACATGACATTATTACTATTTTGGGTCACATGAATCAGGACTATTCATATACTTGAAAAAATATATTATAATAATGATTAAAATAATGTAAAATCCCTCCTCTCCTCCACTATAAATACTACCTTCACCCCCCTCATCATATCACACCTCTAAAGCCTTGAGAATTTTTTAAGTTCTACCAAAGACCCTCCACAAGGTTCTTCTCCACGTACTAGAGCTTCTGGTCTCCCCAAAAGGCCAAAACCAAAGGCCTTAAGGAGGATCTGATGGTGAAAAAATCAATAGGTAAAAATCTTCTAACTTTACATGTTTTTTCTTTTCAATTCCTTTATTTTTTTATAATACATTTCCCTCCACTTATCCAGGAGGTATGAAATATCCAGAATCATATATATATATATATATTTGTGTACCATGTTCATGTAACATATTCATCTTCTTCCTTCCTCTCATCTCCATCTTATTCTAAAAATAAAAAAACTGCCCATGATGTGCCAATTTACCAAAATCCTGGAAGATGTGTTTCCAATTTCCATCACACATTTTATACATGATCATAAAACCCTTTTAATGGTCGAATAATAATATAATGTTAATTTTTTAACCTATTTTATGTTCTTTAATGAACTTATGTGCATTAAATTAAATTAAATAATGAAACAAGTTCATGATTATCAAGGAACATAAAAAATGTTCTAAACAAATATCATTAATGTTTTATCTAATAATTCATCATCAAATATGGTAAAAAAATGATTTATGGTATCATTATATATTATGGAAACATATTAGTATGATTTAATTCCACTTATATAATTTCATTTCCATATGACAAGAAAATCAAATACAAACCAACTATAGAAATATTGTAAAGAACACACCCAAATCAATTGAAGGAACAAAACACTAATAATTAAAAGGTGAAATGATGTTATTAAATGATCATATAAAGTATTATAAACATGAATATGTTTATTTAATATGTTAATAAGACTCCTTTAACTATTATACAGGATGTTAAAATATGTTTTAAGTATGACAAAATAGAGGTAATAGAATTCTTAACCCAGTTTCCATTATTTGGGTTAACCTTCTACTTCTTTATTTATATGGTATTAAGATTTTTTGTGATTAAAATTGTTTATATTATGTTTAATTATGTGTATTTATATTTTATATACATATTCCATCCACTCTATTATGTCTCACTTCAATTATATTATATTTGTAAGGGGGTTTTCTTTTTATAACCCCCCTTTAAAATTTTGTTTCAAAAAATTAAAATGCAAAGTTTTTATGAAATTATTCATATTTAATGATTATGTTATGGTTCTTATGAATTGTTTATGGTGATGGGTGGTAGCTATATATCCCTCTAATTTATTGGGTATGTGTATATAAGAGGTCGGCCGTATGGTTACTCCAAGTGTTACTATGATGGTTACACAAATTTTAAGGTAGCTATGAGGTTTACAAATTATAAGGTATCCAAGAGGGTTACAATATTATTTAAGTAATGACCAAGATAAATTTAGGGATGTAATTATTTTTTATATACCTTTTGGAAATCTCATGTAAATATCATGTTTTACAAAGTAAGTTTATATGGGTTACAAGTATGTCTTTTTTGAAAATGACTTCATATGTTGCAAGTATTCAATGATTAATGTTTTATTTCCTTCCTTTTCTATCCCTTGTAGAGTTTTTTGTTCCCATTCCATGTTTTTAAATGATTTTATTAGGTTAAAAGGATGTTTAGGGAAAATATGATATCCAGGATAAATGTTATGAATATTTTTCCAAGAAAATATGTTTTATTTAAAAAGGATTATATTTTATAATAAATAGATATTGTTTATATGGTATGTAGTCTATATAAAAGTGGAATTTTATTTATGTATTATATCCCAATTCTATAAAAATAGAAACTTGAAAAGATCCTTTATATGAATGGAAGTGAGTTCTTTACTAAAACTCAAGATTAACCTATGGAATAAGGCCGAGTCCTTATAGTTGGTATCAGAGGATGGTTTAGATAACATTAGGGGTTTAGATGATGTTCATAGAATACCATAAATTATTTTTACTTTATGGTTATTTTTAATTGATATGGCATTTAAATATTAGAATGTTTCTTTGACTAAGATATGTTTGTTCATAATGGTTTTTTGTAAAGAAATTGGGATACTAAAGAGGTGAGGCACCGAAAAAATGATATACATCTGAATCTGTGGCCCAGAATGGTAGGGATTGTAACCAAGAAGTTTTTGATAGCAATGGGTCAAATAAAACATGAAATAAAAGGTTGTGGCATCGATGCAATAGAACAACTAGATTCACCACAACAGAACATGATGATAGTGGAACATTTTATGAGACAACACCCTGCTACTTTTAATGGATCTTCTGGCCCAGTAGCAGATGAAGGATAGATTAAGGCCCTTGAAAATATTTTCAACATTATGGGGTGTTAATATAATCAAATTTTAATTCTTTACATTTATCATTTTGAAGGTGAAGTTGATCAGTGGTGTTCATTGGTCAAAAATATTAGGGATAGAGAGAAGACCGATGCCTTATAATGGGATGAATTTAAATGTATTTTCCTTTAAATATATTTTTCCCAAGGTGGTTAGACTTAGGATGGAGAATAAATTCCTTGAATTAAGGAAAAATTAGTAAGATTCAGTGGACATGTGTGAAGATAACTTCACCTTACTGGTGAGGTATGCTCCAAATCTTATTATGGATATTGATATCAAAATCAACCACTTTTACTCTGGATTAAATCCATGGCATCGAAGGTCATGGAAAACCTGTGAATTCCAAATTTATGAGAATATTTTATAATTTTATGAGAGGGTAGAGTTGTAGTTTTTTTATGATCATGTACACTTTGACAACAAGGATAAGAAAAGGTCTTGTTGTAAAGTGATTGGTAAGAATAATCCAAGGAAATATGATGGTAAGAAATTCCAGTTTCTATTTTGTGAAAAGTGTGGAAAAAGGCACCCTGGGGAATTCCTTACCAATATTAGGAAGTGTTTTTGATGTGGTAAATTTGAAAATATATCCCGATATTGTAATGAAAATGATTCAAAGACTAATATAAATATGAAAACTGTTAAGTGTTTTAAATGTGGAGAGATGAGTCATTATGAAAATGTATTCCCAAGGAGATCTCTAAATGATGTAAATAAGACATAGTATAAGAAAGAAGGTGTAGTGAGATACTTTGATATTATTTCTGTAGATTTAAAGCCATCTAATGAAGTTTTATTAGGCACCTTGTTTGTATACTACGATTTTGAAAATGTTTTGTTTGATAATGGGTCTATATAATCCTTTATTTTTGATGAATTTTCTGGTAAATTGGAAATATCACCACAACAAATGAGACCATAAATTATTGTTATAACTTAAGAGAGAAATATTATAGAAAATAGTAATTATAATAATATTTATATTATGTAATGTGAAAATACATTACCTGCAAACCTTGTGGTTTTTCTCTTAATAGAGTTTGATATCATTCTTTAATGGATTGACTTTCTAATTATTGTGATATGATTTAATGTAGATCTAAATACGGTGTTTTCAGAAAGAGTTTTAGTTTGTATATAATAATTATTCCATTCAATTAATAACATATCAGGAAGTCGAGAAACTGTTGAATGATGGGAACAGAAGGTATCTTTCTAATATTGTAGAAAAAGGAAACTGTTCAGATTAAAGATGGGACAGTGGTAAATGAATTCCGTGATTTTTTTCTTGATGAGTTACCTAGTGTTATATCTAATCAGGAAATTGAATTAAAAATTGGCTTAGTTCCTATTGATAATACAATTTCAAAACCCCTATGTCAAATGGCTCAAATAGAACTTATTGAATTGAAAAATCAGTTGTAGTAGTTTCTTGATAAAGGATTCATTCATCCTAGCACTTCACCGTGGGGTGTTCCTATTTTGTTTGTAAAACAAATATGGTTCCATTTGACTTTTCATTGATTGTATATCCTTGAATAACATCACTATTAAAAATAAGTATCATTTTCCTCATATCGATGACTTATTTGATCAGCTCCAGGGAGCTCAGTACTTTTCCAAGATCGAATTGGGATCCAAATACCATCAGCTGAAGGTGAAAGAGGATAACATCCTGAAAAAAGATTCTCGTACTAGATATGGTCATTTTTAATTTGTTGTTATAACATTTGGGTTAACTACTTCACCTTATATATTCATCGATCTTATGAATCGAATATTTCCTGAGTTATTGGATAAATTTGTGGTTGTGTTTATTAATGACAATTTTGTATTTTCTATGAGTAATGAGGACCAAGAAAAGCATCTATTGGGTTTTTTTCAAACCTTAAATGAAAACAAATGTATGGAAAATTCAGAATGTGTGATTTTTTTTAAAAATGATTTATTTTATTGGGAACATTATAAATAAGGGTGGAATAATAGTTGACCCTACCAAAATAAACATGGTTCATGAAAGTACAAAACCTAAAAAGGTTATAGAGATTCGTAGTTTTATTAGATTAGTAGGTTATTAATGAAATATTATTAAAAAATTTACATGGTTATATATCCTACTAACTATGTTAACACAAAAGGGGTTAAATAAATTTCTATAGTAGAATGTGATGTTTGTTTTCCAGAACTGAAGAAGAGATTTTTTAATACTCCAATTTTGGAATTGCATTCCCGAAATGGTGAGTTTCCCATCTACAGTGACGCTTCATTTAAAAGACATGGTTATACTTTCATGCAGAATGATTAGGTAATTGATTATGATTCAAGACAACTAAAAACTCATGAGTTAAATTATCCCACACATGATTTTGAATTGACAAATGTTTTTTTTTCTTTGAAAATTTTGTGGAATCATTTATACTGAAAAAAAATTCTTAAGTATAAATTCACTCAGATCTAATTAAACATGAGGTTGAGAAGATGGATTGAACGGATAAAGGATTATTATTGCATGATCAATTACCATCTAGGAAAATCAAACAAAGTGGTGGATTTCGTGAGTCAAAAAAATCACGAATCATTAGCCATGTTATGTTTGGAACATGATCTATTTATTAATGATTCTATTAAATTTGGATTTGAAGTTTTTGGTGGATGAAATACCTCTATTTTGTTTCAGGTTTTAGTTCAATAATCATTATTAGAATGAATAATGCGAGCGCAAAAGGAAGATCGTGATCTATAGAAAAAAGGTTGAATTTTTCAAAATAGGCATGTTACCAGAATTTAACCTTGATAAAGATTATATTTTAATATTTCGTAAGAGGTTGTTTGTGCCTTGTGATTCCCAGTTGAAAAAAATATTTTTAGTGTGAAGCTCATAATACTCCATATTATTTTCATCCTAAGAGTACTAAGATGTACATAGACCTTCAGAAGTATTATTGGTCAGATGGAATAAAAAGAGATATTGTATAATTTAAAATGAAATGTTTGACAAGTCAATAGGTTAATGCGGAGTGGTAGTTACAGAAGGGGATTCTTTAGAATTTTCCAGTTCCAGAGTGGAAATGAGAGAATATATCCATGTACTTCATTGGGGGACTAAAAAATACTTATTGAGGTAACAATGGAATATGGGTATTGTTGGCTAACTTACTAAATCTGCACATTTTTTAACTATTTGAGATACAATGCCTTTGGATCATCATTCTCAATTATACATAAAAGAGATTTTAAACTTACATGGAGTTCATATTTCCATTGTTCCTAACCAGGATCTAATGTTCACTTCTATATTTGGGAAGGGATTTCAGAAGTTGTTGGGAACAAAATTAAATTTCAGCACAACTTTTCATCCTCAATTAAATGGGATGTGAGAATTAATGATTCATATTTTAGAGGACATGCTTTGAGCTTGTTTAATTGATTTCCAGATAATTTGTGATCAACATCTTTCTTTTGTTGAGTTTTCTTATAATAAGAGTTTTCAATCCAATATACATATAATATCATTTGAGGCATTTTATGAGAAGCGGTGTCGAACTCTAGATTTTTCTGATGAAGTCAGGGAAAGGAAGTTGATGAGACTAGAATTAGTAGAGGAAGTGTCTATGAAAGTGAAGATGATCCAACAACACATGAGGAAAACTCAGATCAGACAAAAAAGTTATGTAGACAATAGGAGGAATGGATTTTCTTTTTAGGTAGGTGATCATGTTTTTCTTAGAATTTCACTATGGAAGAGTGTTATGAATTTTGGTAATAATGGAAAGCTAAATACATGATTTATTGGGCCTTATGAAATCCTAGAGTGGGTTAGACCAGTCTCATAAAGAGTTGATTTTCATATGAGATTGTCTTAGGTACAGAATGTTTTTTATGTTTCGATGTTGAGAAAGTATGGGCCGGATTCATCTAATGTTTTAAGCCGAGAAGCAGTTCAGCTAAAAGAGAATGTTTCTTATGAAGAGAAACCAAGTCAAATTCTGGACCAAAGGGAAAACGTTTTGAGAAATAAGGTAGTCCACCGGGTAAAGGATTTGTGGAGAAACCACATGGTCGAAGAAGAAACATTGGAGTCTGAAAATTCATTGAGAAAAAGGTACCCACAATTTTTTAGAAAGTAAATAAAATTGCAAGATCACTATTTCTAGAAGGTGGGGAAAAATTAACAACCCAAGATTTTTAAAAAATAAATTGAAATGCATGACATTTATTTTTTGTAGATAGTTTTAACTAGCCTTTAAACATAATTTTTCTACTTCTATGATTTGAATTTCCAAAAATGGTCATCTACTATTGGGATTAGAATGTTATTTGTAGTATTATAGAACCCACTTGTTTTTTGGTGAGTAGTAACATACCCTTAGGAATAGTAATATAAATAGAAATATGACCCTTATGAATAGTAAATCACATTATTTTGTTTATTTTTTAAGCTTATATGAAAATGAGATGTTGAATAATTTTTCAAGGTGTTAAAAGATGATTTATAGATTTAAGACTGTTATTTTTAAATAAATTAGAATTTTATTTAAAAATTAAATTAATAATACATAAAAAATTATTAAAAAAAACAGATTTCATTTTTGAATTGAAAAAAAAAATGAAAAATGGTTAGAGTGAATTTTTTGGATTTTTATGAAATTCCTGAATTTTTGATGAATAGTAAAATACGATAAATTACGATAAATGCTGAATACTTGTTTTAATATATCATAGGTGATGAAAGGGTAATGTAAGCCCACATGATTCGAACTCATATGAAATTATTACTATTTGGGATCACAGGAATCAATACTATTCATATTCTTGAGCAAACATATTTTAATAATGATTAAAATAATATAAAATCCCTCCACTCCTCCATTATAAATACCTCCCTCTTTCACCTCTTCTTCTCACACCTCTCAAGCCTTGATCATTCTCTATGTACTTTCCAATCCCCTCCCCAAGGCTCTTCCCCACGTCCTAGATCTGTTGGTCTCACCAAAAGGCCAAAACCAAATGCCTTAATGAGGATCTCAAGGAGAAGAGATCAAGAGGTAAGAATCCACTTCCTTTTGCACGTGTTTTCCTTCCAATTCCTTTATTTTATTATACTCATATTCCATACACTTATCCAGGAGGTATGAAATCAACAAAATCATATATATTATTTATTTTACCATGTTCATGTAAAATAATCATCATCTTCCTTCCTCTCCTCTCACTCTTATTTTAAAAATAAAAACACCACCCGTGATGTGCCGATTTACAAATATCGTGGATGATGTGTTTCCTATTTCCATAACATCCTTTAAAGGTAATCATAAAACCCTTTTAATGGATGAATAAGGATTTAATGTGTATTTTTAACCTATTTAATGTTCTGGAATGAACTTATATGCGTGAAATTAAATTAAATAATGAAACAAGTTAATGATAATAAAGGACCGCCGAAACTGATCTAAACATACATCATTAATGTTTTATCTAATGATCCATCATCATAAATGATAAAAAAAATTATTTATGGAATAATTATATAGTCTGTAAACATATGAGTTCCATTTAATTCCCCTTTTTGAATTTCATTTCAATATGACAAGCAAATCAAATACAAACCAGCCATGGAAATCATGTAAAAAACACACCCAAAATAATCAAAGAGACAAAATTGTAATAACTAAAGGGTGAAATGATGTTATGAAATGATAATATATGGTGTTATAAACATTAATATTTTTTTAAGATATTAATAACACTCTTTAAACCATTATAATGGAGTTTAAAACAAGTTTTATTTAAGACAAACCTAAGGTAAGGGAATTCGTAACCCAGTTTCCATTCTTTGGGTTAACCTTATAAATCATTATTTATGTGGTATTAAGATTTTTTTTGTGAGGAATTTTGTTTATATTATGTATAATTATGTGTATATATAGTTTATATACATATTAAATAAATTCTATTAACTCTCACTTCAATTATATTATATTTGTTACAGAATTTTGTTTAAAATCATCCTTTAAAATTTTGTTTCACAATATTCAAAAGCACTGTTTTTATGAAATTATTCATGTTGTATAATTATATTATAGTTCTCGGGAATTGTTTATGATAAAGGGTTGGACCTATATCTCCCTCCAACTCATTGTTTATGTGTAAGTTGGAGGTTTTCCGGATGGTTACTTCAAGTGTAACTGCGATGGTTACACAAATTGTAAGGTGACTGTGAGGGTTATAAATTATAAGGTAGCCAAGTGGGTTACAAGTTTATTTAAGTAGTCAAAAAAGATAATTTTATGGTTCTATTTGTGTTCTATATGTTTTTTTAAATCTATTGGAAATCTTATGTTTCACGAAGTAAGCTTATATTGGTAACAAGTATGCCTTTCTTGAAAATGAATTCATATGTTACAAGTATTCAAAGACTAATGTTTTGTTTACTTCTTTTTATATTCCTTACTGAAATTTTTGTTTTCATTCAAAGTTTTTAAATTATTTTTACAGTTTAAAATGATGTCTAAGACAATGATGTAAGCCATGACAAATGTTCTGATGATTTTTTAATGAAAAAATGTTTTATATAAAAAGAATGGTATTTTTGAAGAAATGTAAACTGTTTTTTTGGTATCCGCTCTATATGAATGTTGGATGTTATATCTGTATTATATCACAATTATCTAAAATACTATACTTGAAAAGACCCTCAATCTGAATGGCAGTGAGTTATTGACTAAAACTCAGGATTATGTAATGCAATAAGGCTGGGTCCTTAAATTTTTCTAAAAGGCAGTTTCATCGCCTTTAAATGAAACACTTTTTAAAAAAATAATATATGAAAAATTTATAAATTAAATTTTAAAAAATAAAATTTATTTTTTAAATCATACCTTCAGCATTATCTTATGGTGATTTTTTGGGTTTTTTTCTGAAAAGTTTCATTTTTTGATGAATGGTTAAAAATATTGAATTTTAATTGAAAACTACATTTTCACTTAATTTATTTATCAAGTTAAATTATATTTTAAAATTTTCTACGTATAATTAGATAAATTATGCATAAATTAATCCAATTTATGTATTTTTAATCAATTCCACTTTGAAATTGGACACATAATCATTTCATACATTTGAACATTCCATTTAAAATACCTGCTTTCTTAGCACATATGCGAGATTAATTTCAAATTAATATATACCTCTTAATTGAATTTAATTTTTATTACACATTTTTAATTATAATAATTTAAAATTTTAATTGGTCAAATTAATTTTTTTAACAAATAATTAATGAAAACTGTTATAATTAATCTGTGAAATTAAGGTAAAAGCATGTTTAGTCAGGGGTTAAACATTTGATACACGGTGAAAAATGAACCTAAACTTGTAAGAAACCCATTATATATACATATTTCTACCCTTATGACCATATTATATAATTTTATGTGTTTTTGGGAAACCTTTCTATGAAATTGTCCCATATAATAAGCTAGGTAACGAAAAGTGTTGGGAAAAAATCCCTCAAGGTAACATTGCATTATTTTTGGGTTGTTTGTGTTTGTTGACAATGAAGGTTTCCATGGTGAGTTTTCAAGTTCAAAATATGTTATTGAAAAAGAACCATGAAAAAGGAATGGAAGATATGGAGGTGGTACAAAAAGAGCAGATACAAGGTGGTGTCGTTTTCCAGTGTTTGCCAAATTTTTGGGGTCTGAAATTTGGAGTTTGGTGAGCTTCAAGAAAAGTGGATTTCTTGGAAGATATCATTAAATTATGGAAAATGGATGAGTTTCACAAATATGGGATTCTTGATGTGGATTTATCGAAGACATGAAGAAAATTGATAGTGTTATTCATGATTACAACGAGCTGAGCGAACAGTAGTGTTGAAGAGAATTGCGACGACGAAGGGCATTGTGAGTGGAGCATCGCGGTGAAGGTGAAACAGAATTGATAGAACACTCTGAGATTATTAAGAGATACACAATATAAAAATTTACATGGTGCTTTTATATATTAAGATAACTTCTGTAGAAATGCCGAAGCTTCGCACTTTGAGCTGATGAGGTGCTGACTATGCGTGGAAGGTTTGAGGGTTAATGGAGTCACCTATAAATACACCCTGACCCCCTCGAGAGAAGAAGAGATTTTTCCATAGAAATATGTGTAGCTCTTGAATCATGAAGGAGGTTCGTGGAGACAGTGTGCTTCATGAATGTTAGGAGCTTCGTGGTGGCTAATCTAGCTTCGCGAAGGTGTTGTGTCCCATGTTGGCTGATTGATTTTTTCGATGGAAGTGTCTTTGCCATGGCAAGATCTCTATGATGGCCTATTCTCTGTGAAGGCTTGAGCTTGGTGAAGGCTTCAGCTCTGCGAAGTAGTGTGCCCTATGAAGTAGCAAGCTCTATGAAGGTGTGTACATTGCAAAGAGGCAGGGACATTGTGAAGGTTTGTTTGAGATTTGTGAAATTGGGAGCTTCACGAAGTGGGGTGCTTTATGAAGGAATTTCCAGAGGTTGTTTTCTAGTGATAAGTGACAAAGGGATATTTATTAGTGGATAAAATTTGGAATTCATCATATCATCTATATACAGTGAAGGATTCAGTCATTATAAATAATGAAAAGACTTACAGATCTATAAACTGTGAGAGGATCCCTTCCAAGTGTAGTGAGCAATTGAAGACGAAGAATGTTATCCTTTCTACCGGTAGTGAGCCAAAGAGAGAAATAGAGAGTGACCCTTGGGAAAGTAGTGAGATGACCCTAATCATTGTAAAGTCAGTGATCTTGGGAATAAAAGCGATCTAGTCCAAACATTACTGGTAGTGAGATTTAGTGGATTTGGTACAATGACACGACTCCATTGTATACTCCTTGGATGTAGCCCAGTGATAGTCAACCAACTAAAAATCTCGGTGTCTTCCTTTTTGCTTCCTTGCATTGCATCCAAAGCATCATCATTAGATAAAGAAGAAAATAAGTGGTCATAAGAAACTCAAAAGTGAAAACAATTATACCCTTGTGATAATGATTTCTAGAACTAGTGGGGCATGAATAATTTGAAAAAGAATATCCATACCCTAATTAACCCCCATATCAGGGTATCTAAGCCCCTATTGGTCCTAACAAAAAGGAAAAAAATGGAACCTTCCTTGCCTTTAATATTTATAAAGCATTGAGATAGGGAAAAAATAAATATTATTTTGAAATTTAAATGGGGTTTTTTTATTATGATAATTTATTTTAGTTTTTTGAGGTAATACAGTTACATAAAATTCTTAAGAAACATGAACACAAGAATTATTTAGTTAATAATCATATAAATAAAATGAAACTAATTTTTTTAAAAGTGATGTAAATTGAATGAATTATTGTGTTAAATTATTTTCAATATGTATGTATCATGTGACACAGGTTTTAATATAATTTATTTTATTTATATTATTGTATTGGCATTATTTTAATTAAATTTATATAAATAATGCCAAAATTTGGATTAATGTTGTAATAAATGATATTGTATTTAATAATTTATAGTTATAAAAAATCATATCTTCTTCAAAGATATTTTTAACTTTTAATAAATATAAAATATGATACATTCATGGAACAATTTATCTTTTATTATAAACACATTGACCCATAAATAGTAAAAACATTGTTAGCACGATAATGGTTAAAGTATTGTTTTGCGCGTTACTTGCGCTTATGTTAATTTTTTTTACAAAAAACAATGGATTTTTATATTATAAATCAGATATAATATTTTATAATAAGTGGGGAAAAATTTTATAGTAATTATATTTTTAATTTAGTCAAAATGGAAAAAATACTTAGGTTATAAAATTAGTTACCATAATAAAAAGTAAAATAGTAAAAATATTGAAACTTATACCTTAAGGAGGAAAATTAAAAAAAAATTATTTATTTATGTGTTTATGAGGTGTGTATAAAACCAATAAACACTACACTTTATTATTATTAAATTTATTAGCCACATTAGGTAAGGGAGACCTCATAATAGTAAATACTTTTGCGTATTAACAAGAATTCCACTCCTCCTGATCTATAAAAGGGAACACACTCTCGCCTATTCTTCACACCACCCTATCAATTTGGATCAACCAAGATCTACCATAATCAGTTAAAAAATTCCATCCCCTCATCCTATATTCCTTAATTTGCGAATAAGTCCATCCAAGTAAGGCCTTTAGTGAAAACCAAAAAGGGATACCCGAAGAAGAGGCAACATCCATCAACGAATGTTTTTGTTTTATTTATTCCTTAAACCCCTTTAATTATTTTTATATCATGATTATATAATAAAATGAATATATTAATTATAATTAGATATTTTTATATTATTTTTATGACATAAAACATCATACACTTCCATAAAATCAGATACTCAATCATTGTTTATGTGTACGAAGGACTGACGCCTCACAAACAGATATCATTTGTTCTTGAGTTACCACATTTTAAGGTTGGGAATTGATTTACAGTTTATATATTATATATATATATATCTGAAATTTATGATGTTATTAAAATTATATAATTGTTATATAACACATAAATTTATGATTTATATTTTTTAAAATACAATAATTTCATTTGTGTGCATGAAAAACTACTGCCTCACGAAGCGATGCGATTCGTTCACACATTGCATGGAATGTATTAGGATGTGTTTAATAAACATGTGTGATATATTTAAAATAATTTTTCCAATTTAATAATATATATATATCTATAATATATATTTATTTCTTTCAATATGATATGAAAATAGAGACAATATTCATGCATACGTATGACCTACCATCTCCATGAACAGAGTATTTCATTTCATATCACTAAATTGTGTGGGTTAATATAAATACGTATATAATGAATATATATATATATATGATATTAAAATATTTTTTATTATTATGGATATTGTTATGTCACAATCTATATAATATAACCAATAATATCATGTCAATACATGTAGGAAAAATAAATCCGTTATTACTCGAAACATAACTTTAACATGGAATTGTTAATAAACGAGTAATGCATAGTCATAAAAAATATGGTACGACATATACATATATATTAATAAGGCTATATTATATATGTATAATAAACTTGTATTTAGTACAGATGAGGTTTTAATGAGTACGATGGATGTCAAGACTTAAGGTAAGGGATTTCCGTCCAAGTTTTTACTTTTGTGAGACACATCCTATATTCAATATCTATTTATTATATGTGGTTTATATAATTACCAGGAATTTATTTTATGATTATTATCATATTTGTTTTGGTATTTAAATATCCATTTCAGTATCTCTCTTTAATGGTATTTTGGTTCCAATGATTTCAAATTAGTAAAGGATTTTTATCCCAATTTTCCTTCTTCGAGACGTATGCTATGATATAAACCTATATTCTATCATGACCTGTATATATGACCTATTTTATTTTCAATATCAATAATTTTTATACCATGATGTTATTTTATGCTCCATTATTTTATTCCTTCATGAGGATTGTGATTCAAGGTTACCAAAGTGGAAATAATTTTATGTTACAATCTTGTCATTTATTGGGATTGTTTATGATTATTCTTCCAATGATAAAATATTTTGTTCTATCTCCCATGAATTATCATGAATTTTATTATCCTATATTTATTTATGTTATATTCAAGTAATTTTACCCTATTCCCACTCTTTTCTACTTAATATAATTAATAATTTCTTTTTAAGGAAACATGTCTTTGTTTCTCTCTTCGATCAGAAATATATTTTAGTAAAAAACCTTGCTTTCTAAAAACATTTTCAAAAATAATTTAAAATTAGATTTTAAGATAAATTTCCTGGGAAATTACTTTGAAACTATTTTCTATTTTAAGAAGTGTTTAAAATGGTTTACAAAGAATCCTTTCTATGTTTTCAAGGTTATTTTAAAAGAAATATTTTTCAAAAATGTTTTATGTTTTCAAAACAATTTTCCAAATCAAAAATGATATTTTCATCAAAAAAAAATTTAAATTATTTTTATAGATTACATAATTTATTTTCAAATTGGTTTTCCAATAAAATTATTTTTAAAGTGTTTTATGAATTTAAAAAATATATTTTCAAATTAGGGTTATTTTATTTATGAAATGATCCTAGTGATATTTCAAAATCCATATCCATATAAGTTGATTTTTTTTGATATAGTTTATGATTTAGATGAGATAAATTCTAATGAAACCATTAATATTATTTAATTTTATGGTTTATGTTTATGATGAAAATATTATTATAAAACCTTTTTCTCTTCAACAAGTTTTACCATGGTAAAATCATTATAAAACCCACATATGTTAATGGATAATGAAATGATTTTGAATCCAATATATTTCCACAGGTTATGCTATGATGAAATGATTATGATACCCATTTCATTTCATTCTTGATTATATAATGTTTATGAAACCTATATATTTGTATGGGTCATGATATGAATATTTGTTTTATTATCTTGTAGAACACATATGTATGATTTCATTACGTGATGGGTGAGATCAATATCTCCCTCAATTATTTGGGTTAATATTTATATCCCATGAGATAAACATGGATATAATGGGTAGTGAACTTAGTACAGTAAGGGTATTTATACATTATGACAGATTGGGGAGTGCACCCATTCCTCTATAAGGAAAGGGTTTGGATTGTGGATGGTGGTGTGTCTATCCTAGTATTTGTAGCCCCCATGAAGTGCAATAATATGTTTTTGGAAATAATCCTTGACTTCTAAGGAATGATTTTATTTCCTTATGTGTATTCCATAAATTATATATCTTATTCCAATGTTATGATCCAATGGATTACGATCTTGGTTCCATTATGATTCATGTATTATGATCTTTCCATCTTTATTTTATGACTAATTTATATGATATTTTATATGAATGGTATGATCTTAAAATTTATGATCATTTTCTCAAAACCTTAAATTCATCTTATTCTAACATATATACTTTCTTATGTTTCCTTCCCCGAATTTATGAAAAAAGGTTTTAAGTAGGAGTACTAAATGGGGGGATCTTTATGGGAAACATGTAAGATCCTTCAACAAGTTAGAAGATTATGTTTCCATGTTTCCAAAGGTAGAAAGTTGTTACCGTCCTTGGGTGTGTAAATTTTTTATTTATTGAATATTCCTATAAAAATATGAAATATCCATGTATGAAAATCATATGTCAATATACGTTTGGTTTGGATGGGATGCCTTTTTCCATTGTCATATAAGACTATGGATACATATTATATTTGTGAAGAAATATATGCACGATCGTAGCTTACCATGGCTATTGGATAGGTACATATCAACAGTCATATATAACCCTAGACACATGATATATTTGGGATTACGTATAGACACAGTCATACTATTCCTATAGTATTAGGGTGGGAGGCCTACAACCATTATCTTCTATGAATATAGCTACAAGGTCAATTTTTGATGGTCTATATACGTGATCATATAAAAACATTATTATAGGTTATTTCCAATCGAAATTCCATGGAAAAATAACTATCCTATCATTTTCATGGGAAAGGAATATATCAAATTACTACATTCATATAGGATCAAGGATATTGATCCATGAAAATGGGCTATTTTTCTTGTAGTTCCTCCATTACTCTTGATGAATAGGAAAATAAATCACCATCCTCAAGTAACACTATGCTTTATTCACATGTAATTCTTCTAAAATAGAAATAGTTGGATTCTTAGGTGGATTCCCATAAATTATTTCTCTTATATGACCATCAAGGTTATATTCATGTAGTGAGGATTATAAATTCTACCAATGATGCTAATGTTAAATTTGATATTGATAAGATGATCAATTCAAACATCATATGGGATGTATAATACCCTCAGTGGAATGAAAACATTTTTTCCATCAAAATGAGAAAAATAAAATGGGAGTATTTATTGATTATAGGGATCAAAACCATCACTTTCCAATAAATGATTTCCCAGTCCGAATCACAGAGTGAATTATCTATTAATCAACCTGATTTTAGGACCCCTTTATCATAGATGAATATTTGTGATGCAACCAAATATGAATAGATCACGAGGATGAAGATTTCCCTACCTTCATAACCCTCAATGAGGGGTTATATTACATAGTAATTCCATTTTTATTAACTGAAAATAGAAAAAAATATAAATATTCTATGAAACATATCTTAAATTTCATTTATGTGTAAACATTCAGTACTATGTAGAAAATTTGGTGCAAGATCTCAACAGTGATGTGATTACCTTTATGATCTTATGTAAATTCTAACAAAATGGAAATACAAATTCATGATAAAATCCCAAATTTTTTCTGGTTAATGTTATGGAAATTAACCACCTTGTTGTTATGTCATCATTCTATGAAAATTGACCTTGAAAAGTCTAAGGTGATACTCAATATTTATCCTCGACAAATCCATCTCATATTGAGAGGAGAATATGTTACTATTTTATAGATTACATTATTTATAAGAAATCTTGTGGGAAGGTTCATATCCATCAAAAAGTTCATTAAGAATGCGGTTACCTATCACGACCCCCTCCCCACAAGGTGTATCCCTCCTTTTCCGGCAATGTGAGAAGGGAGACAGTGACCCCCGAGTCCCACCTCATGTATGCCCTTGGATGGAGACTAGCACCGAGGGTATAATAACCACAAAAATGGGAAGCATTACCCTCTAAGAGAACACATGTGAAATAAAGAGATAAGATAGACACCAACCAACTCCAAATCAGACTTCAATATAAAATAAATCTAAATTAGAAATATGTAATGTCATGAAAAACTACTAAAACTAAATGAAAAAACTGTAAGTACCAAGGGAAATTAAAAACAACAATAACAACGAAGCCCTAACAGATCTTGCAACCCCAAGATAGTAGTTATGAGCCTGATCTCCAACCTGCCCCAAGTGACTTGAATGACAGTTTATATATACATAGGGTAAGTATATATAATAGTATACTCCGTAGGATCCTCCCCATATCCTCCCATACAGAATTAAAGAAAGCATGCTAAAGAACAATGAACAACAAGTGAAACTAACTCTTCACCTAAACAGGAATACTAAGTTCCCAACCTCACCATGGGTACTCTCACCCAGTATCACATATAAGATTATATAATATAATAAAGAATATCAAGGCTACCCTGCTACTACTTCCCCAATAGTTTTCCACTCTTCACCCAACATCATACGTCCTAAGAATCTATCTCTAAAAAGGATTTCCAACAGACACCTGAGTGTAGAGCCACAACATGCACCTCGTGAAATAAAACCACCACATCCACGTAAGAAAAGTAACTAGGTATTTTCCCAGATCCAGCACTGCTCGCATAACATGTATCATACATTGGGTATCGAACCTCAATCCATTATAGCCTATAAATTGAGTAAGGTTCCTCAAGCCATCACAGTCTATACATGTTACACCTATAATAGTCCATAAAAAACTATTCCTAGAATATATGTGTGTGAATAACCAAAAGCCATTACAGCCCTCTACACACATATATGGGTAAAAATAACTGTTGTTGCTACCAGCCTAAGTAACTACCAAGAGAAGAGAGTGGGGCCAAATGGGGTATTCATCCATCTATCCTCCCACTATAATGTTAAAGAAAACACCCCCTGCGAATCTGAATCCCCTGGGTGTCTGTTTCCCTAACCGACAGGCTGGAGTAGTGTATAAAAACACAAAAAGTATAGAATATACTGTAGCTCACAACCACACTATAGGTATAAATTAGTCTTAGTTTCAACTGCATCTATCATCTATCGAACTCCCGGATTCCACTTCTATGACTCGGTATCCTATAAGAACACATCCATTTAAAGAGATTTATTACATTAATTCATTCCATTTTTAGTAGTTTTAATTTATGTTAATTAATTATTTAAACATTAATTAATTATTAAAAATTCCACATTATATTTCATTAGCATCACACACATAGTCCACTGTTACTTTAAATTGAAACCTCTTCATTGCATCCCAAAATTCTCTAACCCCATGGGTTAACATCATTTATTAAAACATTTATTAATAGTATTATTACTTTCCCATATTCCCAAGAATTCTAGAAATAACATTCTAAGCTACTAAAAACAAGGTGGATCAACATGGTGATTTGATGAAACACCCATCGAGAATTTTCCACCTACTGCAAGTGCATAGACCCATCCTTCCCTGAGAAGCTAAACACGGAAATCACATGGCATACCCCCGCATCTTCACTTATTTTGGAAGGAGGGTATAAAAAATAGCTTCCTTGAGCAACAGGGAAAGTAAAGAAGATAAAAACCAAAAAAAATTCATTGATCATCCAAACATTCACATCCAACCCATTTCATCATCTTTGGTGTCCTTCCCGACACCCACATGAATAAACTGACACATTTAGGCACTCTAGGAATCAACTACTGCTATAATCAATGGGCTCCCGAATCCCAAATATCACAATATCCATCTAGGCTCACATCAAAACACAACAAATAGGAAAACAAACATCATATAAATTGGTTTATTGGACATTAAACAAGGAATGAAACCTTCAAAAATAATGAGCACTCACGGCTCTAAAGCACAAGAAACTTGGCCTTATTAGTAAGATTGTAACTCAGAACCCCACTAGAAATTATCCTTCTATCAAAATCCAGTTCTTTATCCATCTGGAATTAACTGATTTATTATTTGTAGGATCCAACTACAGGAAACCTAAATAGTAATCTATCACAAATAATTAAACATGCTTACTGCATCAGTTTAATGAACATCAAATTACTACAACAACAACCAGATTCATTTACATGCCTCTTTATCTTTGAAAAATAATTACAATTAATCATAGTTTATATTTTTACCAATTTCCTTAAAGAACTAAAAGATAAACATATAAAACATAGATATCACACAATATTGAAAAACAAGAGGTAATAACATACAATGGATATAAATTTACTTATCCGGTTAAAATATTTATTATGTCAATTCAATTATGATCCAGTGGGATAAAATATGCCAACTCTACAATTACATGTAAAAGGATATAGAAGCCACGAATTATTAACCTCAGTAGGTTTCTGATGCTCTATGCACTAGAACAAAATAACAAAACAAATCCTGATCACCTCCCCTAGAGGACTGCATCCACCTGAGCATGCAGAGACACCACCACACCAGACAAAACCCAAGAAAAGTCCATTAGGAACATTGAGATAACATTCCATAATAGAAAATCTGAAACAAAAAGAGAATAATATAGAATAACGATGATAGATCAAACCTTATATCGAAGATTGATTGATACTGCTTGGTTGCACCAAAACAGGGGGTGCACATGAAGTAGGAAGAAACCCCAAGGGGAAATGAAACAAGGATTAAGGTTTGATCACACCAATCCTATGTGAAGGATAAAAGGATCAATAATATCACACCAGAGAACAAGGAGGAAGAACAAGGGAGAAACATATCTCATCACTTTAGAAGATTTAATAGAGATATGGTTTAAGATACACTGGATTTTCCATTAAAAGGGGATCGCATTAAACGACACAGTTTGACCAAGTAAAGGCATCCCAAACCTTAGGTTAAAAAATTAATATAGGAGTTATGGGATTTGAATCAGCCTTAAATACATTAAAAAGAGTACATTAATGCATTATTGGTCAAAGAAAAAGTTAAATCGATTAAAATAGGAAAAATCATGAAATTTGGAAAAGGAAATATGAAACAGTTTTGGAAACACTATTTATGAGACAGTTTCTATGACACAGTTTCTATGAAACTGATTTTGTGACACCGTTTCTATGACACTATTTATGTGACACTATTTCTCCAACATAATTTATGTGACACCATTTTTGTGAAACCGTTTATGTGACACCATTTCTGTGATAAAATTTCCATGACACCATTTATGTGACACCATTTCTATGACACCATTTTTGGGACACCATTTTTGTGACAAAAAGTTTTCGACACTGTTTCTGCAACACCGTTTTTGCGACACCATTTCTACGACACCATTTCTGTGACACCATTTCTATGAGACCATTTCTGTGACACTGTTTTTGTGACATGATTTCTGTGACACTATTTCTGTGACACCATTTCTGTGAAACCTTTTCTGTGACACCATTTCTGTGACACCCTTTATGCAACACACATTCTGTGACACCGTTTCCGTGACACTGTTTCATTGACACTGTTTCTGTCACAACATTTCCATGGCACCATTTATGTGACACCATTTCATTGACACAGTTTCTGTGACACCATTCCTATGACACCGTTTCTATGACACTATTTCTATTACACCGTTTCTATGAAACTGTTTATGTGACACCATTTCTATGACATTGTTCCTGTGACACCATTTCTATGACTCTATTTTTGTGACACCATTTCTGAAATAGTTTGTAATTTTGGAAAATTAAGTTATAGTTTCATGAAATTATTTCATGAAATTTTTTTTAATTTGGGAAAAGTGTTGGGTATAATTCACCTTGACCTCCCAAAACACCTCAAACACCAGATTTCATCAAATTAATGGACTAGAGAGGTCCAGACCATTAGACCAGATACCTCTCAAAACATTCTCATCCCCAAGAATCTAAAACTAACCAAGGTAGGATGGGGTTTGAATAACCACCCATCGAGATATCTCTCAAATAGAGCAAGTCGAAAATGAAACAAAAGTAAGCCATCTCATAAACAAGAAAGGTCTACAACCACAAAGAGAACATCGTTACATGAAAAGAGTTAAACATCAAACAACTCGGGGTATTGATCATGTATATATGACTCCCATTCCTAGGTACTCTCTTATACACCACAGTGTCACTAGAAGACATGAACCATGGGGATAACATGCCCAAAAAAACCATCTCTTTCCGGTATTGGATCACCACAAGCTGCTCCTCGAAGGTCACATCATCATTAACATCGATCTATACCCAATCAATGATATGAGATTCATCATGAAGATAACGATGGAGCTATGACACAAGAAAAACATCATGTATCGTTCTCATCTGCGGGGGATGTGTTACTCAAAATTAGAGAGCTCCAACAGGAGCCAACACCTCAAAAGGCCAAAAAATGGGAGACAACTTACTACCATGACTAAACCTTCACTCCCCAAAATGGTGAGTCACCTTCAGAAACACATGATCCCCAACACCAAACTCCAAAGGTCTCCTCCTTTGATCAACATATGATTTCTATGATCCTGTGTTGTCTTCATCATCTCACAAATCACCTAAACCATCTCTATAATATTTTTCACTAGTTTTGGTATTAGAATTGATGACTCCACAACCCCAGTCTAGAACACAATGAATAATTGAATTTTTGGCCATAAAAGGCTTGAAACGGTTCCATACCGATGGTGGAGTGAAAAATTTGGTTGTAAGAAAAATTCACCAAGGGTAAGTGCCTCATCCATGAACCTCTAAAATCAAGGACACAAGAGCAAAACATGGCTTTAAGAGTCTGGAGGGTCTTCTCCATCTGACCGTCCCTCTGCGGATGAAAAGAAGTTCTAAGGCATAGTTGGGAACAAAAATCATGCTGGAGACCTGTCTAAACACTAGAGGTAAAACTAAGATCTAATCAGAAATGATCGTCCTCAGTACTCTATGGAGTATCACCACATCCTCTAGATACTTCTCGAAAAAACTTCCACTTATCTCGACCCCTTGATAGCAATAAAGTTTGTTGATTTTGTTAAAAGATCCACTACTACCCAAATAGCATCATGTCCTCCTCGATCTCAAGGCTGATCTGTAACAAAATCCATGGAGATTTCCTCCCAATCTAACTAAGGAATATTTGAAGTCAAGATAAAACCACTATGGAAATGGTGCTCAACGGTCACCTTATGCCAAACCAAACATCGAGACACAAACTCCGCAAATTCACACTTCAGCTCAGGTCAAAAAAACTGACTCCTCAAGCCTTGGTACATGTTCTTCACACTAGGATGCACTGCTAAAGGTGAAATGTGGAACCTTATGAGAACTGTCTCTCGCTTCACCAAAGGAAAAAAAGCCTTCCATGATACAACACTCAGTGTTGTTCATCCTCAGACCAACCATCAGGGGCCTCTCCAAAAACAAGTAAGTATCTCCAGAACTCCACCTCCAAATCCCCTAACTAGGACTCTTGCACCTACTGCACCAGATATGAATGCACCATCATATAAAAAATACAACCTCTACCCCCAACTTCTCCCATATAGAGATGTAATGCTAAAAATTATTCCATCACTTTCCAAGAATCATTAGATTCACATACTACATAACTGTGCGACTTCCTGATCAGCGGATTATCTATAACATTACCCTTTTAAAGGATATATGATATTTCAAAGTCATGTTCTTCTATGAACTCCATCCAACGATAGTACTGCAAGTTCAAGTCACACTGGGAGAACACTTACCTCACGCTTTTATGATCAGTGAAAACCACAAAGTTCTCTCCAATGAGGTCATTTATATACAAGTTCAGTGAAAACATTACTGCTTCCAACTCAAGATCATGTGTGTAATAGTTACATTCATGTGGACACAACTTCCAAAACTCATAAGAAAAAACTGATCTCTGCTACATCAAAACACATCCTAATACCAGATGCAAAACATCACAGAAAATATCAAACTGAACTCCCTCTAATGAAAGGCACTGAATTGGATCACTTACCAACTTCTCTTTCAGTGAGTTAAATGCTTCCTGGAACTGATCAGTCCACACGAACGCCTAATCCTTCCTAGTCAATGTTTTCATAGGAGTTGCAACCCAAGAGAAATCAACTATGAACCTCCTGTAGTATCCTGCGATACTATGGAAACATCACACCTCTGTCACTGTTTTTAAGGGAACCCAAGACACAAATGCATCTATCATTAATGGATCCATAACTAATCCCTACTAGGAAAAAAATTCCCCATGAAATTTACTTCCCAATCCCAAAACTCAAACGTCAAAAACTTCCCAAATAGATGATGTTGATGAAGAACTCCCAAAATGACGTGTAGATGTTCAACTTTATCCTACTTATATTTGGAGTGCGTAATGATATCATTGATGAAAACCACCACGAACCTATTCAAGAAACCTACAGAACATATATTTCATCAATCCTATGAACATAGCTAGAGCATTCATCACATCGAACGATATTACAATGAACTCGTAATTACAATGATGACAATAGAAAGCAGTTGTTGGGATATCCTCATCCTTTCACACGATTATGATGATATCCTAACCATAATTTGTTCTTTGAGAACAAACTATCTCCCTTCATTTGATATAATAAATCACCAATCCATGGAAGAGGATAGTGATTCTTCATAGTCACTTTGTTTAGGCGATGATAATAGATACACAACCGCAATCTGTTGTTAGCCTTCTTCATGAACAGAACTGGTGCACCCCATAGTGACACACTCATCCGAACAAAACAACACTATAATAGACCATAAAGTTTTATATATAGTTCTTGTAACCCAAATGGGGCCATCCTATATGGAGACATAGAGATATGAGATGCTTCTGTATGTAGCTCGATTCAAAACTTGATCTCTCATCGAGGGGGAAATTCGACAACCTCTACTGTAAATACATCAGTGAACTCTTATATGACCCTAGGAAAAAATAACATCTAAACCTCCAATGAACATAGAATCATCTCATCCATCATGGATGACAAGGACATAACACACCCCTGATCCATCTAAGGGTCTCTCTCACAAACAAACACTGTTGGATCTCCATCAACATCAATGTACACCACTTACCTCCTGAAGAAATCCATGATAGCCAGCACCAAATACAACCAATACATTCTGAGGACTCCATTATATGGTTGTATCCAGAAACATATGAACTCTCCCCAAGAGAGATTCTTCCCCAACCCTAGCTCACAGTCTCTACATACTTCAAATAAGTTTGCTCGACCACCAACTGACATAGACAACATGAAAGGTACTGGAAGCCTCTCTAACTCAAGTACCTATGAACGTACAAGGGTAGGTGATATGAATGAGTGTTTCTCTCTTGAATCAAAAAAGTCACACACCCAAGTAGAAAATAAGCAAATGGTAAATCAAACGACATCTGGCTCACCTGGCGCTGGCAATGCTAAAGCATCAAGCTGATAATGACCTTATCCACGACCTCTCTTAACCTGACAAAGACCACCACTAGGGCCGTGCTCTGCTCTCTAAGGATGGGGGTAATTGTTAGGTCGGAAAAACAAGGATGATGGCAAGAGGGGGGGTGAATTGCCTTTAAAAAAAAATGATTGACAAATTAAAAACAAATATCAAAGTGCAGCGGAAATAAAGAGGCAAGACACAGGAAATTGATAACGGAGTTCGGCCAAAAACCCGGCCTACGTCTCCGCTCCCAACTCAACCGTTGAGAGATTCCTACCGCTTGCTTTTCAATGGTTTTAGCAAGAAACCCACTAGGCTTTGAGGTAGCACTAGGACCTATTACAGCTTGCTTTTTGTGGTTTAGCAAGAACCCACTTGCTTTTGATGGTTTAGCAAGAACCCACTATCCTTCTTACAGGTGAAGGATAGCTCACCTATGTCTCAAGCTATTTAAAGGAAAGCTTGGCAACCTCTTCACACCTTAGTGGTGATGTGAAACCCAAAAGAAAGAGGGGATGAGAAAAGTTTGGGGTTTGTAGGCACAAACCCAATTTTAAGCTCAAAATAATAAATACAAGAAAAACCGTATTGGAGGAAGACTTGGGCGCCTTTGATTGAATGGAGATGTTGAAGGCCGCTTCCAAGCTTCTTTGAAGGAGCTCCTTGGATGTGGAAGTTGTTGGAGCTAGGTGGGTTCCTTTGAGGAAGTCCGCCGGAGGTACGCCAAATGATTCAAAATATGTCCGTTGGCTTCGTATATGTTCCGGTAGGTGTCCGGGGCTTCCTTGGCCTTTATTTATAGGCATGGAACCCTTGGGGAGGCTTCGGAGCCGTTGGAGAGGCTAAAAGAGCCGTTGGGAGCCAAGTGGGCCAGCCTGGTCAAACTGCAACGGCTAGTTTGACTGGCTCCACCGGCTGGCCGGTACAGTCCCACCGGTTGGCCGGTGTTTGCAAAAAGTCATTGGATTCCTGTCCAGGGGCCACCGGTCGACCGGTGCCAGAGCCACCGGCTGGCCGGTGGTGAGGCAGTAGCAAACCCTGTTCATTCTGGGTGCCACCGGCTGGCCGGTGCTTGGCCACCGGCTGGCCGGTGGGGAGGCAGTGGCTCCCTCTTGATTGCAGGTGCCACCGGCTGGCCGCTGGTGTGCCACCGGCTGGCCGGTGGTGAAGCCACCGGTTGGCCGGTGGACTGAATTTCAGTCCACTTTGCCTTCTTTCTTTCTTGGCCCAATTCCTTGGCCACCTGATTTGATTCCTATCAACCAAAAACACTTGAAAGAGAATTAGATAAATATGAGGGTGATTGTGATCATGAAAATAAAACCTTGAGGGGTTCGAGAGGTACAACAATCTCCCCCTATTTTGATGATCACAATCACCGAAACAAACAATGTAAAATGCTGAAATTGAAAGGAAATGCTTAACCATGATGAAAAGGATTCTCCCCCAATCAATCAAGAAATTTCTCCCCCTTTGTGATTATCAAAATAGAGTGGGGCATAAAACTTGATTGAGGGACATATTTGAAAAACAAGATTTTAAACCAATTGACAATAATAGCAATTGTTGAAAATTTTGAAATGATAATTGAATAACAGTTTGAATTGAAAGTTTTGAATCAAAAATTGAATTGAAAATTTTGAATTGAAAATTTTGAAACCAAGAGTTGAAATTGAAAGTTTGAATCGAAAATTTTGAAATTACAAAAAAGCTTAAAAGATCCTAACTCCCCCTAAATAAAAACAAAAAGTCACCGGGGAGAGGGATTTTGGAAAGAGATGATTTTAGGCCCGGAGAGACTCGCTAAGAGGGATTTTTCAATCCAAACTTGCCTCATGGCGGGTCTTCTCCTATAAAATTCGTCCGAATAGAAAATCGATTTGGGTTGACCGTACCGGGCGTTTTTACAATTACATTCATAAATAAGGTGCCCGGGTTTTTTGCAATAATTACAAAATTTAAAATCGGAGCTCCCCCTTACAAAAATAGTGGGTGCATGGGAGGAGGAAGCTCGGTTGGTATATCCTAACCCTTGGGTGGTTCTAGATATACGTTGGGAACCAAACAAATTGTTCAAATTTTGTTCCCCTTGGGTGAACTTAGCAAGGGTCTCCCTAAGGTCTTTGATGGTTGATTCCATGGAATCAACATTTGGAAAATTTTGGATTTTAAGGGAGAGTTCCTCCTTCTCTTTGAGAAGTTGTTCTTTTTCGGAGGAAAGTTTTTTGAAAGACTTTTTTAAAGCAACAAATTTTGACGAGAGTTCATGAAAACCATTTTCAAGTTGGTCCCTAACATGTTGGAGTTCTTCATAAGACAAATGATTGAAAGAATTTGAAGAACTAGAAGACGAGGAAGAAGAGTCGGAAGATGATACCTCATGATTTGCCATTAGGCATTTTTTACCTTGGTCGCTCGAGGAGAAGGAGGAGAATGAAGAGGTGGAGCTATCACTCCATGTTGCCTTGAGGACCTTTTTCTTTCCTTTTTCCTTTGGCGTGGCCCGTTTCTTGTTGAGTGGGCAATCAGGCTTGTAATGGCCCTTTTCGCCGCACCCGTAGCATTTTACCTTGGGCTCGGATCTTGCGGTGGGTTCTTGCTTTCGCGCCTTGCGAGATTGCTTCTTCTTCTTGTGCTTCTTCATGAATTTTTGCATTTGGCGGGCGAGATTCTCCATTTCCGAGTCGCCGCTTGAAGATGATGAAGATGAGGAGGAAGAGGATGAGGAGGAGCTTACTTCTTTTTGTACCTTGAGGGCCATGTTCTCGTGTGTCTTGATTGGTGTGCCCTCCTTTTGAGCTTGCCTCCTCATCGTGATCTCATAAGTCATGAGAGATCCGATGAGCTCCTCTACCGGCATATTTTTGATGTCTTTTGCTTCTTGAATCGCCGTGACCTTCGGTGCCCATTTTCTTGGTAGGATCCATAGGATCTTCTTCACCATAGTTTCAGCTGAAACATCATCACCAAGGGACTTTCTCCCATTGCACACGTCAGTAAATCGAGTAAACATTTCAGAAATTGATTCATTTGGGTGCATGGAAAAAGATTCAAAATCTTGTCTATACATGTCTAACCGAGTATCCTTCACTTTATTAGTGCCCTCATGGGTCACTTCCAATAGTTTCCAAATCTCATGTGAAGTGGTGCAAGTGGAAACTCGGTTGAACTCATTTCGGTCAAGGCCGCAATGTAGAGCGTTCATGGCTTTGCCATCAAGCTCAAAGTTTCTAATATCGGCGGGGGTCCATTTGGATTCGTCGGGGGTAGACAAAGTATAGCCTTGCATGACAATTTTATAAATGGGATATCCTATGCTTCTAAGAAAGGTAGTCATGCGGGTTTTCCAATAATTATAGTCGGTCCCATCAAAAAATGGAGCCCGACCCAAAGAAAGGCCTTCGGGGGCGAAAGAGGTTGATGCCATCTTAATGGATCTTAAAATTTGTAACCGGTTAGGGTATTACACAAATTTCCCTCTGATACCAAATGTTGGGCGGAAGAAAACACCGAAAGAGTTTGGGGTTTGTAGGTACAAACCCAATTTTAAAGCTCAAAAAGAGATAAACAATAAAACCCGTAATGGAGGAAGACTTGGGCGCCTTTGATTGAATGGAGATGTTGAAGGCCGCTTCCAAGCTTCTTTGAAGGAGCTCCTTGGATGTGGAAGTTGTTGGAGCTAGGTGGGTTCCTTTGAGGAAGTCCGCCGGAGGTACGCCAAATGATTCAAAATATGTCCGTTGGCTTCGTATATGTTCCGGTAGGTGTCCGGGGCTTCCTTGGCCTTTATTTATAGGCATGGAACCCTTGGGGAGGCTTCGGAGCCGTTGGAGAGGCTAAAAGAGCCGTTGGGAGCCAAGTGGGCCAGCCTGGTCAAACTGCAACGGCTAGTTTGACTGGCTCCACCGGCTGGCCGGTACAGTCCCACCGGTTGGCCGGTGTTTGCAAAAAGTCATTGGATTCCTGTCCAGGGGCCACCGGTCGACCGGTGCCAGAGCCACCGGCTGGCCGGTGGTGAGGCAGTAGCAAACCCTGTTCATTCTGGGTGCCACCGGCTGGCCGGTGCTTGGCCACCGGCTGGCCGGTGGGGAGGCAGTGGCTCCCTCTTGATTGCAGGTGCCACCGGCTGGCCGCTGGTGTGCCACCGGCTGGCCGGTGGTCTGGACAGAAGGATGCCTTCTGTCCAGGCTCCACCGGCTGACCGGTGGCGAAGCCACCGGTTGGCCGGTGGACTGAATTTCAGTCCACTTTGCCTTCTTTCTTTCTTGGCCCAATTCCTTGGCCACCTGATTTGATTCCTATCAACCAAAAACACTTGAAAGAGAATTAGATAAATATGAGGGTGATTGTGATCATGAAAATAAAACCTTGAGGGGTTCGAGAGGTACAACAGTAATCACAGGGCTTTCCTCTACCTTCCCCATATGCCCTATGAAGTTCTAAAGTTGGTGCAATCTACTACTATTTCCTCAACTGGAACTACCTCAATGAGGGAACCTAAAGCATAAAACCTCGTGAACGATGACTACTCTGAAATGTTGGGCACTCTCGCTATTGATTAACTCTACCACCACATGAAAAAATCACCTGATCCCTTGGCATTGGCCTGAGAGATTCCACCCCTTGAGAAATGAGATGCTGAGGGATGAGGCCTACCCCCAGTTGAATGGAAAAACATCTGCCCTGAAAATCAAGAACCTCATACCACCGATCTTCTTGATGAGTAATCATGATGACTCCCCTCTCATGAAAATCCAATTCTAGACAATGTCCTCTCGATGACCTCTTACCTCAACAAAACCTCAATATTTTTCTTCAGCATAAATGGGGTGACTAGGAGCTGGATCTCTGGATGCAAAGCCTCCTCGAAATGTCTCGCCATGACCTCCTTATTTGGAAAAAACCATGAATATCGTAAAAGATTCTTGAAATGGATACCAAAGTCTCACACACTGGATCCCCCCTATCGTAGGGTATGAATCTTATGGAGACTTGATTCCTCTATGGTCAAATAAATAAACTCGACTATGAACTTGTCTCAAAACTTCTCACATGAGATTGCTGACTCCTCGTGATCCCTAAGGAACAAGAACCACCACTGCTTCACTGCTTCACACAGCATCGCCACAACCAAAGACACACAGTGCTCCTTCTAAGAATGGATTGAACTGAAGCCTATCTCAACCTCATCCAACCAGTATTTAATGAATGCATATGGAATAGAGCCCTTGTACTTCTATAGACTATGGCACTAAAACTCTCATAGTGTGCTCCTACAACTGTAATCACCGTTAACCTCTACCCTATAACAATCTACTGGCACAGCCTGCTGGACATCTTCGGTGAGAACCACATGATGAATTCAAACTGGAGCAAAACCAACAAAATAAGAAATAATTAGAGCTCCTAAACTAGGAAAAAGGAAGACTCAACATTACTTAATTTTTTTTCTTTTATTCATTTCTGGTTATCCTATCAAAAGTTCTTCCCATTTAAACACAGGAATAATGAAGAATGATGCATGATCCTTTCCTACCTCTCTACCATATAACTAGTATCACCTCATTTAGTAGCCACCGAAAACTTAAAGTTCCATGAATTAGATCATAAGGGGCCTTAAAAGCCTATGTCTCACCCGGTCTCCAGTGTTTACATCACTTGATAAACATAACTGACACTGTTTCCCTACCAACCCATGCATACTCAATATGCCTAACACACAACTCCATCCTATCCCCCCATGTAACCTTCTAATACCACTCTGTTTTGACCCCCTCCCCAATGTGTACCCCTCCTAGGCTGGAAATGTGAGAAGGGAGATAGTGACCCCCAGGTCCCTCCGCCAGTAGGCCCCGGGTTGGTGACAAGCACCGAGGGTATAATTACCACTTAAATGGGAGGCATTAACCAATAAGAGAACACATGAAAAAGAGATAGATAATACAAACACCAACCAACTCCAAATTATATTGAAATATAAATGAAATTCGATGTTCACATACGTAATGTCATGAAAAGATACTACAAATGAAAGGAAAAACTATAAGTACCAAGGGAACGTAAAAACAACATCAACCAAAAAGCCCAAATAGCTCTTAAAACCCCAAGATAGTAGGAACCATCCCGATCTCCAACATGCTACAAGTTAACTGAAAAATAGTTTATATGTATATATGGTGAGTATAATAGTATACTCAGTAGGATCCTCCTCAGAGCCTCTCGTGCAAAAGTAAAGAAATCATGCTAAAGCATAGTGAACAACAAGTGAAACTAACTTGTCACCTAAACATGTATACTTTGTTCCCAACCTAACCATGGATACTCTCACTGAGTATCACATAAAATATTATATAATACAATAAATAATATCAAATATACCCTTATACTACTTCCCCAATGGTTTTTCTCTTTTCCCAAATGTTATACGTCCTAAGCATCTCTCTCCAAAAAGGCTTGCACGTAGACACATGGGCGTAGCACCACAACATGAAACTCATGCAACAAAACCACAAATTACACTTAATAAAAGTAACTAGGTAGTTTTCAGGAGCCACCATATTTTCCATAGCATGTGTCATATGTTGGGTATAGATCCTCAGGCCATTATAGCCCATACATCGAGTAAGGATACTCAAGCCACCACATCCTATATATGTTACATATGTAGTAGTATATAAGAATCTATTTCTATAATATATGTGTGTGAATAACCACAATCCACTACATCACTCTACACACATATATGGAGAAAACTAACCGTTGTTCCTACCAGTACCTGTAACTACCAAGAGATGAGAGCGGGGCCAAAGGGGGTAGTCAGCCATCCATCATCCCACCAAAATGTTAAGGAATACACCCCTTAAGGCCCATAATCTCTGGGGTGTTAGTTTCCCAAACTGATGGGGTGGAGTGGCGTATAGAAACACAAAAATTATAGAATATACTATAACTCAAAACCAAACTACTAAAATAACTTAGTCTTAGACTCAACTGTAGCTAACATTTTTTTGGACTCCCTACAGCCACTTCTAAGACTTGGTATCCTATAAACACACAACCATTGAAAGAGTTTTATTACATTACTTCATTACCTTTTTATCATTTTCACTTTACATTAATTAATTCTTTAACCATTAATTAACCATTAAAAATTCCACATTATATTTCATTACCATCACACCCATATTCCGAGGTTCCTTTAAATTGCAACCTCATCATGGCGTCTCAGCAAGATCCAACCCCATGTGTTAAAATAATTTATTCAAGCATTTATTAACAGTATTATTACTTTCCAAAATTCCTAGGAATTTTGGAAAGACATTCTAAGCTACCAAACCGAAGGGGGCTCAACACGGTAAGTAGATGAACCACCTGTCATGTCTTTTCCAGCTATAGCAAGAGTGCAGACCCATAATCTATCAAGAAGCTAAGCATGGAAAGAATGTGTCATACCTTTCATGTCTTATATTGTTTTCAAAGGAGGGTAAGAAAAACCAGCTTCCTTGAGCAGTGGGAAATAGTGAAGATAATAGCCGATAAGATTCATCTATCATCCAAACATTGAAATCCATCCCATTTCATCATCTTCAGTGTCCTCCTCGACACCCACATGAATACACCAATTTTTTTCTCCACTCTAGGTGTCAAATGCTACCACAACCAATCCTTCACTGCCCACAATGGGGAGTCACCTTCATAAACACATGATCCCAAACATCAAACTACAAAGGTATCCTCCTTTGATGGGCATACGATTTCTATGATCCTGCGCTACCTTCATCATCTCACGAATCTCTTGAACTATCTCTGTCGTATTCTGCAATAGTTATGCTCCGAGAATTGTTGACTCTCTAACCCTAGTGCAGCGCAACCTAGAACACAAAGGTCGGCCATACAAGGCTTAAAATGGTTCTATACCAATGGTGGAGTGAAAACTGTTGTTGTAAGGAAACTCCACCAAGGTTAAGTGACTCATCCACGAACCTCCAA
This sequence comes from Viscum album, assembly GCA_963277665.1. NCBI lineage: Eukaryota > Viridiplantae > Streptophyta > Magnoliopsida > Santalales > Viscaceae > Viscum > Viscum album. The sequence continues at coordinate 1,981,496,283 of OY728122.1, read as the reverse complement.
AATCCAGGGAACAAGAGCAGAACACGTCTTCAAGAGTCTGGATGGTCCACTCCATCTGACTGTCCATTTGCGGATGAAAATCAGTGCTTAGGCATAGTTGAGAACTAAATGAATTATAGAGACCTCTCTACACCCTAGGGGTAAAACTAGGATCTAATCAGAAATTATTGTCCTCGGGACTCTATGGAGACTCACCACCTCTTCTAGATACATACTCAAAAAACATCCACTGATATCAACTCCTTGATTGTAATAAAGGGGGATTATTTTTTTAAATGATCCACTACCACCCAAATAGCTTCATGTCCTCCCTAAGCTCAAGGTAAACCAGTTAAAAATTCCATTAAGATATCCTCCCACTTTTAATAAGGAATATCTAAAGGCTGTAGAAAACTATTAGGGACACGATGCTCGAAAATCACCTTCTGGAAGACCAAACTTCATGAAAAAAACTCCTCAACTTCATGCTTCTGCCCAAGACAAAAAAACAGACTCGTCAATCCTTGGTGCATCTTTTTCACACCAGGATGCACCGATATAGGTGAACTGTGGAACTCTATGAGAACCGTCTCATGCATCACTAAAGGATCAAAAATCCTTCCATGATACAACACTCAGTGTTGTTCATCCTCAGACCAACCATCATGGGCCTCTCCAAAAACAACTCAGTCTCTCCAGACCACCACCTCTAGGTCCCCCAACTGGGAATATTCCACCTGCTGCACCAGAGATGACTGCACCATCATCTGAAAAATTGAACCTATGCCCCCAACTTCTCCAATATCTAGATGTAATGTTAAAAGTTATTTCATCACTCTCCAATAATCTCTATATTCATGCACTACATCACTACTTGACATCCTTATCAATGCATTGTCTATAACATTCCCTTTTCAAGGGGTATACAATATTTCAATGTCATATTCTTCTATGAACTCCATCCATCGACAATGCAACAAGTTCATGTCACGTTGGGAGAAAGTGTGCGCCAGGATCTTATGAATAGTGAATCCCACAAAGTGATAGCCATTAAGGTAATTTCTATACAAGTTCAGTGGAAACACCACTACTTCAAACTCAAGATCATGGGTGGAATAGTTACTTTTGTGGGGACGCAACTACCGAGACACATAATAAACAACTGATCTATACTACATTAGAACACAACCTAATCCCAAATTAAAAATAACACATAAAATATAAAACCGAACTCCCTCCACTGGAAGAAACTGAACTAGAGTACTTACTAACTTCTCCTTCAGATATTTGAATGCATCCGGACACTGATCAGTCCACACGAACGCCTGATCCTTCCTAGTCAATGTTGTTAGATGAGATTCAACCGAAATAAATCATCTATAAACCTCCTTTAGTAGACTCCGATACCATGGAAAATTCACACCTATACCACTATCTTTGGGGATAACCAAGACAAAAATTCTTCTATCATTAATGGATCCACAACTAATCTTTACTAGGACACAACATTCCCCAAGAAATGGAATTCTCGATCCCAAAACTCACACATATTAAACTTCCCAAATAGATGATGTTGATGAAGAAATCCCAAAACAATGTGTAGATGTTTTGCATTATCCTCCTCAGATTTGGAGTACACAATGATTTCATTGATGAAAACTTCCACAAACATATCTAGGAAGTCACATAACAAAACTATCACCAATCCTTTGAACAAAACTGGAGAATTCGTCACATCGAACGATATTACAACGAACTCGTATTGCCCATGATGACAATAGAATGCAGTCTTTGGGATATCCTCATCCTTCACAAGAATCTGATGATATCCTAACCACAAGTCGTAATTTGGGAACCAACTTGATTTCTTCATTTGACAAAATAAAACATCAATACATTGAAGGGTATAGTGATTCTTTAGAGTCACTTGGTTTATGTGATGATAATAGATACACAACCGCAAACTATCATCAGCCTTCATCACGAAAAGAAACTGGTGGACCCCATAATGACACAGTCAACCGAACAAAACTGCACTATAATAGACCATAAAGCTATATACGTAGCTCTTGTAACTCATATGAGGCCATCCTATATGGAGACAAAGAGATAGGAGATGTTCCGGGCTCTATTAGGATCCCAAACACGATCTCTTGTTGAGGGGGAAATGCTAAAACCTCTTCTGGATATACATCAGGTAACTCTTATATGACCCTATGAAATTCCATCTTCTGAACCTCCAATGAACATAACATCAAATCATCCATCAAGGATGATTAGGATAGAACACACCTCTAATCCATCTGTGGGTCTCTCTTACAAAAAAACATTGTTGGCTCTCCATCAGCAACAAAGAACACCACCTACCTCCTAAATCAATCCATGATAGCCTACAACAAATAAAAAAATACATGCTGAGAATTCCATCATAAGGTTGTATCCATAAACATATGAAATCTCCCCAAGAGCGGTGTTGCCCCAGCACCTGCTCACAGTCTCTACATACTTCAAAAAAGTCAGCTTGACCTCCAACTGGTGAATTCAATGTGAAGGGCACTGGAGGCCTCTCTACCTCAAGTCCCAATGAATGGAAAAGGGTAGGTAATATGATATATTGTTTCACTCCTGATTCAAACAAGTCACACACCCATGTAGAAAACACAAAAAGGGTACCCCAAACGATGTCAGATCGCCTGGCACTAGAAACGCTAAATAATTAAGCTGAGAATGACCTCATCCATGAACTCTCTGACCCTAATAATGACCACCACTAGGGTAGTGATCTGCTCTTTAAGGATGGGGAGAATCCTGGGGTTTTCCTCTTGCCTTTCAATCTACCCTATGCAGATCCAATGCTGGTGAAACCTGCTACTACTGCATCAGATGGAACTACCTGAATGGAGGAACCTGAAGCGAAACACCAAGTGAACGATGACTAATATGAAACGTTGGGTACACTCGCTACTGATGAACTATACCACCACATTAAAAAATCATATGATCCCTTTCCATAGACCTGAGAGAAACCTCCCTAGGAGAAATGAGATGATGAGGGACAGGGGCTACCCTAGTTGAAAGGAAACTCTTTGGCCATAAAAATTAGGAACCCCATACCACATATCTGCTTCATGAAGAATCATGAAGACTCCCCTCTCATGAAAATCCGATTCTGGACAATGTCTTACTGATGTCATCTTCCCATGCCAAAACCTCAAGATAATTATTCATCATAAATGGGGTGACCTAGCACTGGATATCTGGATGCAATGTCTCCTCTAAATTACTCTCCTTGACCTCCTCATTTGGAAACAAGTCTGATGAATATCATAAAAGGTTCATGAAATGGATTCCAAAATATCGCACAATGGACCTCCCCTGTCATAGGGTAAGATGCTCTGGGATATTGGAAGCCTCTATGGTCAATGAAAGAAACTCGACTATGAACTTGTCTCGAACTACTCTAATGTGATTGATGACTCCTCACGATTATAGAGGAACAAGAACCACCACTGCATCGATACTCCACGCAGCATCGTCACAACCCAAGACACCCAGTGCTCCTTCAAATCACAGATTGAATTGCAGCATATCTCATCCTCCTACAACTGGTCTTTCAGGAATGCATCTAAAATAGAGAACTCATACTTATTCAGACCCTGGCACTAAAACTCTCAAAGTGTCCTCATCCAAGTGTAATCATGATCAACCTCTACCCTACGTCGATCTACTAGAACAAAATGCTGGTTATATTTTGTGAAAAAAATATGAGGAGGTAGACCTGGAGTGATACCTAGTAAAATAACAAAAAATTAGAGATCCTAAACCAAGATTATGGAAGACTAAATATTAATTAATTAATTATTTTCTTTTATTCATTTTTGGTTAACCTATCCCATGTTCTACCCATTCAAACACAAGAACAATGAAGAATGATGCATGATCCTCTCCTAGGACTCTACCATATTACTAGTATCACCTTTTTAGTAGCCCCTGAAAACATAAAGGTCCATGCATCAGATCATAGGGGGCCCTGAACGACTATTTTTCATCTGGTCTCCAGTGTTTACATCACTTTCTAAACATAACTGACACTATTTACCTAACAATATAAGGAACCACACATATACCTAACACCAAACTCCATACTATCCCCCAACTGAAACTATGATACCACTCTATCATAACCCCTTACCCCCAAGGTGTACCCCTCCTAGACTGGAAATGTTGGAAGGGAGATAGTGACCCCTAGAGTCCCACCTCCAGTATGCCCCTGGGTTGCCGACTAGCACTGAGGGTATAATAACCCCTTAAATGGGAGACATTACCCTCTATAAAACACATGAGAAAGATAAAGATAAGAAAAAATCCAACCAACTACAAATTAGATTGAAATATAAATGAAATTCCAAGTACACATATTTAATGTCATGAAGATCTACTACAACTGAAAGGAAAAACTATAATTACCAAGGGAATGTAAAAATAACAGCAACCACGAAGCCTGAATAGATCTTACAACCCGAAGCTTGTTGTAACCATCCTGATCTCTAACCTACTCCATGTGAAAAGAAAACTAGTCTATGTATACATAGGGTGAGTATAATAGTATACTCAGTAGGATCCTCCCCAGAGCATCTCGTGCAGAAGTAAAGAAAGCATGCTAAAACAGAGTGAACAACAAGTGAAACTAACTTCTCACCTAAACATGTATACTATGTTCTCAACCTCACCATGGATACTCTCACCAAGTATCACATAAAATATAATATAATATAATAAATAATTACAAGGATACCCCACTACTACTTCCATAATGATTTTCCACTTTTCCCCAATGTCGTATGTCCTAAGCATCTCTCTCCAAAAAGGATTTCACGTAGACACCTGAACATAGCACCACAACATTCACCTCATGCAACAAAACCACCACTACGTAAGATAAGTAACTAGGTAGTTCTTAGGAGAAACCAAATCTTACATAACATGTATCATACATCAGGTATAGAACCTCAAGCCGTTATAGCCCATACACCGAGTAAGGATCCTCAAGCCATCACAGCCTATACACATTACACCTATAGTAGTCAATAAGAATCTATGTCTAGAAAATATGTGTGTGGATAACCACAAGACATTTCATCCCTCTGCACACATATATGGGGAAAACTAACCATTGTTCCTACCAGCACATATAACTACCAAGAGATGAGAGTGAGACCAAAGGGGGTAGTTAGCCATCCACAATCCCAACAAAAGGATGGGGAAAACACCCCGAGGATCAGAATCCCTAATACTACTTCTAATAATTGGTATCCTATAAGCACTCAACCATTTAAAGAGTTTTATTAAATTACTTCATTCCCTTTTTATCAGTTTCAGTTTACATTAATTAATTATTAAAATATTAATTAACCATTAACAATTCAACATTATATTTCATTACCATCAAAAACAGAGTCCATGGTTCCTTTAAATTGATACCTCATCATGGAATCCCAGAAAGATCCAACCCCATGGGTTAACATAATTTATTAAATCATTTATTTACAGTATTATTACTTTCCCGTATTCTGAAGAATTCTAGAAGAAACATTCTAAGAAAACGAAAACAAGGGGGCTCAACAAGGTGAGTAAATGAACCACCCGTCAAGTCTTTTTCACCTATATCAAGAGTGCATAACCATCCTCCATCAAGAATATAAACACAAAAATCACGTGGAATACCCTACATAGCTTCACTTATTTTGGAGGGAGGGTAAGCAAAACTAGCTACCTTGAGCAGTGGGAAAATAAAGATGATAAAGCCAATAAGATTTATCGATCATCAAAACATTCACATCCAACCAATTTCATCATATTCAGTGTCCTCCTCGACTCCCAAATGAATAAACTAATGCATTTCGCCACTCTTGGCGTCAACTAATACCATAACCCATGGGCATCCCTACCCCCACATATCAAAACAACCATCCAGGCTCACATCGAAAAACAAGTAGTAGGAAATCAAACATCATATAACTTGGTATCTTGGCCCTTAAACAAAAAATTAAACCTTTAAACATAATAAGCACTCATGGATCTAAAGCACAAGGAACATGGGATTACAAGAATGATTTTAACTCACAACCCTACCAGGAATTATCTTTTTATCAAATAGCTGATTATTTAACCCATCTACAATTAACTGATTTATTATTTGTAGGTTCAGACTACAGGAAACCGAAACTGTAAGTTATGAAAAATAATTATATTTTATTACTGCATCAATTTGTTGAACATCAAATTACAACAATAACAACTAGATTCATTTACACGCCTCTTTATCTTTGAAAAATAATTACAATTAATCCTAGTTTACAATCATCACCAATTTCAATCAAGAAAGAAAAGATAAAAAAAGAAAGCATAGATATCAAACTATCTGAAAAAACAGCAGGCGATAACATATGATCGATATCAATTTACTTATCCGATTAAAATATTTATTATGTCAATTCCATTGTTATCAAGTGGGCTAAAACATGTTAACTATATAGTTTCATGTGAAATGATAGGAAATCCATGAATCCCCTACCACGATAGGTTTTTGATTCTCGTTGCACAAGAACAAACCAACAAAATAGATCACGATCATCTATCCTAGAAGACTGCATCCACCCAAGGATGCAGAGACACCACCACACAAGCCAACACCCTTGAAAAATCCATTAGGAACATGGAGATATAATTCCCTAATAGGGATGGTGAAACGTAAGGAGAAGAAAGTAGAAGAATGATCATAGATCATACCTTATATCGAATATTGAAATAATATTGCTTGGTTTCACCAAAACAGGGGGTTTGCTAGCAGCAGGAAGAAACTTCATGGGGAAGTGATACAAGGATTAAGGTTTGATGACAACAATCCAATTGGAAGGAGGAAAGGTTCAAGAATCTTGCACTAGAGATCAAGGAGGAAGAACAAGGGAGAATGATATCATGTCCATTTTGAATATTTAAAGGACCATCGGTTTAAGATGTGTTGGATTTTACATTAAAAGAGGACCGCATTAAAGCACATGGTTTGACCATGTAAAGGCATCCCAAACCTTAGGAAAAAAATAATATTGGATTTATGGGATTTGAATCATCCTTAAATCCCTTAAAACAAGGATTTTAATGCATTTTTCATAAATGAAAATGTTAAATCAGGGAAAATAGAAAAAAATGAAAATTTGGGAAAGTAAATATGAAAATGTTCTGGAAACATTGTTCATGAGATAGTTTATTGTGACACTATTTCTGTGACATTGTTTCTATGAAACCATTTTTGTGACACCATTTCTATGAAACTGTTTCTATGAAATCATTTCTGTGACACCATTTGTGTGACACTGTTTGTGTGACATTGTTTTTGTGAAACCATTTATGTGACACTGTTTCTGTGACACCATTTCAGTGACACCATTTATCTAACACTATTTCCATGACACCATTTTGTGACATAGTTTCTGTGAAACCTTTTATGTGACATTGTTTTTGTGACAGCATTTTTGTGACACTTTTTCTGTGACACCATTTTTGTGACACTGTTTCTGTGACACCATTTCTGTGACACCATTTCTATGACACCATTTTTGTGAAACCATATATTTGATACTGTTTTTGTGACACCAGTTATGTGACACTATTTCTGTGACACCATTTCTATGACACTGTTTCTATGACACTGTTTCTATGACACCGTTTCTGTGACACTATTTTTATGACATGTTTCTATGACACCGTTTTTGTGACATGGTTTCTGTGACACCATTTTTGTGACACTGTTTCTGTGACAATGTTTCTATGGCACCGTTTTTGTGACACCGTTTCTGTGGAATTGTTTCTGAAAAGATTTGATATTTTGGAAAAAGAAGTGACATACGTTCGTGAAACAGTTTCAAGAAACAGTTTGGAATTTTGGAAAAGGAAGTGACATAGTTTTTTGAAACAGTTTCAAGAAAAAATATTGGAATTTTGGAAAGGTGTTGGGTATAAGTCACGTTGACCTCCTAGAACACTACAATCACCAGATTTCAGAAAATTAATAGACCAGATAGGTCTGGACCATTACATCAGATACCTCTCAAAACATTCTCATCCTCGAGAATCTAAATCCAACCTAGGTAAGAAGGGGTCCAAAAAACCACCCATCGAGATACCTCTAAAAGAGAGCAAGACATAAAAAGAAAAAAAGTAATCCATCTCATAAACATGAAAGTTCTACAACCACAATGTGAAAATAGATAAAATAAAAGAGTTAAACATAAAAAACCTCAGCGTACTGAGCACGTATCTACGACTCACATTCATAGGTACTCTCCTCCATGCCACAGTGTCTCTACAAGAAACGAACCAAGGGGATAGAATTCCCATGCACCACTATCTCTTTAAGGTCGTGGACCTCCATTGGCTGCTCCTCGAAGGTTGCATCCTAATCAAAATTGATCTCCCCCCAATTAATGACATGTGAGTCATCATGAAGATAATTATGGAGCTGTGACACATGAAAAACATCATGTATCTGTATCATCTGTGAGGGAATTTATACTCGATATGCCACAACTCCAATAGGAGCCAACACCTCAAAAGGTTGAACAAACCTGGGAGACAACTTACTAACACGACCAAACCTTCACTGACCATGATGGAGAGTCACCTTCAAAAACAAATGATACCCAAAATCTATCTCCAAAGGTATCATAAATTGATCGACATATGATTTCTACGATCCAGTGTAGTATTCATCCTCTTACGAATCACCTGAACCATCTCTGTCATATTCTGCACTAGTTCTAGTATGAGAATTGCTGACTCTCCGACCTCAGTCCAGCACAATAAAGAATGAAAAGGTCATCCATACAAGGCTTAAAACGGTTCCATACCAATGGTAGAGTGAAAATTGTTGTTGTAATAATGGTCCACCAAGGGTAAGTGCCTCATCCCCAAACCTCTGAAATCCAGGACACACGAGAGCAACATGTCTTTAAGAGTCTAGTTGGTTTGCTCCGTCTGTCAATTCATCTACGAATGAAAAGCAGTGCTAAGGAATAGATGAGATCAAAAAGAATGATAGAGAACCTTCACCACCATAGAGGTAAATATAGGATCTAATCAGAAATGATCATCCTTGAGACTCTGTGGAGTCTCACCACCTCCTCCAGATACTTCCTCGACAAAACATCCAATGATCCCGACTCCTTGAGAGAAATAAAGAGGGATGATTTTGTTAAATGATACAATACCACCCAGATAGCATCATAACCTCCCTAATCTCTTTGTAAACCAGTAATAAAGTTCACTGAGATGTCCTCCCACTTCCACTAAGGAATATCTAAAGGATGGAGAAAACCACTAGGGACATAGTTATTGACTTTCACCTTTTGGAAGAACAAACATCGAGACACAAAATCCAAAACTGCACGTTTCAGCCCAGGCCAAAAAAACTCACTCCTCAAGCCTTGTTACATCTTTCTAACACCATGATACACCAATAACGGCGAACTATGTAACTCTATGAGTGTCGTCTCACACATCCCCAGAGGAATGAAAATCCTTCCATGATACAACACTCAATGTTTTTCATCCTAAGACCAACCATTAGGGGACTCTACAAAAACAACTCGGTCTCTCTAGATCTCCACCCCTAGATCCCCCAACTGGGACTCTCCCACCTACTACACCATAAATGACTACACCATCATTGGAAAAATACAACCTCTACCCCAAACTTCTCCCATATCGAGATGTAATGCTAAATGCCATTCCATCACTCTCCAGGAATCATCAGATTCATTCAATGCATCTCTACGTGGCTTCCTACTTAGCACATTAGCTACAAAATTCCATTTTAAAAGGTATACGATATTTCAAAGTTCTATTATTCTATGAAATCCATCAACCGAAACTACCGCAAGTTCAAGTCTTGCTGGGAGAAAAAAACCTTAGGCTCTTATGATCAGTGAAAACTAAAAAGTTCTCACCAATGAGGTATTGTCTATACATGTTCAGATCAAACACCACTACTTCCAACTCAAGATAATGGGTGGAATAGTTACATTCGTGAGGACACAGCTGCATAGGTCCATAAGAAACAACTAATTTCCACTAAATCAAAACCCAACCTAATCCCAGATGCAAAACAACACAAAAAATATCAAACTGAACTCCCTCTCCTGGAAGACAAAGAACTAGAGCACTTACCAACTTCTCCTTCAGATATTCGAATGCTTTCTGACACTGATCAGTCCACCTGAATTCATAATACTTCGTATTCAATGCTGTCAGAAGAGTTTCAACCCGAGAGAAATCATCTATGAACCTCCTGTAGTAGCATGTGATAAAAAAGAAACTTCTCACCTTTTCCACTGTCTTTGGGGCTACCCAAGACACAAATTCTTCTATCATTAATGGTTCCACAACTAATCCATATTGTAACACAACATTCCCCATTAAATGGACCTCTCGATCCTATAAATCACACATCGAAAACTTCACAAATAGCCGATGTTAATGAATAACTCCCAAAATGGTGTGTAGATGTTATGAATTATCCTCCTTAGATTTGGAGTACACAATTATTTCATTAATGAAAACCACCACAAACATATCTAGGAACTAAAGGAACACATCATTAATCAATCCTACAAACATAGCTGGAGCTTTATTCACACTGAACGATATTACAATGAACTCGTAATGCCCATGACGTCAACGAAAAGTAGTCTTTGGGATATACTTATCCTTCATACATGTCTAATGATATCCTAACCAGACGTCAATATTTGAGAACCAACTTTCTCCCATAATTTGAATGAATAAATCATCAATCCATGGAAGAGGACAATGATTATTCGTGGTCAATTTATTTATGTGATGATAATCGATACACAACTGCAAAATTTCATCATCCGTCTTCACGAACAAAACCGGTGCACCCCAAAATGACACACTCAGCCAAACAAAAACCACAATGTAATATACCATCAACCCATATAAGTAGTTATTGTAACTCAAAATGGGCCATCCTTTATGGAGACATAGAGATAGGAGACGCTCCTGATAGTAGCTTGATCCCAAACTTGATCTCTCGTCGAAGGGGAAATTCTACAACCTCTTCTAGAAAGACATCTGAAAAATATTCTATTAATGTAGGAAATTCCAACTTCTAAAACTCCAATGGTCTTATAATGAGCTCATCCATCATGGATGATAAGGATGAAACACACCTTTGACCCATCTGAGGGTCTCTCTCACAAACCAATACCATTGGATCTCCATCAGCATCAGAGAACACCACCTTCGTCTTGAAGAAATACAAAATATCCCACAAAAAATACAACCGATACATGCCAAGGATTACATCATGTGGTTGTATCTATAAACATATGAAATATCCCGAAGAGCAGTGCGACCCCAGCACCAGGTCACAGTCTCTACAAACTTCAAAAAAGTCAACACGTCCTCCAAATGGCGTAGTCAATGCGAAGGGCAATGGAAGCCTCTCTACATCAAGTACCAATGATTGGACATGGGTAGGTGATATGAAGGAGTGTGTAACTCTTAAATCAAACAAGTCACCCAACCAAGTAGAAAAAAATAAAAGGGTACCTCGAACGACGTCTGACTCGCCTGTCACTGGAAACGCTAAACCATGAAGTTGAGCATGACATTATTCATGACCTCTCTGACCTTGATGATGACAACCACTACATTAATTCTCTTCTCTCTAAGGTTATAGAGTATCGCCGGGATTTCCTCCACCTTCCCTATCTTTCCTATGAAGATCTAAAGCTGGTGCAACGTACTGCTACTACCTTAGCTAGAATTTCCTCAACAGAGGAACCTGAACCAGAACACCTAGTGCACGATGACTACTCTAAATGGTTGGAAACTCTAGCTGCTGATGACCTTGACTACCACATTAAAAAGTACATGATACCTTGGCATAGGCCTGAGAGATTCCACCCCTGGGGAAATGAGATGTCGAGGCATGAGACCCACCCCCAGTCAAACCGAAAATATTCTTCCCAAAAAATAAGGAACCCCGGACCACAGATCTGCTTCATGAGGAATCATGATGACCCCAATTTCATGAAAATTCGGTTTTTTCCAATGTCTTCTCGATGACCTCTTCCCTCTCCAACACCACAATATATGTCTTTAGCATAATTAGGGTGACCTGGCACTGGGTCTCTCGATGTAAATCCTCCTAGAAATGCCTCTCCCTGACCTCCTCATCTCACAAAAAAGTTTGAAGAATATCGTAAAAGGTTCTTAAAATGGATTCCAAACTTTCGCACACTGGAGCTCCCTTATCATAGTGTAAGATTCCCATGGAGACTGGATGCCTCCACAATCAAAGAAAAAACTCAACTTTGGACATGTCTCGAAACTCCTCCCATGAGATCTCTGACTCCTTTCGATCCTTGAGGAATAAGAACCACCACTACCTCACTGATCCACAAAACATTGTCACAACCTTAGACACCCAATGCTGCTACCGAGCACAGATCAAACTAAATCCTATCTCAACCTACTCAAACTAGTCTTTCCTGAATGCATCAAAAACGGAGCCCTTGTACTTATGTAGACTGTGACGCTAAAACTCTTAGAGTTTCCTCCTCCAAGTGTTATCATTGTCAACCTCTACTATACGACGATCAACAGGCGCAACCTGGTCCACATATTCTGTGCAAACCATTTGAGGACGTTGACCTGGAGACATACCTATAAAATAACAACCAATTAGAGCTCCTAAACCTAGAATATGGAAGACTCAACATTAATTAATTAATTATTTTGATTTTATTCATTTTGGTTAACCTATCCCAAGGTCTACCCATTCAAGAATAAGCACAATGAAGAATGATGCATGATCCATTCCTAGTTCTCTACCCTACAACTAGTATCACCATGTTTAGTAGCCACTGAAAACTTCAAGGTCCATCAATCGGAGAATAGGGTGCCCTAAACACCTATGTCTCAGTCGGTCTCCAGTGTTTACATCACTTGATAAACACAAATGATACTGTTTCCCTACCAACCCATGCAACCTCACATATTCAAAACACCAAACTCCATTATATCCCTCAACTAAACCTATGATACCACTTGGTGATGACCCCTACCCACAAGGTGTACCTGTCCTGGGATGGTAATGTGATAAGGGAGATAGTGACCCCTGAGTCCTGCTTCCTGTAGGCCCCGGGTTGGGAACTAGCATTGAGGGTATAATAACCATTGAAATGGGAGACATTACCCTCTAAGAGAACACATGCGAAAGAGAGAGATAAAACATACACCAACCAACTCCAACTCAGATTGAAATATAAATGAAATTCCAAGTACACATATGCAATGTCATGAAAAGCTACTACAACTGAATAGAAAAAATGTAAGTACCAAGGGAACACAAATACAATAGCAACCACAAAGCCCGAGAAGCTCTTACAACCCCAAGATATTAGTAATTATCCTGATCTCCAAACTACTCTATGTGACATGAAAAATTATTTATATATACATAGGGTGATTATAACTGTATACTCAGTAGGATCCTTCCCAAATCCTCTCGTACGAAAGTAAAGAAATAATGTTAAAGCATAGTGAACAACAAGTGAAACTAACTTGTCACCTAAACAAGTATACTATGTTCCCATCCTTACCATGGATACTCTCAACAAGTATCACATAAAATATTATATTATATAATAAAGAATATCAAGGATACCCCGCTACTACTTCACCAATGGTTTTCCTCTTTTCCCCATTGTCGTACGTCCTAATATTCTCTCCCAAAAAATGACTTGCACATAGACACATGGGCGTAGCACCACAACATGAACCTCATGCAAAAAAACCCCCACTTACACATAAGAAAATTAACTAGGTAGTTTTTGGGAGCCACCACAGCTCACATAACGTATATCATACATTGTGTATAGAAACTGAATCCATTATAGCCCATACACCGAGTATGGAACCTCAATAAATCATGGCCTATACAGGTTACACCTATAGTAGTCCATAAGAATCTATGTAAAGAATATATGTGTATGAATAACCAAAATCCATTATATCCCTCTATACATATATATGGGGAAAACTATCCATTGTTCCTACCATCATATGTAACTACCAAGAGATGAGAGCGAGGCAAATGGGGTAGTTTTCCATCCATCATCCCACCAAAATATTGTGGAAAACACCCCCCAGGGCTCAGAATCCCTGGGGTGTTAGTTTCCCTAACTGATGGGGTGGAGTAGCATATAGAAACAAAAAAATTTCAAAATATACTATAACTAAAAAGAACACTATTGGAATAACTTAGTCTTAGACTCAACTGTACCTAACGTCTCTCAGACTCCCTACTTCCACTTCTATGACTTGGTATCATATAAGCACACGACCATTTAAATAGTTTTATTGCACTACTTCATTCCCTTTTTATCAGTTTCACTTTATGTTAATTAATTCTTTAAAAATTAATTAACCTTTAAAAATTCCACATTATATTTCATTACCATTACACCCAAAGTTTAATGTTCCTTTTAAATTGTAACCTCATCATTACTTCCTAACAACATCCAATCCCTTGGGTTAACATAATTTATTTAATCATTTTTAATAGTATTATTACATTCCCATATACCCAGGAATTCTAGAAAAAACATTTTAGGATACCAAACATAAGGGGGATCAACACGGTGAGTAGATGAACCACCCATCAAGTCTTTTACACCTATAGAAAGTGTGTAAACCCATCCTCCATCAGGAAGTTAAAAACAAAAATCATGTTTAATATGCTATGCATCATCTCTTATTTTTGAATGAGGGTAAGCAAAACCAGCTGCCTGGACTATTGGGGGAATAAAGAAGATAACATCCAATAAGATTCATCGATCTTCCTGAAATTCATATCCAACCCATTTCATCATCTTAAGTGTCCTCTTGGACACCCACATGAATAAACTGATGCATTTATTAACTCTAAGAGTCATCTACTATGACAACCAATGGGCCCCCTACCCCCACATATCACAACAACCATTTAGGCTCACTTCACATTACAATCATCAGGAAATAAAACATCATATAAACTGGGATCTTGGCCCTTAAACAAGGAATTCAACCATCAAACACAATGTACACTTAGGGATCTAATGCACAAGGCACTTAGCCTAAAAAGCAAGAGGGTAACTCAGAACCCTTATAGGTATTATCTTTTTATCAAACTACTAATTATTTAATCCATCTGAAATTGAATGATTTATTATTTGTAGGATCCAACTATGAGTAACCTAAATAATAATCTATCATAAATAATTAAACATTATTAATACATCAGTTTGATGAATATCAAATTTTAAAAATAAAAACCAAAATAATTTACATGTCTCTTTATCTTTAACAAATAATTAAAATTAATCCGAGTTTAATTTCTTTACCAATTTCAATCAAGAATGAAAAGATAAAAAAATCAAGCATAGATATCACACTATCTAGCAAAACAAGTGGCAAAAACATATGATCGATATCGATTTACTTATCAGGTTAAAATATTTATTATATCAATTACATTGTGATCTAGTGGGATAAAACATGATAAATCTATAGTTTCATGTGAATGGATAGAGAATCCACAAATCCCCTACCTTAATAGGTTTCTGATTGTCTTTGCATGAGAACAAACCAGTAAAACAGATCACGGTCACCTCTCTTGGAGGACTACATCCACCCAAGGATGTAGAGACACCACCACACCAGCCAAAACCCTTGAAAATTATATTATGAACATGGATATAGAATTACATAATAGGGAAGGAGAAATATAAGAAGTGGAACCCAAAAGAATAATGATAGATCATACCTTATATCGAAGATTTATGGATAATGTTTTGTTGCATGAAAACATGTGGTACACATGTAGCAGGAAGAAAAATCAATGTGAAAATGATCCAAGGATAAAGGTTTGATCACAAAAATCCTTTTGGAATAAGGATAGATTCAATCATCTTGTACCAGAGAACAAAGAGGAAGAAAAATGGAGAAATATATCTCGTCCATTTAGAAGATTTAATGGAGCAATGGTTTAAGATGCACTAGATTTTCCATTAAAATGAGATCTAATTAAACCATGTGGTTTGACCAAGTAAATACATCCCGAAGCACAGGGAAAAAAATAATATTGGAGTTATGGGCTTTGAATCCACTATAAATACCTTGAAACAAGGCTTTAATGCGTTTTTCGTCAAAGAAAATGTTAAATCGGGGAAACTGGAAAAAATCTGGAAATTTCAGAAAGGAAATATGAAACAGTTTCAGAAAAACTTTTCATGAGACTGTTTCTTGAGACACCATTTATGTGACACCATTTTTGTGACACTATTTCTGTGACACTATTTCTGTTATATTGTTTATGTGACAAAATTTATGTGACACAGTTTTTGTTATACCGTTTATGTGACAATGTTTTTGTGACACCATTTATATAACACTATTTCGGTGACATCGTTTCTGTGAAACTGTCTCTATGAAACCTTTTCTATGACACTATTTCTATGACACTGTTTCTGTGACACAGTTTCTATGACACTATTTATGTGACACCATTTCCGTGACATGCTTTCTATGACACTGTTTCTGTGACACCATTTAGGTGACACCGATTCTGTGTCACCGGTTCTATGACATTGTTTCTGTGACACCGTTTCTGTGAAACTATTTTTGTGACACTATTTCTGTGACCCTGTTTCTATGACACCTTTTCTGTGACACATTTCTAGGACACCGTTTCTGTGACACCGTTTCTATGATACCATTCATGTTACACCATTTCAGTGAAATCATTTATTTGACACCGTTTCTCTGACACTATTTTTGTGACCCCATTTTTGTCAGACTGTTTCTAAAACAATTTGGAATTTTGGAAAATGAAGTGACAGAGTTTCATGAAACCGTTTCATGAATTTGTTTTGAATTTTTGAAAAGGAAATGACACAGTTTCTTGAAATTGTTTCTTGAAACAGTTTGGAATTTGGGAAAAGTGTCGGGTACAAGTCACCTTGACCTCCTAGAACACCTCAAACACTAGATTTCAGCAATGAAATGGACCAGAGAGGTCCATTCCATTACATCACCTATTAGTGAGATAATATTTGTTTGGAATCCTTCATGAACCTCAAATAATACCTTTATCACATGCTGGTTAGGACGTAACCAATATAATTGATGAATTTAAAACAGTATAGGCAAGTATTATATCAATATCTTAGAACCTCCATGTTCAAAATAATGATTCTGGAAATCATAAAACCCTCTATAATCATTACAATACTATTTTTTATATCGAGACATGATACCTTGTCATATAGAGGAACCACATTGTATTGATTTCCATAGTTAAAACTCTACGACACAATCTATAGAACCATGAGATCCACTTGGTATCTCAAATAATTCCACTCAAATTTCACCATATCTATCCATGGAAAACTAGGATTCATGTATTATAGGGAGTTATTCTATAACAGTTTGATATCATGTTTCTGTCTATAAAGTAAATCAATAAGAAAGAGTTAAAAAAATTTCACAAAACACTCTATATCCCCGAAAAGTAATTGAAATACATCGAGGTCCTTGAAAATAATGGTTTCTATATCCATGAAACCTACCAATCCTTGGTGATATTCTTTAATAGTTCCCCAATGATCTTGATAAATGGAATTTTGGAAAGCAGAAAGCATAATAAGGGATAGATTGGTGATTGTACTATTACCTAAATGAAAAAATTACATCCTTACACAATTATAATTTCCATATTATGAACTAACAATGTGGATAAATATATTTCCTTTATTATAGGCTTGTATCTAGACTTGCTGACAACAGTGGAATAATTATAAATTAAAGGAAATCCACGGATTGTGATAAATAAAATCAATTTTGACTATGACATTAAAAATAATGTCAGGATTCAATTGATTTATTATGTATAAATGTTTACTGTTGAATTCAATTTAGAATAATTATTGTCTCATATGTCACATTTATAGAATATAAATGCAGATTCACTGACTAGTGCAATAAATTTTGTAATGACAGTCATTCACATAGTACATCACATGATGGGTTCTCTATTAATTAGCATTTATTAATGAATCATTGAAATTAACATCACCATAAGTTAAATAATCACTTATCATCACTAATTGACACAAATATTTGATGGATATATTCAAGAATAGATTTATTTTTAAATAGGATATCCTGTCAAATAAATCCATCATGGAATAAATCAATCTTTAAGCATAAAATTTCATCTACTATAATGGTTCAAATTCCTATAAACTCCTCTTTAAATGAATCATTAATGGGGGTACTACCCAAGTTCATTGAAAGTGGAATCAACCTTAATACCATGAGAGAAGCCTACTCCGGTTCTTGTGGGGACTACTAATCATGATCCATTCTCTTCCATCAAATTAACTAGAGACATAGATATCTCTAGAAATAAACTATGTAGAAAAAAATTAATCTCACAAGGAAATGACTTTTTTTGTCAGATGCATTAAAACATTACCTAACAAAAATCATAATTTTTATAAGATATAAAATTCCCATTGTTATTTTCTACATTGTAGTTAATGGTCATGGGTTTTTAAAAAGGATCCATATCCAAGTTTTCATGTCCATCCTTCTTCCCACCAATATCAATTATATACAAGCTTAAATACCCCCTTAACGATGTCATAATAAAACCTATCATCAATTTCATAAATCATAATATCATTATAATATTTAATTTCTTCTACATGATGTTGATAGAGAATGATAATAAGTTCAATGATTTTTTGTTGATGATTCTATATCAAGAGTATAATATTTAGTTTAACCATTGATTATTATAATTTTTATTGTCCAATATATAGATATAGGTATTTAAAAAATAATTTATTATATACTTCATAATATGGTTAAAATAAAAATAAATATCATCTAGATAAAATCTAGAATAATTTGTAATATTACCACACCGCAACCCGTATTACCACATATGTGACCCTATACTATCTTGCATATGGAATATATTAAATCTTTGATATCAAGGTTTATATTATCTCACTTCATATATCTAACTATAATCAATTGACCGAAGTTGATCCCTCTCATATTTGAATTGATGAGTTGTAAAAACTCAATTATAAAAGGTTTCACATAATATATAACCTATAGGATAATCAACGTAATTTAATGATATAATGTAATAAGAATGTGTTCCTCTTACTTTTCACCCATGTAGAAATTTTCAAAGCTCTATGAATCCTAATGATACCATGAAAGAAACCTCTAATGGTGTTTCTAAATGGGAAATACCATACACCATCATTCATATCTACTCTAATGGGACATATTCGTTGATCACTATTAATAAATAACATATCAAGTGTACTAAAAATTTAAGGGTTCTCAAGAAACAAACTATATAGTGTCATGAATCATGTGTAAATGTTCTTGTCATATGGCTATAAACTACACAACTGGATGGTCCTTATTGAATGAACATGAACTACATGACTCAAAGGTCCTAATATTACGACCATAAATTTTATGAATACTTTTTTCTAGACACAAGAAATTAAATTTTATAACATATATTTAATTCTTTGTAACAATAAACTACTAAGAACTAATCCTAGTTACATTACATAAACAATGAGAAAATATGGTCAATAACTAATGAACAAAAATTGTGTAGAGTAGTCGGTTCTATATGGGATGTTCTAATTATATATGATCTAATTCTACAAAAGGATTCGTAGTTTATGGTTTTGCCTATTTTTGTTGTATTTATCATAACAACCCTATAGTAGGATGAAACCATTTTATTTTTTTTCCTATTAATGTTCCAAGTCAAGAAATTGACACTCTTCCAGAATCTACATGTGGCTTGTTTACTATTCATAAAGGATATGAATTGATGTCTAAATTACTTATCATGGACCCAGACACAAATATTACTGTCATTAAAATTAGTGTAGTATATGGTCTCATTATTCATGAAGTTGTTTTCTTGTATAAGGCATATTCTAGGACACAATGTACAAAAATCCTTATATCTTATCCTTTTCATAAAAAAAACAAGTCTTCTTGTCACAATACCATAATAGAATAAAAATACCCATTGTAGTACTATGTGTTCCATGATTCCTATTATATCAATAAACATAATGAAAACCATGTTCTTGATCCTTTTATACCTGCTAACCCCAAATAATTTAATCTTATGGCTTAGAAATATACATATTTATTATGTATCAATTATAATTGACTATAATTGACAAGTTTCCTTTTTCATTTTCTATTTATACATGATCCTAATATATATATAGACTCCTATTCTGTACTTATTTTTAGGTTAATATATCTTTTCCCAATATACATAGTAAGGATTCATAGTCTTGAAACAGGTGAAACCATAGAACTCACTATCATTAATACTACATCTATCATAATTTTTGTATGACCCATGTTCACATCGAGCCATTTAATATCCATAAATTGTGATGGGGATATGTTTACCTTAAAATATATGTTGATAAATACCAATTATTATAGGAGAAATAATGACATCCCAGATTCCAACCCTAGTCTCATCTGCAAATTTTTTATTTTTTAATCATCCATTTTGTCGTTGAATTTGGTTCAAAATTAGTTAATTTTATGTTTTCCCTACTATCATAGAATCAATATTAATCCATTTCATTTTTTTCATGAGTTTGATCTATAAAGAAACCTATATTTAAAGGTCATTATCTCTTTACCATAAACTATAAAACATATGATTTCTAGTTTTAGGAAGTAAAAATGAACAATATATATTCCATCCTATATCACATTCAAACAACATGAAGAGATCTATTTATTATATCCCATTTTTTTTACAAGAGATCCAAATCTATATGATAGGTATGTGCATATGAATCCTTATTTAGAAACCCATAATAGTGTAAAATTCCCAACTATCGTGAACTATATCATAGTTATTAGTTATTCATAATCCATTTTTGGATTTTACAATTAATAGGATAATTATTAGATGAAATCATTATACTAACCCCCTACCTATGAATCTAATCATTGAATATATTTCTTCTTAAAGAACTGTTTGAGTATTGATTTTTATTTTTTCATGATACATAGTGGCATATAAATTGGTCGTCTTGGTAATATAAAAAATATTTAATGTTCATAAATCATCTCAGAGTGTGGAAACCCTTCATTCATATTAGGTTATCTAGACTAAACAAACAATAAGATCCCATAAAATGAGAAACGAACATCCAATCATGGGTGTTATAATATAGACCAACTCTATATTTTACCCCTCCCAAGTAATATATATGACATGGTTCTAATCATGTTTTTATATTTAGTGATGCCAATATCACTTATTATATGCATTGCTATAAATATCCCCTATTTTTAAATTTCTCTCATAGTATGTGGTAAGATGACTTAATGTTGAGTATCTCTGTTAGATCATATGTTTTGATGATATATTTTCATCAAGAACAATATGAAGAGTGATTCTTGTTATCATAGTGACTATTGGATATCTCATCAAAAGCGTAAGGATGACTTACCTTCCTGATTCGACCTTAGTGATAAGCCCATCAATAATTAAAACTATGATTCTTCATATAATTTCTCACTAAGTTTCATACAAATAAGTAATTTTTTTAGATAATTTATAAGAGATATATCTTTTCAGAGGCCCCTTTCCAAGAACCATGTATTGATTTATCCAAATTAACATATGATATGTAGTTATACCTATATCCCATTCATGGTACTGAAAAACAATTATCCATTACAATCATTGACACCATCCTACTGTATAGGTCATAAAATTCACAGCATGTTTCATTAAATAGAGTTACACTATGCTAGGAAAACCCAATATAAAGTATTATGTGTGTCTTGATTCCCATTTCTCTAAGACACTTAAATTTATCCCCTTTTTGTTTCCTATATTTTCATAGATTATATTATTCATATCAAGTTATCTATTTCCATTTATCAAATTCTTATTTTTTAGAATGTGAATAGTAATTCATGTTGTGGTAAATTCATTGATATTTTCAGACATGCCACCATTTATTTTGTTAAATATTTATGACCATAAATGACATCTATTACTAGATGAAGTTGTATTACCTTATTATCTAAATATCTATATCTTAAATTTCATAACTGTAAACTACATAACTAAAGAGACACAAAGGATACTTATTTTGAATACCCAAAATGGGTGGTCTAAGAGAAAGTGAACTGTCAACTCATTAAAATCCATTCACTTTCCTGTATTAGGCTTATTTTAGATGAAAAAAGAGATATAAAGGCCCATTTATTTTGAAACATAATATTATCATATTGAGAAAATTTGTTTCTCCACTCAAAAAAAAATATCCTTACCCGGACTAGGAAAAATATATACTAAAAAATCAAAGCATAAAAAATAATTTAGGTACTAAAACCTTTTTCAAAGAAAAAGAAAAACCATTATCAAAGGTGCTACTAATTTTTGAATGAGTTAGATCATTTCATTATTTTACCTTTATGCAATATCAGATGGTGAGATATGTATATTTATATTCATGAAAACATAACCTTTTATTATGAAAAATATAATTACATTAATATAGTAATATACACAATCCATATTTTATCAAATACCTTCACCCCAATATAGTGTTCAATACAAAGTGGAATGACTATTATTGTTCTCAATCCCTTCATGATTTATATTTTCCCCATATAACACATACCATTTATTAGGTATTTAAATCACCATAATTATTTTATCAATATAGGTAATGAGTGTATAACGACCCATACTTTACATACATTGTTAATACTTCGAAATTGAAGCACACTTATTACAACATATGACAAAACCACAAAGGACCGTATAGGTATAGTGTCTTTAGAAACTGGGAAACATAAACAACTGGTTCATAAATCTTCTACAGTGTCTCCCATTTATTTCATCATATCTAGGGTCCCTTTTAGCATATTCTACTTAATATCCATCTTCCTGACCTGGGGAAAAGAAAACATAAAAGGGTGAGCTCAAATGCTCAGAAAGGGCAAATAAAGGAAATAAAAACCATATCATATCTTTTTGAAAATCAAAACCTGCAAAAGAGATCATAATATCTTATCATGGAAGAAATCATAGAAGTGAAAATGAGATCCCCATAATCATAACATAAGACTTGAAACTTTGTGGCATGCACACATAATCATGGAAAATCATTTCTTGTTAGTCATGACTCATTGCCAAGACTATCTTAGTGGACAAAGTCCCTTTCTGAACCGAGTTCACTCCTCGTTTCAGTCCTGTATCACTGAACCGAAATAACCTTCCGTTCCAGCCATGTCTATCTCATGAGATATAAAATCTTTACCCAATGCATTGGAGGGAGATATAGGTCCCACCCATCTTATAATGAATCCTTTCTTATGTGTGCCACATAATCATAAACCATACATCATAGCGTAACCCATGTAATAAAAATGGGATTCTTAAACAACATAACATCATAAAACAATTCATATAAGACAAAGGAATTCATAAAAATGTTTCCATCACAACATAATCAAATCCATGTAATAATAGGGATAAAAAACATAACCCTTTATTATCTTAGATGAAAAATAATTTTGATAAAACTCTTGAACTCCATTCTTGAGGAAAATATCCTTTCTTCTTCAAAAACATTTTTCCTTTCATAACATGTCATACAACTTTAAAATAAAAGAAGTTGATTAAAAATAAACTTGAAAACTTGTAAATGAAGTTTCTTGGAAATAATGTTTTAAAAATCCATTCATGCCGTATAAGTTAAAAAAAACATTCTTCGTACTTTTGTCGGAAAAGTCAAAAAGTACCTCGTACGAAAAACGACAAAAGATTCCTTTCTTATTCTTTACTAAAAACTCACCGAAGGGTAAAATTGGATTTACAAAATTTTAGGTGGATGGAAATAATATTACATATTGATGAAACATGGATGTGGATGATAAAATACACCCCAGTAAATACTTACGAATAAACAATCTCGGATAAAAATGAGATTGTGATATTTCCCTTACCTTAGGTCCGATTTGCTTTGTTCGTGTCCGAAGCTCCTGTATAATGGTTTAAATAATTTTATTGACTTATTCCAGAATCATACATATTGATATGATATCATATATGGTCATATTATTAGCTTCTTGTTAGTAATATTTCATTGTTACTTGTTACTCGGGTCTTTATAACTTTTTGTTCTTATGCGTGTTTTGTCGAATAAATTCTTATTCTTATCTTTAGGTTATAGATAATTCATTTACATAATGGTATTAGTGTAGTATATACCATATTCATTCATTCAATTCATTTATATAACCATTATGAAATGAAGATCATGTAGAACGAGTCGCATCACATCGTGGAGACGGTATTCCGTACGTACGCACAAGTGATGATATCGTTCCTATGATCGTGGAATTGTATTGGAGTATATATATATTATTTCAGTATCAATATTACTTCATAATAATCATATATAGTTACTCATTACACCATTATACCCATCCTTTTAAGGTGATGGTGGAAAATAGATTACACCACGGCGTGGAGACGGTATTCCGTACGTACGCACGCGCGGTGATTTCATTTTTCCGTAGGATGGATAGAAGGTGAATTAGGGTTGTTTAATATTTATAATAACATATCAGTATGTAAGTAATACTGATGTTATTACTTTATCATGAAACAACTAAAGAAGAAGAAGTTGAAGAAGAAAGAAATTGAAAAGGTCGGTAATGGATATTACCTCTTCTTTGGAACGCCTCTTTGAATCCTCCACTTAAGGAACTAAGATTGGTCTTTGGAGAAGACCAGGACCTCTAGGATTATTCTAGGGAAGTGGAGAGGAGAAAATGGCATGGGTTGGCCGAGCTTGAGTGCTCAAAATTGGTGTGAGGAGGAGGGGGAGGAGGTGCCCTTTTATAAGGGAGGAGAGGGGCACCTTAGGAATATCTCAAAATATTATTTTATATTAAAGTCAAAATCGGTTTATAATGGTTCCAAAGGGTCTTATTTCGAAGCTAAAGTGGGGATGGGTCGAAATCCTATCAACCAATAGGATTTAGAAAAGTTTAGGGTATTATTTTAACCTTATCAATTAGATTTAACTCTAAGTTAATTAATTTAACTTTTACCGTGTCTTTTTGTTTTCTTTCACTATATGGTTAATACACTTAATATAACATGCCAAAAGAACCCCAAATTGTTTATTATTAATATATATATCCTTATCTAAGTCATTTGGACGAACCTTAGATTTTTAGGAATAAAATAACAATTAGTAATATAATATTTGATTTAAAAACTATTTTGTGTCAATTTTGACACTATTTGATATATGATTTTTGTGAAAGTCATAACAGAATTATATGTTCGAACCAAGTTGATTAAATCAACACTAATATATCATAGTAACCTAGAAAATTAGTGTAATTCATAAAAAGTCTCAAATTACATTTATTTTGGTGTTTATAACATCAATTATGTCAATATTTCATTAATAAGATAATTACTGCATCATCTTTGTGTCATAAATAAATTAACTTATTTGATGTCTAAAAATTAAAAATAAAATACCATCATGTAGGAAATCTTTTTAGATTTCTAATGAATATTTACAATCGAATTTATCTTATGTATAACCCCATATTAAAAATGCTTTACTTATTAAACTTTGATTTTAACTATTTTATCCCTTCTTTAAATAAATTAATAATAAATGTCCTAATCTAATCCAAGTGGGCCTAAATGGTCATTTTTTTATTCCTAAGTTTGTTTTTGGTCGAATTACACTTATCCAATAGAATTAGGACATGTGTTAGGGTAATAGTAATATCATATTTACCCTTAGTTACCCTATTTACTATTAACCGTGGTAAAAAAAGTAAAACGTTACTATTCACCAAAAAATTATTTTCATCTCATTGAACCACATTTTAGTCCTTGATATTAACCGTGTCTCTCGGATTTTCGAAATTCCATTCACAGAAGCGGTAAAATTATGTTTTATGCACAATTCAGTTTTTTAACCTACCACTTAGTGGTTTCACTATTCATCAAAAATTGAAAGTTTTCAGAAAAATACCAAAATTTCACCCTAGGATAATTTCGATATTCTGAGTCCAAAAATGAAGTCCATTTTGAAAAATAAAATTTATAAAATTTCAAAAAGTGGTTATTACTATTCATAACGGCTAGTTTTAATAGCATATTGTTGTTTAGTGAAATTCGGTATTGCGTACGACGCAAGCTATCGAGGAAGGTCGCGATTGCGTGTAAAGCAAGCCAAGAAAGTGTTGTGTAGAAAAAGATTCCTTTGATGATTTATATAACATAAAAGTCTCGGGTGTTACATTCTACCCCCCTTAAAAGAATTTCGCCCTCGAAATTCATCACTTTGTAACAAACAGATGAGGATACTTCTCCCTCATCATATCCTCATGCTCCCATGTAGCTTCTTCAAGTTGGTGGTTCCTCCATAAAACTTTCACCAATCGAGTGGTCTTGTTTCGTAGGACTTTTTTGCTATGATCCAGAATCTCTATCGGCTGTTCTTCATAAGAAAGATCTTGCTCCAGTGGTACAACTTCTGAGCTGAGTACATGTGAAGGATCTGGTATGTACTTTCTCAGGAGAGATACATGGAACACATCGTGAACTTGAGAGAGATTCGGTGGAAGCGCCAATCGGTAAGCTACCTTCCCAATACGATCCAGTATTTCGAAAGGACCGATATATCTAGGGCTCAACTTCCCCTTCTTTCCAAATCTCTTAACCCTCTTCCAGGGAGATATTCGTAAGAACACTTTATCGCCCACTTCAAACTCTAGGTCTTTTCTTCGGTTGTCGGCATAACTTTTCTGTCGACTCTGAGCTGCTCTTATTTGTTGTTGAATAGATCTGACCTTTTCTACCATTTCATCAACGAGATCAGGTCCTAATAGCTTTCTTTCCCCAACTTCATCCCAGCAAGTTGGAGTCCTGCATTTCTTTCCATAGAGAGCTTCATAAGGAGCCATCTGAATACTGGAGTGAAAGCTATTATTATAAGAAAATTCCACCAAAGGTAGGTGTTGATCCCAACCTCCTTTGAAATCCATAGAGCAAGCTCTCAACATATCTTCTAGGGTTTGAATTGTTCTCTCAGACTGACCGTCTGTCTGGGGATGATAAGCAGTGCTGAAACTCAACTCTGTATCCAGAGTATGCTGAAGACTTCGCCAGAACTTCGAGGTAAATCTCGGATCCCGATCAGATATAATAGAAAGTGGTACTCCATGCAATCTTACCACTTCCTTTACATATATCCTGGCAAGCTGATCTAGAGAGAAATCCTCTCTAATAGCAATGAAGTGTGCAGACTTTGTAAGACGATCAACTATGACCCAGATAGCATTATTGCCTTTGGATGTTTTAGGAAGTCCTGTGACAAAGTCCATAGTGATGTTTTCCCATTTCCATTCGGGTATGGGTAATGGTTGTAACATCCCCTTAGACTTCTGTCTCTCAGCTTTAACTTGTTGACAAACCAAGCATCGAGAGACATATTCAGCAACATCTCTTTTCATGCCATCCCACCAGAAGTACTCTTTCAGGTCTCTATACATCTTCGTGCTTCCAGGATGAATAGAGAATGATGAACTATGAGCCTCATCCAGCAGCTCATTCTTTAATTCGGGGATGGGAGGAACGCAAACCCGATTCCTGAACTTTATTATCCCATCACAATCAAGGTTGAATTCAGGAACATTTCTCACCTTCTTTTGTAACTCGACATCTTCTTTCTGTGCCTCTTTAATCTTTACATGTATAGATGGTTGAACATTCATTTGAGAAAGATAAGATTTTTCCCCTTCCATTATAATTCCAAGAACCATCCTTTGTAAATCCATAAATATTGGATCTTTTGTGATCCTCATCATGGATAAACTAGCATGGTCTTGTCGACTTAATGCATCTGCCACCTTGTTTGCTTTCCCAGGGTGGTAATGGATTGAGCAGTCATAATCCTTAATCAGCTCCAACCATCTTCTTTGACGCATATTCAACTCCTTTTGTGTGAAAATATACTTTAAACTTTTATGATCAGTATAAATATCACACCTTTCACCATAAAGGTAATGCCTCCAAATCTTTAATGCAAAGATTACCGCAGCCAACTCCAAATCATGTGTTGGGTAATTTTGCTCATGGATTTTCAACTGTCGTGAGGCATAAGCTATCACCATATCATTTTTCATAAGAACACACCCCAATCCCTTCTTGGATGCATCACTGTAGATCACAAACCTTTCTCCACTACAAGGCAGTGTGAGCACAGGTGCACTGGATAACCTTGTTTTCAACTCCTTGAAATTCTCTTCACATTCCTCTGTCCAGACAAACTTAACTCCTTTCTGAGTCAACTTGGTGAGTGGATTAGATAATCGTGAAAAATCTTTTACAAAACGTCGATAATATCCAGCCAAACCAAGAAAACTTCGGATCTCAGTTACTGTTGTTGGTCTTGACCATCTTTCGATAACCTCTGTTTTTGCTGGATCCACAGATATCCCCTCTTTTGAGATTATATGACCCAAAAATGCAACTTTTTGAAGCCAAAATTCACACTTGGTAAATTTGGCATAAAGCTTCTCCTTTCTCAGGGTCTTCAATATAATTCTCAAGTGATCTTCATGCTCTTCCTTGCTCTTTGAATAGACAAGAATATCGTCTATAAAGACTACCACAAATTGGTCAAGATAGTCTCTAAAGACTCTATTCATTAGATCCATGAAGATAGCAGGGGCATTAGTAAGACCAAATGGCATCACTATAAATTCATAGTGTCCATACCTTGTACGGAAAGCCGTCTTTGGTATATCCTCCCTTTTGACCCTTAATTGATGATACCCTGAACGAAGATCAATCTTGGAAAAGTATTGAGCTCCGTGTAGTTGGTCAAATAAGTCATCAATGCGTGGGAGAGGATATTTGTTCTTGATAGTGATCTTGTTAAGTTCTCGATAATCAATGCAAAGTCTCATTGATCCATCTTTCTTCTTAACAAATAGAACAGGTGCTCCCCAAGGTGATGCACTAGGGCGTATGAATCCCTTATCAAGATTCTCTTGGAGTTGCTTCTTCAATTCCTGCAACTCAATTGGGGCCATTCTATAAGGTGTCTTTGAAATAGGCAAAGCACCCGGTACGAGTTCTATTGAAAACTCAACTTCACGATTTGGTGGAAGACCCGGCAATTCCTCCGGAAAGACATCATCAAACTCCCGTACAATGGGAATATTCTTAATCGTGAGTTTCTCACCAACCATTTGAGATAAATAACCTTCATTTAGTGGAATCAATACCCATAAGATGGAAGAAATTTCCACTGGAAGGTTATATTCATCCTTGCATCGATAGACGATCGTAGATTGATCTGGAATATGAAATGTGACTTCCCTTCTTTGGCAATTGATATGAGCTCCATGTAGAGAAAGCCAATCCATGCCAAGAATCACATCAAATTCCACTAAAGGAAGGATCACAAGATTTGCAGGAAGCACTTTCCCACAAACTTCGATCGGAGAAGAATTATAAACTTTTGATGCGATTGATGTGCCATTAGGTGTTGTCACAGCTAACTCAACATCTAATTGTTGAGGTAATACGGTGATACCCTTAGAAAAGTCTTCAGAAATAAAAGAGTGGGTGGATCCAGAATCAAATAAAACATTTTCTACTTTAGAGTGGATGGTAAGTGTACCTTTCACCACATCATTATCGTACTCCACATCGCTGATAGAAATTGCATGTGACTTTCCTTTGTCTTTAGCCTTAAGAGTTTGTTGACGTCGACCATCATCATCAGCCCTTGGATTTGGGCATTGATTGGCATAATGCCCCATCTCCTTGCACTTGAAACATTGAAGTGTAGTAGGTTCATTCTGTGTATCCCTTCCTTTGTTTGCGTCATTAGACATCTTCTTCCCATTATCACGGCATTCAAATGCCCGATGACCTTCTTTTCCACATTTAAAACATTTAATTGTCCCTTTAAGACAACTCCCTCCATGTTTCTTTCCACACTTTGAGCATAAGGAAAATCTCATCTTCTTTTCCGTGTGCTCTTTAGATTTTCCATTGAATTCCATCTTCCTCTTCTTATCAAACCCATGTGACTGATGGGTTACTCCAATCTCTATCTCGACTTTGAGAGCACATCGAACGATTTCCTCGTAGCTATTGAAGTCTCTTATGGATAACGCCCTTCGAAGACTTGGTTTTAAGCCACTAAAGAATCGATCGATCTTACTCTCAGGTTGGATAATAATACCAGAAGCGTACCTTGCAAGTCTTGTAAAATTTGCTTCATAGGTACCAACAGATTCATCATCCCTTTGCTTCAGTTCAAGAAACACTTTCTCCATCTTTGTTCGGAGAATACGAGGGAAGTACTTATTGAAAAATAAGTTCTTGAACTCGTCCCATTCCATAGATTCAATTTCATCCCTTTGCCTCGTATTCTTAACAAGATTCCACCATTGATCAGCATCTCCTTCCAAACGATACACTGCTAGGATGACTTTATCATGTTCAGAACATTGAAGAACTGAAAATATATTTTCAGTAGTACTAATCCATTGTTCAGCAACTAATGGATCAGTAGACCCGCTGAAAGAAGGTGGACGCTGCCTCATGAAGGATTCAACAGAATGTTGCTCCCTCATTTGCTCGTTTGGAAATCCTGCATGATTCATATCTTGAGAAAGTTGTGTGAGCATGGCTACAAGATTTTGCATTCCAGCTCCCATATCGTTTGGTTTCTCAGGGGGACAATCATTGCATTGCCCATCGCATTCCGCATTAACACGGTTCCTTCGGGTTCCAGCCATTGACTAAAACCAAGAAGAATAGTGTGAGAAACAATAATTATAATAGGAAACCACATAATTCACGAATAAAATTTTCATGCTTAAGGTCTTATCCTAGGTTATTCAAGGCCATTTCTAAAACACTAAGATTGTGTTCTATGCTTAGACTTATCCTTAGGGTTCTTACTAAGGCTTTCACATCCTAGTTTCCAAAGGTTGACTAAACCTCCCTTTGATACCAACTATAACGACCCATACTTTATATACATTGTTAATACTTCGAAATTGAAGCACACTTATTACAACATATGACAAAACCACAAAGGACCGTATAGGTATAGTGTCTTTAGAAACTGGGAAACATAAACAACTGGTTCATAAATCTTCTACAGTGTCTCCCATTTATTTCATCATATCTAGGGTCCCATTTAGCATATTATACTTAATATCCATCTTCCTGACCTGGGGAAAAGAAAACATAAAAGGGTGAGCTCAAAAGCTCAGCAAGGGCAAATAAAGGAAATAAAAACCATATCATATCTTTTTGAAAATCAAAACCTGCAAAAGATATCATAATATCTTATCATGGAATAAATCATAGAAGTGAAAATGAGATCCCCATAATCATAACATAAGACTTGAAACTTTGTGGCATGCACACATAATCATGGAAAATCATTTCTTGTTAGTCATGACTCATTGCCAAGACTATCTTAGTGGACAAAGTCCCTTTCTGAACCGAGTTCACTCCTCGTTTCAGTCCTGTATCACTAAACCGAAATAACCTTCCGTTCCAGCCATGTCTATCTCATGAGATATAAAATCTTTACCCAATGCATTGGAGGGAGATATAGGTCCCACCCATCTTATAATGAATCCTTTCTTATGTGTTCCACATAATCATAAACCATACATCATAGCGTAACCCATGTAATAAAAATGGGATTCTTAAACAACATGACATCATAAAACAATTCATATAAGACAAAGGAATTCATAAAAATGTTTCCATCACAACATAATCAAATCCATGTAATAATAGGGATAAAAAACAGAACCCTTTATTATCTTAGATGAAAAATAATTTTGATAAAACTCTTGAACTCCATTCTTGAGGAAAATATCCTTTCTTCTTCAAAAACATTTTTCCTTTCATAACATGTCATACAACTTTAAAATAAAAGAAGTTGATTAAAAATAAACTTGAAAACTTGTAAATGAAGTTTCTTGGAAATAATGTTTTAAAAATCCATTCATGCCGTATAAGTTAAAAAAAACATTCTTCGTACTTTTGTCGGAAAAGTCAAAAAGTACCTCGTACGAAAAACGACAAAAGATTCCTTTCTTATTCTTTACTAAAAACTCACCGAAGGGTAAAATTGGATTTAAACAATTTTAGGTGGATGGAAATAATATTACATATTGATGAAACATGGATGTGGATGATAAAATACACCCCAGTAAATACTTATGAATAAACAATCTCGGATAAAAATGAGATTGTGATATTTCCCTTACCTTTGGTCCGATTTGCTTTGTTCATGTCCGAAGCTCTTGTATAATGGTTTAAATAATGTTATTGACTTATTCCAGAATCATAAATATTGATATGATATCATATATGGTCATATTATTAGCTTCTTGTTAGTAATATTTCATTGTTACTTGTTACTCGGGTCTTTATAACTTTTTGTTCTTATGCGTGTCTTGTCGAATAAATTCTTATTCTTATCTTTAGGTTATAGATAATTCATTTACAGAATGGTATTAGTGTAGTATATACCATATTCATTCATTCAATTCATTTATATAACCATTATGAAATGAAGATCATGTAGAACGAGTCGCATCACATCGTGGAGACGGTATTCCGTACGTACGCACAAGTGATGATATCGTTCCTATGATCGTGGAATTGTATTGGAGTATATATATATTATTTCAGTATCAATATTACTTCATAATAATCATATATAGTTACTCATTACACCATTATACCCATCCTTGTAAGGTGATGGTGGAAAATAGATTACATCACGGCGTGGAGACGGTATTCCGTACGTACGCACGCGCGGTGATTTCATTTTTTCGTAGGATGGATAGAAGGTGAATTAGGGTTGTTTCATATTTATAATAACATATCAGTATGTAAGTAATACTGATGTTATTACTTTATCATGAAACAACTAAAGAAGAAGAAGTTGAAGAAGAATGAAATTGAAAAGGTCGGTAATGGATATTACCTCTTCTTTGGAACGCCTCTTTGAATCCTCCACTTAAGGAACTAAGATTGGTCTTTGGAGAAGACCAGGACCTCTAGGATTATTCTAGGGAAGTGGAGAGGAGAAAATGGCAGGGGTTGGCCGAGCTTGAGTGCTCAAAATTGGTGTGAGGAGGAGGGGGAGGAGGTGCCCTTTTATAAGGGAGGAGAGGGGCACCTTAGGAATATCTCAAAATATTATTTCATATTAAAGTCAAAATCGGTTTATAATGGTTCCAAAGGGTCTTATTTCGAAGATAAAGTGGGGATGGGTCGAAATACTATCAACCAATAGGATTTAGACAAGTTTAGGGTATTATTTTAACCTTATCAATTAGATTTAACTCTAAGTTAATTAATTTAACTTTTACCGTGTCTTTTTGTTTTCTTTCACTATATGGTTAATACACTTACTATAACATGCCAAAAGAACCCCAAATTGTTTATTATTAATATATATATACTTATCTAAGTCATTTGGCCGAACATTAGATTTTTAGGAATAAAATAACAATTAGTAATATAATATTTGATTTAAAAACTATTTTGTGTCAATTTTGACACTATTTGATATATGATTTTTGTGAAAGTCATAACAGAATTATATGTTCGAACAAAGTTGATTAAATCAACACTAATATATCATAGTAACCTAGAAAATTAGTGTAATTCATAAAAAGTCTCAAATTACATTTATTTTGGTGTTTATAACATCAATTATGTCAATATTTCATTAATAAGATAATTACTGCATCATCTTTGTGTCATAAATAAATTAAATTATTTGATGTCTAAAAATTACAAATAAAATACCATCATGTAGGAAATCTTTTTAGATTTCTAATGAATATTTACAATCGAATTTATCTTATGTATAACCCCATATTAAAAATTATTTACTTATTAAACTTTGATTTTAACTATTTTAACCCTTCTTTAAATAAATTAATAATAAATGTCCTAATCTAATCCAAGTGGGCCTAAATGGTCATTTTTTTATTCCTAAGTTTGTTTTTGGTCGAATTAAACTTATCCAATAGAATTAGGACATGTGTTAGGGTAATAGTAATATCATATTTACCCTTAGTTACCCTATTTACTATTAACCGCGGTAAAAAAAGTAAAAAGTTACTATTCACCAAAAAATTATTTTCATCTCATTGAACCACATTTTAGTCCTTGATATTAACCGTGTCTCTCGGATTTTAGAAATTCCATTCACAGAAGCGGTAAAATTATGTTTTATGCAAAATTCAGTTTTTTATCCTACCACTTAGTGGTTTCACTATTCATCAAAAATTGAAAGTTTTCAGAAAAATACCAAAATTTCACCCTAGGCTAATTTCGATATTCTGAGTCCAAAAATGAAGTCCATTTTGAAAAATAAAATTTATAAAATTTCAAAAAGTGGTTATTACTATTCATAACGGCTAGTTTTAATAGCATATTGTTGTTTAGTGAAATTCGGTATTGCGTATGACGCAAGCTATCGAGGAAGGTCGCGATTGCGTGTAAAGCAAGCCAAGCAAGTGTTGTGTATAAAAAGATTCTTTTGATGATTTATATAACATAAAAGTCTCGGGTGTTACAGAGTGTTTCCCACCTTAACATGAAACCTCTACTTGGAAATGATATATAAAATGTATAACCAATAAACTAAAAAGATGCATGTTTTCATCCTCCAAATAATACCCTTTAGGATCGTGTGTCATTGGAAATACATCCATGAAACATATCATTTTATTTTTTAGAGATAATCCTAGTTATAATTGTTCGATCCCATTATATATTAATTAAAATGTTTTGATTTATTATTTACATATTCAACAATTCAACTATTAAAATGGATTTATATAACATATATTTAGTACACTTGTGCATAATAACCATTTTCAAACAATGATAGTAACATATTATTCTTATACAAACTTCATATCTAGGTAATCATTTTATTTGAAGATAATAATTACATGTGACAAGACACACTTTTTTATATATTATGTGAACTAAGTGTGTCTTTATTCATGTTATTTTGAGATATTTAGTGATTACCATATATCATGTCTTTGAATATTTAATGATATCTAAACCAATATACATCCTAGTGTAGGGGTTCTTCTTATTCATTTTGAGTATTCTCCAAAATCCATATAAAATGCTGAATCCATTTCATTTTTCTAGGTCCATGCATAAAATATAAAAAGCGAAACCATATAAGAGCTATGTGGGGATCTATTCCTATGATCACATGATATATAGTAACATCAAAACCATATATCTAAAACATAGTTGTACATAATCATATACTTACAATTCCTTTCAATGGTACACAAAAGAACAACCTTTTTTATTCATGGATTAGAGTGTTCTAATATCATCTAAGAACCTACTCCTCATATCTAAATCTTCATTCCTTGAGTGTTTGAATCACCATAACCCTTTCATAGAAATTATTGACTAGTGTATCCAATCTAAAATGTACACTTATTCTTGTTAATGAATTTTTTTTACATATCCATCCTATTAACTAAAGGAATGTTTTCATCCAATGGGTTGAGAGCAGTAAGCCATTTTTTCCATGAAAATATTAATGTGTAACTCATAATTTGAATATGATATGTATATTTCCATATAATTATTTTTTTATCACATAAATACTTGAATATATTAAATTAGGTTATGATTTATTTCATTATGATACCATGTTCAAAAGTGATAAATTACTTATATCTCATAATCCCAATTTAGATTCCCATATCACACCCTTCACTTCATGTTTGAGGATCATGTCTTGAAAGAAGATAAAACTATCTCTGAGTTGGTCTATATTAGTATTTACCTCTCATAAATTTTGGATAATCAACTTTCCTTTTCTATATATACTATATTACCATTTAGTTAGTGTTTCATGGCATACAATTCCAATAACTCTTGGTCCAAGCACTATATAATTAAACTATGTGTATTTACCGTCAAGGATATTGATAATAATAATGATATATCTATTCAAATTTTGACTACCCCCTTATTAATATGTAGAATGAATCACCATGTTGTTAATGGTATCCAACCTATAATGATCCCAACCCCAATAGACGAGATCCATTATTTACATTATTTCATTGACACTAGATACAAGTGACCATTTCTTAAGGGAAAAATGATTTAGTATTATTGGTAATCTAGATACATACATAATTCCTATATTACATTTTAATACACAAAATTACAAGATATTTGTTTTCAAGAAAATAATCATCCCAATATAATATCCTTGAATATCATTCGTAGTATACTTCTCGGATTCTTGGAAAAAGAAATAAAATTACAGAGAGACCGAATGATCTATAAGGGTTATGTACTTAAAATGCTATCATGAGTAAATAAATAATAATCAATAATGAATTATCAATATGGATAGGTAAATATCTGAACACAATTACATTTAATAAATAACATTACTATAATGATTAGATAATGCATAATAAATATGGGAAGGTTAATATCTGAAGAGACAGTCCATTTAATAAATAACTTGAGTATCAAGATTTGATAAGACATAACAAATATATCAAGGTAAATATCTTTACACAAACTTCATTTAATAAATAACTTGATTATCATGATTAGAGAAGGAATAATAATTATAGAAAGGTAAATAATTGATAACACCTAACATTTAATCAATAATCTTAGAATGAGATGAATCTATAGATAACATCATAAAAAACATCTCATGGATAATAATAACTTGATTCTTAATAATGGAAATAAATAATTATTGTAAATTATGATCTCCATCTTTATGATACCTCTACTATCATGACCATTCATTTTAATGTTTGAAACTGATGTATAGCTATACAATAGAAACCCATTTAACTAAGGCTATCCAACTGATCTATCCCATGGGACTACCGATGAATAAAGAGGATATCCATAACTAAACCACACCCATATATACATTTACAACACATTCATTATATATCAAATGATCAATTTAATTCATAAAAAATATTCCTCATAAGAAAATTTCTATAATGATTAATTAAGAAATATTAATTATAATTTCCCCATTCAATAATATAAAATTTAATGTTAAATAAAATATATAGAAATTATATAATTTTTAAGTAATAAGTATATCCATGATAAGTATTATGTATATTTAGGGTAAATGTAATGGCTAATAATAATTAGAAAGTGAATATTTCAAGGGAAAGTCAATGATTACAAAAATTAATCAAGAAAGAGAATAGAAATACATTCCCTAGTCAAACTTACTATAAACCATCTAGATAAATAATAATAATTGTATCAATAAAAAATTTCCATATCAGATCATAGGTACAACAAAGGTTTGATGTTAATGATCAATATAAATATGATAAAAATATCCTTCAAAAAATTATTATGGAAAATAAAATTTCCACATTCTGAAAATTTAATTTTAATAATAAAATTTCCAAAATTATTTTGAAAATATTTATATTGAAAAATAACATTTGAAACTTATAATGGAATATTTAAAAAATTGAGTGGTTATAAAGGATTTAATTTTATAAATTTTAAAAAAAAGACTCATTTCACATTTTCGGTAAAATTCAAATGGGACTTGTTTGAAAAAATACCTAAAGATTATTTAAATTTTTTTTGTAGATTGTAAAAATGGTTAAAAATTTCTTTAACAATTATTTTGGATAAGTTCAAAAAAATTAAAATATTTTTAGAAAACATAATTTTTGGAAGAAAACAGATGTTTGGCCGAAGAGATAAATGATATCAGATTTTATTAAAAAACGTTTTTCAATCATTTTATGTACAAGAGGGAGGAATATGGTACTATTACATTATTAATTCACAAATAAATGGAGGATAAAAAAATTTAATAGTTTTATTACAAAATGATCAAACATTTTCCTTTAATGGAAGTTCATGTATAACATTTTCGATTAAAATTAGATAGAAACATAAATATCTAACAATGATAAAAATAATGAAGTTATAATTCATAAATAAATTTATTATGAGTATAAAATATAAATCAAAGTAAAAAAGTATAAATAAAACATATTATATTCAAAATTATTAATACATACAATAATATAATGTCAAATATAATTAATAAGTATTATAACCCAATGAAAATAAACTGAGTTTTGAAATTATTTACCACTTGGTAATTTTCAATTAAAATACCCTTTGATAAAATAATTAAAATTAAAATTAAAACATAAAATAACATAAAATATTATTTATTAATTATAGTAAATGAAAATGGGAAATAAATATCCCAAATAAAATAAATTTGGTGTATAACATTACAATATGCCTCAATGAATGGAATTTGAAATGTAGTCCCTTATTTTACATTTCATTTTCAATGAATGCAAGTTAACCTAATTTATAATGGTTTTAATCATGTTATTAATTTAAAATATAAATTTAATCATATTTATAATATCAAATATGGAATCCTTGTAAAATATTTCCACCATATTGTTAATAATACTTTATTATTTTCTTTTCTTTTGGGTGTTAGTTGCCTTGTTTTCTTATTCATTTTTTGTAATGAAAGTTCAAGTTCTTATGCATAGGATATATATATCTATTAAAAATAATTATAAAAATGGTTTAAATATAATATTTTATCATTATATACATCATTATAATCATTCTTTATGTATTTTACATGGAAATGAATTGTATCGCTTCACAGAGATGGTAGGTCGTACTTATGCACGAGAAACGATATCATCACCTTAATGGGTGGAAGTGTAAGGGGGAGTATGATATATTAATTATAAAGGATTTATATCACAAAAAATTTATCACACATATTAATTAAATTTATCCTTTTTACCGTCCATGTAATGAATATGTTAAAAACAAATCACATCACTTCACACAGTGGTAGTACAACGAACACACAATCTAGATTATCATTTTTTAAACAAAATATAAATTAAGAAATTATATATGATTTTATAATTTAAAATGTATATTTATATCATATATTTTATATAAATATTTAATACATCATTATATCCAATAATGAGAGGTGTTGGTGGAAATCGAGTTACATCAGTTCACAAGGCGGTAGTCCGCCGTACACAAGATCGATGGTTTTGTTTCCCATTTAATGGAAGAGGATATAAATATAGGTCATTAAATTAACATAATAAAATATAAATATATGTAATATTTTAAAATTATTATATAATAATGGTTTAATATTTCTTGACGTAGTTGGTAAAATAAATAATATAGAACAATCATTTAAGAATGTCACCTCTACTTCAGACAACTTCTTTAGATTTGAACCACAAGATTTAGTAGGTTGTATTTATGATAAAAAATGGATCTAGGATGTTGGATGGGGAGTAAGGAATTGAGTTGGGTATCTATTTACCAAGACAAATTCCTTTGTTTGTGTGAACAGGCTAGGAGAGCGGGTGGTCTTTTATAAGTGGGGAGAGGACACACATGGAATTTTTAAAAGAATCAATTACACTAACATTGTTATCCTAAACCAAGACTCCAAAATAAGATATTAGTGAATATTATAAGTTATAAGGCCTAAATATAGCTATAAAATGGGTTTTTACATGTTTTATGTCATTTTAACCATTATATTCTTAGTTTAATCTTTAGTAAATCGGGTTTTACCTTAACCATAATAATAACGTTTTTATTCATTAAGTTTTCATAGTGGTAAAATAGTAAGTTTACCTTATTAGATATTATAAATTATGATTATTAAAAATATATAATCTATTTTTTTCATATTAAATTCTTGTAATTTAAATAATTAAATTTAAAATTAAACCCATTGACGTGTAAAAAAATAATTTTTCTAAAGAAAATATTCAAAAAATTAGAAATTGTTTATTTTAGAATTCAATTTGAAATGAATCAAAATTACCTAAATTTATTTTATGGTAATATAATTGAACTAATTTTACTTTAAATACAATTTAAAATTTAATTTAACATTCAAAATTATTTAAAAAAAAGGTAGTTTTCAATAAAAATCAGTATTTTTCCTATTCATCAACAAATTAAACCTTTTAGAATAATCCTAAAATTTTAACCTATGATAGTTTTTATGCGATGGTTTCAAAATTAAAGTTAATTTTATCAAATAAATTTTAAAAAAAATGGATAAATATAATTTTGAATTTTGATTATAAATCACGACTAAACCCTCTTTTAGAAAAGTATGGTTTTTTGAGAAAACATTTATTTTTTATTTGGAATTATTCTTATTTTTTATAATCAATAGATAACCATAATTTTCATAATGTTGATTTCAATATTCATACCTTAAAATTTAACATCTAGTTTATAATGGTGTACTATATTATGGTTAATTTAGACTCAGGGTTGTGTGTGTAACACCCTGAGATATAAGTAAAGAAATCTATATTCAATAGTGTATTTGATACATGATACCGAGCTTAAAATACTCAAGAAATATACACCTATTAAAACATATCCATTAAATGGGATAGAATGAATAGAATTAAATAATTTAGGATATATATATATATGAATTATTTTTTCAATATAAGTTATTAATAAAAATTTAGTAAATAATCAATCAATTTTTAGTAAAGTAATTTTTTTCTTCAAAAACATGTTTTCTTCCTAAACAATTTATTTAACATTCCAAAAAGAATATTATAATTTTTTTTTCATTTTTGAAAATTTATTTGATTAAATTAACATCAATTTTTAAATATTCATTTCAAAATTTAATTTGGGTGAAATTATGGGATTTTGTTGGAAAATATTTATTTTTATTAAGTAGTGAGAAAATAACGATTTTTTTGTAAAAAAATAATTTTTTTTTCAATAAATTAAGAAATTTAAAATTTTTATTATATTTTAAAAATTATTTAATGTAAATTAAGTATTATTTATCTATATTTAATCTAGTTAATTTATTTTTAATCAAATATATATTGTATTTTTGAATAAGTTTTTCTTTGGGTTTAAAAATTGGACTTTTCTGAAAACTATTTTCAATTGCATTATGTTTTTCTATTTTAATTAATTATAAAAACACTTAATGATGAATGAATTAAATTAAATTTATAGATTATATTTCAATAAATATTAATTTATGTTTATAAAATAATTATTATTAGTGATATATTTAATCTAAAATAATCTTTTCCTTGAGAAATACATTTCTTGATAACCTAGTTTTTTTGTCACGTTTGAGGCTTTTATTTTAAATTTAATTTTTCCAATTTTGTGAATTGAATTTGGAAAATTTTATTTCTTATTTTTAATATTATTAATTTAAATTTTTTAATTATTTAAACAATGTTTTTTCAGTAATTAATAGTGAAAATAGTAAATATTAATTGCTATAGTTTGGATAAAATGGGTTTACCTAAGGTGTTACACTAACAATACAAAAGATAAATGACCTATAAACTTATATAAAAACCATTTTATTGAAATATTTCCAACTTATAATGTCTAATTTTCAATAATAATTTATTTTAGACCCTTTTGAAATGTTAAAAACGTTGGTACATATTTTTATTTTAAAAAATAAAAGGATTTCCACTCACCTCACTTATAAAATGACATCCCTCTCTACTCTTCATTACACCCTCAAAACCTTTTGGATCAAAAAATACATTATAAAATAACATTAAAACTTCCATCCCATCATACTAGAATCCTTAGTTATGTCAATAATCTATTCTTGGAACAGTTTCATTATAATTCTAAAGGGATGGTCCGAGAATAGGTAAAATTCATAAATATGCATTTTTATTTTATATCAGATTCCACAACCTTTAAATATTATTAAAATAAGATAATATGATAGAAAATATATAAATTTTTTTATATGTTGTTATATTAAAGTAATATCCTAAATCCATATCATCTTCTATCGAATGGGATAATAAATCATCATTTATGTATACAAAGAGCTTCTAGCTCATGAGCCGATGTCATCTGTTTTCCATCATCGCCTCTCACATCTTGTTATAATGATTTATTTGAAGTATATATATATATATAAGATATTTTTAAAATATTTATACTTTTTTATGATATCAAATATTCCTTTTTTTTAATTCTGATTCTATGGGGGATACGTTAACGTTTTTCATATGTATGACAGATTACCACCTCACAAAGTGATAAGATTTGTTTTCCACTAATTTTTTAAATTTAAGGTAATGTGGTTAATATTAATGAATGAATTTGATATAGATGAAATAATAATGATATTAATGGGTTTTTATCAATCATAAAAGAAAATATTTCATTTTATTTATTATGCTGAAAAATGATAACGTTGTTCATCTATACATGGACTACCACCTCCACAAAGAGATGCTATTATATTTTCATCCCCATATGACCAGAATGACATATATAAGTATGTTTAAATAAATAATATGGTATTTATGATATTATTGTATTTTCTTAAGAAAATACAATACATACCTTTCTTCCATAATGATTATTTAATAATGTAAATTTTACTTATGCATATGTATGACTTACCATCACCATAATCCCATATTAGTCCATTTTTCATAAAAAAAGTCATGTTTGGTTTTAAAAGAGTAATTTATTAGTATATATAATAATTATTTCACATTTATTTTTTTAAATAAATACCTCTTTCACCATATTCAACAAAACAAAGTTGTTTTGAAACAATGAATGGAATGTCCTCAAAACACCAAATATAGACATAACCAATTAAATATTTAAATATGTCATTAAAAAGAAATAAAATAAAATATTTATTTATTTGTTATTAAGCCTACAAAATTTTATTTATAAATCAAATAATTGATTTCAGGTTTTTATATATGAGTTGAAGGACATAAAAGGAAATTATGGACTTGAGGTAAGGGTTTTTCTTATCTAACATTTTATTTCTGTGAGACATCTGTCATATTAAGCACTTCTTTTTATTATGTGGTGTAAATAAAAAAACATTTAAATGTAATAAATTTAGTACATAATAAATCATGGTATTTTATGCTTCTACATT
Source organism: Viscum album (assembly GCA_963277665.1). Classification (NCBI taxonomy): domain Eukaryota; kingdom Viridiplantae; phylum Streptophyta; class Magnoliopsida; order Santalales; family Viscaceae; genus Viscum; species Viscum album. Next base: position 1,981,452,991 of record OY728122.1, on the reverse strand, counting down.
AATTATTTCATCCAAGGGGATTTTATTTGAATGTTACCATGTGGTAAAAAATTTCATTACTCAATTTATTTTCATTTGTTTTTATTACTTCTTCTTTATCATAGATTTTTATAAGAATATATATTCATTATATTTTTTGAGTCAATAAGGTTTTCCTTATGAATTTTCCATTATATCTTGTTTGGAAAATCACAAACACCTTATACTTAAGAAAACCTATATTTCATTTCAATAAGGAAAATTTCCTTTCCAAAGGAATTTACCCCTACCATATTTTCATTGCTCATATCAATACTTTTCTTAAGTATAAAAATCGGATTCATTCCTAAAACCTAGGAATTATATAATACTATGATATGAAGCATTCTGTTTTAGGATCCGAATTCTAGATATGAACTCTAATAAAGTTCCATTACAAATTCTGGATACGAACTCTAATGAAGTTCCATTCTGAATTCCGAGTACGAACTCTCATGAAGTTCCACTCCAAAATCTAGATACAAACTCTCATAAATTTCCACTCCGAATTTTGGATACAAACTCTCACAAAGTTCAACTCTGAATTATTGATACGAACGTTAATGAGTTTGAATCTAATATTTTATGAGTTCGAATACGGACTCTGTAAGTTCAGATTCTAAATTCTAGTAAAACCAGACTCCGAATTTACTTAAAAATTCACACTCCAGATTTCTACAGAATTCAGGTTCCGAATTCCTACAAAACAGAATCCGAATATCTCATTATTATACACTCCAAATTCCATTTTGGTTAGACTCCGATCTTTTATTTGCTTACATTCCGAACTTCAGTTTTACTTATTCTTACACTCGTTTCATTACAAAACAATGTCGTGCTTTCAGTTATTGACTAACCATTGGTTGAGGGACATATGTACAAGTCCCTCTGAAATTCAAGGAGAAATATGACCGTTGGAGGAGAGAGCTGACCATTGGAGCTTCATCTATAAATACGAGCTCATTTGAAAGTCGACAAAAACTTTGACAGAACTCTGAAATATGTGCTTACATGCTGTTGAATTTATTTCTAGAGAGAGAGAGGCTCTTATCAACTCTCAAGCTTCTTGCAGAAAGTTTGAATGAATTGTTCAAACTTTTCCTTGTGCAGAATTGCTTCGTGCGACTCTGATTTTTGCTGATTACAATCGAGGGCTTCCGAGGATAGAAAGACAGAGGTTCCAACACCTTAAAGTTGAGGGCTTCCTTGCTGAGGAAGGCATAGGTGCCAACTACCTGATTGTTTATGGCTTGCGGGGATATCAGGACAGACTCTGATCTACGTATCGAGGGCTTACCCTAGTGTGGGTAAGATAGACTTTCTTGAATGTATAAACCAAGGGACCTTTATCCAAGGTTGTTGGATAACCTTCTCTTTGGGTTAAAAGAGTTATTGTTTGTTACATATAGTTTTAATACTTGTTTTTCTACTGCATTGTTGTATTGTTAAGGAAAGTATTACTTTCATATACTTCCTTACTTGTACTCTGATTTAGTTAGATTCTATACCCTTTAAGGTAGAATCTTAATCTTTGTAACTTTTGTTATGTTTCATTTCCAGAATCACTTTTCCGGAATCTAGAAAGTCTTTAGTACTCATAGAGGTCTTGTGAATTATCCTATTTAACCTTGTTAAACATAACCATCCTAAAAATTTCGTAAGGGAATTTTTAAAAAGGTACAATTCACCCACCTCTTATATCTGAGAATATCATTCTTATTTCGATCCAATGTTTGGTATCATAGAGTATATCATACTCAGAGTCATACCATACTAAAAATTGGTATCAAAGCACTTGGTTCAATTTGAATTAATCTCACGATTAGATTCAGAATAGAATTCTCAGAATTTCTTATCCGGATTCATATTTCCGGATTCATACTTTTCAAAATCTATTTTTTCGTAATCGTAGTTCGAATTCACTTTTTTCATAGAGATAAAATTTTTCTTGCTTAGAATATTTTCTCTTGTTTACAAACTTTTACTTCTAACAGTTTTGTGTACCAAAGATTTTCTTAAGGATGACAGGTTTAAATTTTGGTTCTATCAACAACATAAATTCTACTAGACCACCTATCTTTGATAGTAATGATTATGAATATTAGAGAGATCGTATGAAGACATTCATTATCAATACTAGGGTAGATAACTTTGTCATGATTACTGGTGGATACAAGATTCCTGATAAGGAAGTTAGTGCTTTTACTAATCAAGAAAAGCATGAATACCAACTCAACTATAAGGTACACAATACTTACTTTGTTCAATGACTAGGAACATATATAGCCAAATTTCTTCTTGTGAAACAGCTAACTGTATATAGATGAAACTTGAAGTTACACATTTTGGTACATCTAAAGGGATTGAGACTAGAAGAACCATGCTCAGAGCTGAGTATCATGGTTTTAATTTTCCTTATGCGGAACCAATTTTCAAGGTGCAACAGATATTCATGACTATCATGAATAGTTTACAATCAATGGGAGAGAATGATCTAGATGATGAAGCTCTTGTTGACAAGATCATAGATATCATTCCAAATGAGTGGGAATCAAAGATAACTTCTCTCGATGAAAACAGAAAGGTTACTCAAATTTCTCTTGATGAACTATTTGGAACTCTTCTTCAACATGAAACTAGAATGAAGAGAGATACTGAAACGATAAAGAAGAAGAATGGAAATGGTAGTGTTTATTTTACTACGACTTCAAATCATATGAAAGCTAAGACTCCAGAATGAGTTACTAGATCCAAATCTAAGAAGGTTATTATTCAATCTGAATCTAGTGAGAGTGAAGTCTCAGAAAAAGAGATATCTAATCTTGATCGAAGGATGAAATAGATAGCTAGACAGAGAAATTTCAAATCCATGTATAAGAAGAAGGAAAGGAAAGATAAGAAAGATTCAGAGGTCACATGCTATGAATGCAAGCGAGATGGACACATAAGACCTGATTGCCCTATGCTTAAAAGAAAAGAGGGAAAAGAAAGGCATTCTGAAAGGAACATAAAGAAGTATTACAAGTACAAAGCTAAGAATGTTCTGAAAGCCAATGACAGCTAGAGTGCCAGTGGTGGTGACTCTTCAGACGAATCTTCGGATTATGAATCTTCTGGATAGAAGAATCTTGGTCTTATAGCCAGGCTACCTATTTAAAATCATTGATTGATAGCTAAGGTACACAATGCTGAATCATTGACCAATGATTCTTTAAATTCTAATGATAGTAAATATTATAACTCTTCTGATGAAGAATATTCTTCTTGATGAATAAAATAATTTACCTACATATGAAGAAGTTTCTAGGTTTGCTGAACTTCTTGATATTGAGAATTCAAAACTCATGAAAAAGATAGATAAGGAAACTCTAGGAATACTATTCTTACTATGGAAATATCAGATCTTTCTAGAGATCATGATAAGAAAAATAATGATTTTGAATGTATTTTAAAAATTCTTGAGGAAGTAAGTTCTGGGAGGAATAACCTTTCAAAAGATCTTGAAAATTTAATTTCTAAGAAAGATGTTTTCGATCCTATCTCTAGTTTAAATGTTTTTAAAGACAAGAACCTTTTTATAAAACTCAAATAAAAAATAATTTCCTTGAGGAAGTGTTTGTCAAACATTACCCTAGGTATGAAAATTTTGATAAAATGTATTCACAAATTCGACCTCAAAAGAATGCTTCTGGTTTTGGTTAAACAAGTTTTAAACCGTTTTTTAGTAACAACTAGTTTGTTCCTCAAAGTGACCTATTTTGCACAAAGTGTCAATGTGGTGGTCACTGGGAAAAGAATTTTTCATTAAAAAACCCCAATCATTAGGATTTCATAAGGCTTATTTTTCTAAGAAGATGTGGGTACCCAAAATTTTGCTTTTTGAGATTTCCAAATCCAAGAAAGTATGGATTTAGAAAACCTAACATTTTCTTATTTTCAAGAAAACAGGGAAAGTAACAACAACAATACTTGGTACATGGATAGTGGATGTTTCTGGTATATGACTGGTAACAAAAGCTATTTCGAAAATATTATCAAGACGAAAAGAGGAAAAGTAACTTTTAGAGATAATGCTCAGGGATAAATTATTGGTATAGGTAACAAATTTCTTCTGGGAAAGACTTTGATTTCAAATGTTTTGTTTGTTAAGGGTCTTAAGCACAACCTCATCAATATAATTCAATTATGTGATGAAGGATACCTTGTGAATTTTAGGAATGATAAGTTCTTAGTACACAATTCCAAGGAAGAATTTATTCTTTCTGCAAATAGACAAGAGAATGTTTACACACTAAACATAGAAGACATTAGGAGCCAAGTCTTACCTTGCCTTAGTGCAATGGAAGATCATTATTGGTTATGGCATAGAAGGTTAGGACACTGTAAACCTAGGAACTAATGCAAGCTTTCTAAGAAAGATTTAGTTATGGATCTACCGGAGCTTAGATTTGATTCTTCAAAAGTCTGTGAACCTTGTTAGTATGGAAGACAACATAAATCAAGTTTTAAATCAATTGGTGAAGTCTCAATGACTGATGCACTATAGTTGGTACACATGGATCTTTTTGGTCCTATAAAAACTGGAAGCATTGGGGGAAAGTATTATGTATTTGTCTTGGTTTATGATTACAATAGATTTATGTGGGTCTATTTTCTAGCAAAGAAGTCTGAATCCTTTTCATATTTAAAAACTTTTAGAGCCCAATTTAAAAATTAGAAAAACCTTCCATTGAAAACTATTCATAGTGATCATGGTGGAGAATTTCAAAATTCTGATTTTGAAAGTTTTTGTAGTAGAAAAGGTATTACTCATAACTTTTCAACACTCAGAACACCTCAACAAAATGGTGTTGTTGAAAGAATAAATAGAATTCATCAAGAGATAACTAAAACCATGTTGAGTGAGTATTCTGTAGCTCAAAAGTTTTGGGCTGAAGTTGTAAGTACTGCTTGTTATAATATAAATCGAGTTTTAATTAGACCATTTCTTAATAAAACCCCTGATGAGTTAAGGAATGGTAGAAAACCTAGACTTTCCTAATTTAAGGTTTTTGGTTGTAAGGTATTTATTCTGAATACTAAAGAAAACTTACACGAATTCGCACCAAAATCTATTGAAGGAATTTTCTTAGGCTACTCCACAACCTGTAAGGCTTATAGAGTTTTCAAAAAAAGCACTTGCACTATTGAAGAGATAGTACATGTCAAATTTGATGAAACTGACCATTTTGTTTTCAAAAAACCCCAACCTACATCTTTGGATGTGTTTTCAAAAACTGATTATCAACCGTTGATATAAACTCCCTCTGATAAGGAAAATTATCAAGAAAATACTTCTGAAACATTTACCCTGGACGATTTCATACCCTATGTTGTTGAATAGGTTTTACAATACCCAAACCAGTTGTTTCTAAAGAATAATCTCAGGGATAGTATAGTTGGTAATGTGAATCAACCTGTAAGGACTAGAAGTTCCTTAAGAAATGAAGTAGACCATCTAGCATTCCTTTCACAATTAGAACCAAAAATCACTGATGAAGCTTTAGGTGATGAGGATTGAATTAAAGCCATGCAATATGAACTAAATGAATTCCAAAGGAATAATTTTTGGGCCTTGGTTGAAGGACCTAAGGAAACTTCTGTAATTGGAGTAAAATGGTTCTTCAGAAATCAATGTGATGAAAATGGAATCATCATAAGAAATAAATCTAGATTAGTTTCTAAAGGCTATAATCAACAAGAAGGAATAGACTATGAAGAAACCTATGCTTCAGTAGCTATACTTGAATCTATTATAATTCTACTTGCCTATGCAACATTCTTCAATTTTAAACTTTTTCAAATGGATGTGAAATGTGCTTTCCTTAATGGTTATGTTCAAGAGGAAGTTTTTGTTGAACAACCTCCTAGTTTTGAAGATACGAAACATCCTGATCATGTTTTTAGACTTACCAAAGCATTGTATGGCCTTAAACAAGACCCACAAGCTTGGTATGATAGACTTACAAGATTTTTTATTCAAAATAACTATGTTAATGGAAATATAGATCCAACCCTTTTTATAAATAAAGATAAGAAAAATGTTTGTATTGTTCCAATATATGTTGATGATAGTATATTAGGTTCAAATCAGCAATCTTTAACTGATTCCTTTGAGGATATAATGAAATCTGAGTTTGAAATGAGTATGATGGGTGAGTTAACATTTTCCCTTGGTTTTCAAAATTTTCAAAAACCAAAAGGAATATGCATATCCCAACATAAGTATATTAAATATATTCATAAAAAGTATGGATATGACAACACTAGGAGTATATGTACTCTTATTGGTACCTCGGACACACTTGATCTTGATGAAGTTGGGAAACTAGTAGATCAAACATCTTTTAGAGGTATGATAGGCAGTCTACTTTACTTGATAGCTAGTCGACCAGACTTAATGTTTTCAGTATTCTTATGTGCAAGATATCAATCCAACCCTATGGAATCTCATTTATAGGCAGCGAAAAGAATTTTTCACTACTTAAAGGGAACTATGGATCTATGACTATTTTAAACTTCTGGAAATGATTTTGTTTTAAAAATATTTTCAGATGCTGACTTTGGTGGATGTAGAATGGATAGAAAAAGTACATCCAGAACTTGTCATTTCTTAGGAGATTCATTAGTCTCTTGGTCTTGCATGAAGCAACATTCTGTAGAACTCTCCACTGCTGAAGCTGAATATGTAACAGCTGGAAGTAATTGTGCTCTAGTGTTGTGGATGCAATACACACTCACAGATTATGGCTTGAGTTTTACTAAGACTCAAATTTGGTATGATAACACAAGTTCCATTGACCTTAGTAAAATCCCTGCACACCACTCTATTGCAAAGCACATAGAAATTAGGCATCACTTTCTTAGGGATCACACACTTAAAAGAGATATCATTCTTCAGTTTATCGGAACACAAGATCAACTTAATGATATTTTCACAAAATTGTTACCCTCCAATAGATTTGAATACATTAAATATAAGTTAGGAATGATACCCGTGAGGTAATCTTCCTTCATTAACTTCTTTTTGAACCGTTCTCCCTACAGTAATAAACTCCTTTTCATAGGGGGAGTACATTTGTTTGTTACTCTTTTAAAATTTTTTGTAATTAGTATTTCAAAATTTTTCCTAATGACCCCTTCAATATTTTTGTAATGAATTTTTCATATAGGAAATTTTCGTACAAAATTTATGTACTGGAAATTTTCGTAATGAAATTTTATTACTGGAAATTTTCGTAACGAAGTTTTGATTCCGGAAATTTTCATAATGAACTTTTTGTAATGAGAATTTTCGTAATGAGAATTTTCTTAATGAGAATTTTTATAATGAGAATTTTCTTCATAAGAATTTTCGTAATGAGAATTTTCTTAATGGGAATTTTCATACTCATATTTTTTTGAACTATATTTTTGGTACTAAAATCTTTTGCAATAAATTTTTTTCGTAATGTGTTTTTCATAGTCAAATTTTCTTCAAGAAGAATATCACCTATTACGAATAATATTAGTAGCTAATCCGAACGTTATGATTTCCTTACTAAAGTTTTTGTATTAAATTTTACTAGTTTCCTATGTTTTTAAATTTTTCAGATTCATTTATTCTTAAATCAGAATGTTTTTAAAACCTCAAAAGATTAGATTGAAGATTTCCTTATGGGTATGTTTTCAATCGTCAGATCAGATCAGAGACTTTTTCAACCGTTAAATTGTTTTGGAAGTTGAAAGGTCACCTCCATCGCTTATATAATGGGGACCCCCATAGTTGTCCCACATCGTTTTCAAAGCCCTCGCGTGTCGAAGCTTAGCCTCACTTCTTAAAGCCCGTTCTGAATATTTCAGTGCTCCTCCATTCCGAATGTCTGTAGAAGCCACTTCCCAAGATATGTCTTCTATGAATCCAATCACAAAATGGTTAGTCTATAGGGAAAGGATGGTCCATACTAACTTTTTCAGTGAGTATGATTCTTTAATTTCTAAGAATATCAAACTCCATATATGGGAAGATTTTTGCGTATCGAAACCAGGGGATCAGGATGTTGTTTATACAGAATTTCTTGAAGATTTTTATGAGTCTATTTCCTTCTATGAAGAAGATGTGAGAGAAAAATTCTCTTTTAAGATATATGGTAAGACTTACAAGATTTCTTACACCAAGGATGCAATCTTAGTGGGGCTCTTATACGATGGTGAAGTGGAATTTTTTTCACATAAGTTACCAGATGTGAAAGGAAGTTACAGCAAAGTGAAGGCAATGGAATTCCTTGGACTTAAAGATGAAAAAACAATAAATATTTTCCATATTTCCACCAAACACTAGATTCTGCTGTTACGGGTTCAAGGATTTTTTGTTCGGAGATGAAGTGATAAGGATAACCTAAAGAAAAGTGATATTTACATCATGGATTTCTTGGTAAATCTAAGAAAGATCAATCTGATGAGGCACGTTCTTATTACAGTTTAGAACATCAAGAATGGATCTTTGAAAGCTTAAATTATTATGTATCCTTCTCTTATATACAGGGTTATTATTTGGTGTCTTGATTCTTTCAAGGTTGCTTGCACCTCTATGTCGGGAATTTGTAAGATGATGCTGATAAGTGATGACCCATTAAAAAGGATGAAAGCAGGTTTTTCAAAAGAGTTAGGTGAGTTTTATGATCTTCCAGAGGAAGAGGAAGAAGCCATTCCAGAAAATGTGGAGAAAGCTAAGCCAGTAAAGAAGGTTGGTAAGAAGAGGAAATTGAAAGAAGCGGTAGCTAAAGGAAAGACCCCTAAAGCTAAGGAAACCAAATCCGCACCTCCCAAGCTGAAGAAATAGAAGGCATATCCAGATGAGGTGGCTGCTAAATGGTGGGAAGATTAGGAGAAAAGGAAAGAAGGGGAACCTTAGTTCGGATTGGTCCCAGCTGAATCTAAATCCTTAAGGGAGAAGATCGCTGAATACCTTGAGAAGGTAGAAAAAGAGAAGAAGATGAAGAAGAATATGTCTGAAGCTGATGTTTTACAATCCCTTTTGAGAGACAGAGATGCATCTTCTGAGAAGATTCCTATACTGGAAACATTTTTTGTTCAACCATTACCAGAGACCCCTAGAAATAACTACTTCACTCTGGAAAAACCTAAAGGGAAAGAAGTTATTGAAAGAGTAGAAGAGGAGGAGGAAGTAGAAGAATAAGAATAAGTAGAAGAAGACAGTTTTGATCTAGATGACTTGATTAAAAAAGTTTAGGATTATCAAGAGAAGGCAAACCTATCAGAAAAATTACCACTCCAAACTTCTGAGGCCAAGTTCTCAAAGTTTTTCATTCCGGGAAAAGGAGGTGAGGAAGAAGGTAAAGAAGATGATGATAAGGAAGAAGGGAAAGGAAATGAATTATCTAAGGAAGAAGGATGCAAGAAGCACTGTCTTGAAGAAGGAGCAGAGAAGGAGAAACATGATGAAGACAAGATAGTTCAATTATCTGAAAGTGAGGAAGAATCTCCGGATGAAGAACCCATTTCGAAAGTTTATAAAGGCAAGAAAATGCTTATGGAAACCCCAACAAAAGATTTCATAATGAAGAAGGATGTTCGTGGCTCTTCAGGAAGAAAGTTGGTTGAAATTGAAGAAGAATAATCCCCAAACAAGGTGTCTCATATAGAATCATCAGCATAGGATCATGATTTTGTTATTGAGTCTTTGAAGAAGTTGGTGGATGGAATTCCAATCTTTGCCACCACAGACTCCAAATGCCCAATTCTTCAACACAAACTAAATCAGAAATCAGAATCCTAATCCATGGAAATGGAAAAGTGTGTGAAGATTTAGGCTGAGCATAGAAATTTCTTTATCAATTATGATGTTCACATAAAGTCATGCAGCAAAACCACTCAATGGTTAAAGAAAATTGATGATGACATGGCAGAGTTTGATCAATTTCAGAATGATTTTAAATAAGATTTTGACACCAAGGATGCCAAGATAAAAAATCTTCTGGATAAACTGACCCTTGAGTAAAATTATTGGAATCTACAGGTGATGGATCTGAATGGAAAGCTTAACTAGGTTGCTCAAAACTGGAAAGGGGAAGGAGATATCTAGACTGAGATCGAATAGAAGCTTGTGAAGCAGGATGAAATTCTTAAGGCACAGTCTGAGGCTCTGAAGGCTCAAGATGAAAGGATTAAAGCCTTAGAAAAGAAAGATGAGGAGGACCAGAAAGACTTGAAGAAGCTGAAATCCCTGTTGAAGAAGTTAATTCCCAAGGAAAAGGAAGACAAATAAGCCAATCTGATTTTTTGTTGTAATGTCTTTCCTTGTAAAAATTCTTTCAATTCTAACAAAATATTTGGTTGGTTGTATCTTTTGATATTATGTACTAATGTTTTAGGTACTTTATTTATTTTCCATTCCCTTAAATTCTTTTTGAAAATCACAAAGGGGGAGAAGTAAAAAAGAATTACTCAAAGGGGGAGTAGGAAAAATCTAAAAGGGAGAAGAAAACTTTCTAAGTTAAGAACTATCCTTAAGCAAGGGAGAGTTTCTCCTTACTAAGTTTTTCATTCCCATGACAATGAAAACTCTATTCCGAAAATCCAAAATACAATCCTTAGAGTTCCAAAGCCTAAGGGGGAGTTAGTTGTATTCACCATCATCTATGAAAAAAGGGAGATAAGTTTTAATTTCAAGGTCTAAAGAAATTTTTCTAAGTACTTATATTTCTTTTTGGAAAGGTTTTTTGTGCTTTCCAAAAAGGGATATATTGTTGATTCAATAAGGTTTTCCTTATAACTTTTCCATTATTTCTTGTTTTGAAAATCACAAACACCTTATAGTTAAGAAAATCTATATTTCACTTATATAAGGAAAATTTCCTTTCCAAATGAATTTAACCCTACCATATTTTCATTGCTCATATCAATATTTTTCTTAAATATAAAAATCGGATTCATACCTAAAACCTCAGAATCCTATAACACTTATATATGAAGAATTCTGTTTTAGGATCCAAATTCTGGATACAAACTCTAATGAAGTTCCATTCAGAATTCTGGATATGAACTCTAATGAAGTTCCATTCCGAATTCTGAGTACAAACTCTCATGAAGTTCCACTCCGAATTCTGGATACGAACTCTCATAATGTTCCACTCCGAATTCTAGATACGAAATCTCACAAATTTCAAATCTGAATTATGGATAGGAACTTTAAAGAGTTCAACTTTTACGAGTTCGACTCTGAACTCTGTAAGTTCATATTCTGAATTCTAGTAAAACCATACTCTAAATTTCCTTAGAAATTCAGACTCTGGATTTTTACAGAATTCAGGTTCCAAATTCCTACAAAAAAATCTCAATATCTCTTTTTTATAAACTCCGAATTCCATTTTGGTTAGACTCTGAACTTTTATTTTCTTACATTATGAACTTAAGTTTTACTTATTTATACACTCATTTCATTACAAAATAATGTCATGCTTTTAGTTATTGACTAACTATTGGTTGAGTGACACATGTACAGGTCCCTCATAAATTCAAGGAGAAATATGACCGTTGGAGGAGGGAGCCGACCATTGGAGCTTCGCCTATAAATAGGTGCTCATTTAATAGTTGACAACAACTTTGAATGAACTATGACATCTATTCTTACATGCTGTTGAAGTGATTTCTAGAGAGAGAGGCTCTTATCAACTCTCATGCTTCATGCAGAAAGTTTGAACGACTTGTTAAAACTTTTCCTTGTGCATACTTTCTTCGTGCGACTCTGATTGTTGCTGATTACAATCGAGGGATTCCAGGGATAGGAATACAAGGGTTCCAACACCTTGAATTTGATGGCTTCCTTGATGAGGGAGAAAGAGCTTCCAACTATCTGATAGTTGAGGGCTTGCGGGGATAGCAAGACAGTCTCTAATATTTTTATCGAGGGATTACCCTAGTGTGGGTAAGACAGACTTTCTTGAAAGTATAAATCAATGGACCTTTATCCAAGGTTGTTGGATACCCTTCTCTTTGGGTTTAAAGAGTTATTATTTGTTACTTGTAGTTTTACTACTTTTTTTTCCACTGTATTGTTATATTGTTAAGGAAATTATAACTTTATTATACTTCCTTACTTGTACTCTAATTTAGTTAGATTCTACACACTTTAAGTTAGAAACATAATCTTTGTAACTTTTGTTAGGTTTCATTTTCGGAAGCGCTTTTCCGAAATCTAGAAAGTCTCTAGTACTCATAGTGGTCTTGTGAATTATCCTATTTAACCTTGTTAAACATAACCATCCTAAAAATCTCATAATGGAACTTTTAAAAAAGGTACAATTCACCCCACTCTTGTATCTGAGAATCTCATTTTTATTTCAATCCTACGTTTGGTATCACATAGTATATCATACTCAGAGTCATACAATCCTAACAATATTTTCAATATATTATTATGTAATTTAACTTTTTATATGTGAATTTACATTTCACAATCATAATAGAATCATTGTTTAATTATCACATCAATGTTACAATAATTTAAAGGGACGTTATCTAAATTTTATTTAATTGAGGCATATTTTTATGTTATTCACCTATATTATTTTTTGAGGAATAGATACATCCCCTTTGAAATTTTATATCATGAATTCATCTATTAAAATTTTATTTAATTTTTTCATCTTTCATGGGGATTATTCATCAAATGTTTCCAATGTGGTAAATTTTATTTTTTAAAAAATATTCTTCTAATGTTACCTATTAAACTCATTTCAAAAAGAATGTATTTTTAAAAAAATAATGAATGAATAGAATTTAACATTATCCTTAATCCTAAATTAATTTTTTCTCATATATATTTTTCCAAGGTTACTTTCAAATAAAACCATTTCATTCTTATGTATTCCATTTGTCAATTTTAAAAAGTGATTTATAAAGGAAAATATTTTTATGAAAATCCAAATTCAATTTATCTTCATTTGAAAATAATATTTGTTTAAAAATAATGGTTTTCTAAAAATGTTTTAAATTTTTTTACAATTATTTTTGAAATTAATTTTTACACTTATTTAGTTTTTACAAAAAATTTAGTATCAATATTTTTTTTTATTTTTCCAAAAACTTCCAATTTGTATTTTTCCAAAAATTTGAATGGAATATTTATTTTAATGTGGATGAGATGAATGAATTTTACCTTTATCATGAAAATTATTGTCTTTGAATATTTATTTATAAGTATCGAAGTTTAATTTAAAAGTAATGTTTTTTCAAAATATTTTAGGAATTATTAGTATTTGAAAGTGACTTTCAAAGAAAAATGTTATTTTCCACAGGAATGTTTTTAATGATATTTTAATGGTATTTTAAATTCTTCATTGTAAATTTTTTTACATATCATACACTAGTGATATTTTGTTTTAATACCATTCTCATTATTTCTAGTGAGGTAATAATATTGTTTCAATGAGGTTTTCATGGAACTCATTTTTTTTTCATGGTTTAATTAATCCCTAAAAATAAAAATGGTTGTTTTTTGAGTTCTATAATGATTTTTATTCTTCCAAACTTTATGAATATGTTATTGTTATTGGTAAATTTTTATAATGACAGGTGGTTCCATTAAAAACCAAGGATGGGTGGTTACGTTACAAACCAAGGACGTGGGGTGACATTATTAACTAAGGACATGTTGTTCCATTATAAACCAATGATTGTTGGTTATGTTAAATCCCTCCAATGCATTGGGTACTATGGATAAGTAATTAGTTAATATTTTATATTCCATTTGTAATGGAGATATGAAAATAATGTTCTCAATATACCAAAACATTTTATTTTTGATTTATATGGGTTTATAATGTTTCTTATGTTCATGTTTGATATCAGATGGCTCATGATTATTGATTTTGTAAAATATTAACTTTGTTAAATATTTATTCTTTGTTTTTATCATCCATGTATTTATGGGTATGAGTATTCTTATGGTATAATCATGTAATTTTATTATGTCATTATACCCTTATGCTCTTATTATGCTTCCTAATGACATTCAATTGTTAATTCTTACAGTTACCCTTACTGAGGATTTGTGCTCACACTTATTATGTTTCATTTACCCAGGTTATAAAGATTTAGGTTGAACTAATTATGTTCAGGTGGGTCCCATATGGATTATGATGATTACCTAATGTTTAATATAAAAATCTGGGCATAGTAGAAGGTGATGGTTATCTTTTTAAATACGTAGTTTTTTAATCCATGATTTTAAGAATTTATCTTAATTATCTAAAAAGAAAAACTAAAATTTTATTTGAGAATGTAAGTGATATAATATTTTCATTTTTATATTTTATGTTTGGAGAGTGAAAATTCAGCACTGTTTATAAGTATCAAGGCTGGAGATGTAATGTTTGAGTTTTCAATGTTGGATAATGGAGTGCGGGTTCCATGTAGTTATAGTTTATATTAGAGGAATGGTTTAAGTAATTTTAAAGATTATTATTCTTTCATTATAGGTTATATTAAGAGTTATGGATACTATATTAGTTTTGTAGTATTAATATTTATCATACGTTCAATGTCTTGGACACCCCTTTTAGGTTTTAATCGATGGGATCTTAAATTGTTTAATGATATTTTTGGAGACATTGTATTAAGTTGAAATATATTTAAATATTTAGTTTATTATGATGTATGAATTTAATTTTTCAGGAAATAAGATTTATGGTATTAATAAGCTTTAGTTTTCATATTATCTTGAATACTAAGGTAATTTTGGGAACATAAGTTTCATCATATATATAACTATTAGATTAAAAAATAATTTGGTGAAAATGTTATTATTTTTATTTCAAAAAAGGATCGCCATGTTTTTGGGATTAAAATATGAATGGTGTGAGATAAAATTTTAGTTTAAAATCCTCTTTGAGTTTTTTGTTATTTATGAATGACTAATCATCAAATTTGGGTAATAATGTTGAATTTTGGAGATTAAAGTATTATTTCTTCATATGATGGTTTAGTCATTTTGGAAAACATTTAACCATGTTAAACCCATTTTAGGTTTGTTAATCTGTAATGATACATGGAATAGATTTATTATCCATTTTTTTCATTATATGGTCCTTTAAAAAATGATTTTAGTGCTCTAGAGATGAAAAAAACTCATTGTGGATACTCATTATTTGGAGAAAAAGATGAGATTGTGGTGGAAATTAATAAAATAATTAAATTATACTCAAAAGGTAAGTATATTTAATTATATTCTAAGTTTATATGGTAATTTAATTATTCAAGTCTATTCAAATGTTTTTGAAACAAAATATTGTCTTATTACAATCATTTCTTATGAAATAAATGACTTTTTTTCCTGCCTATTTGGTTTACGGTTTTGTCGCTTTTCTCTTTCTTAGGACCATTAACTTTCTCATGATCAATGACCTCTGTCACTCCATATCATTATCTAGGAATTATTATTTTCTTCTATTTCAAAATATTCACTCCCCACCTATGTTATCCTATATGGAAACCTAGTACATGTTATTCGTATTGACCTTCATATATTAATTTTTTGCTTATAAAGAGGATGTTTTATTAATCCTATTTATGATGTGGGTTTCCAAAAAAGGAATCTTCAAATGTACGAACATGGATTATAGAGATAAATTTAAAACTATGATCATTAAATTTATTCAGGGGGAGGATGTAACACCGAGATATTTCAGAAATGAGAACTATGTTCGATAGAAAATTCGACACACAACACCGATATTAAAGGACATATGAGATATATAACCCTTATAACATAGACATTTAATTGGAGGATATGGATATTATTAACTAATGTATGATATATATAAATATGTATTAATCTATATAAACTATTTATAAATGTTTAATAAAATAATAATCAATTTTTAGTAATGTAATTTTAATTATCAAAAATATGTTTTATTCATAAATGTGTTTTATTTCATTTCATGAAAAAATATTAGAAATAATTTTTGAAAATTTAAAAAAATTTATTAGATAAAATTAAATTTATTTTTGAAATAATCATATCAAAATTTACTTGGGGTGAAATTTTTGGATTTTTTGAAAAAATCATTTTTCAGTGAATAGTAAAAAAACCTATTTTTTGTAAAAATATCATTTCAATTCAATAAATTAAGAAATTTAAAAGTACCATTATGATCTGAGTATGATTTAAAGTAGAATAAGTATTATTAATTATATTTATTCTACTTTATTTCTTTTGAGTGAAATTACTATAATATTTTTGTATAAGTTTGTATTTGGGTTTAAAAACGGGATTTTTATTATAAATGTTTTAAAGTGATAAATGCTTCTCCTTTTTAATTAATTAAAAAAAACCTAATTAGGAATGATATAAATTAAATTTATAGATTTTATATTAATAAATATTTATTTATATTAATACAGAAATTATCATTATTCAAAGATTTAATATAAAATCATCTTTTCCTTAAAAAATATACTTCCTGAAAACATAGTTTTTCGTCAGGTCTATTGGTTTAACATTAATTTTAAATTTTCTAATTATGTGAACTGAATTTTCTAAAATTGATACAATACTTGTAATAATAATTAACTATATTTTAAAATATGGTAAAATTAATTTTTGACCATTATTAATAATGAAAATAGTAAAAATTATTTAACACAATTAAGATAAAAATCGGTTTGTCAGGGGTTAATGTAAAATAATAAGGGTAAAAATGACCTAAAAATGGTATAAAAACAATCTTATGCCCATAATTCGACCTTATCATTTATAATTATAAATAATACTCCATTTTGAACCATTTTAGGTGAAAAACGTGGGTTTATATTTTTCTTTTTCAAAATTACAAGGGTATCACTCACCGAACTTAAAAGAGACCACCCATATCCTCCCTTATTCAAACCATCAAACCCTTTTTGTTTTGATAATACATACCAAAATAATTTAAAATTTTACATACCCTTATCTAAAAATAATTTTCGGTAAAAAATAATTTATAGGAATACATTATGTATAATCCTAAAGAGGTGGTCAGAGAAGAGGTAAAATTCATAACATTGAATTTTTGTTTTATTTCTTCTTCCAAATCCTTAAAATATTGTTCAAATATGATAATCTGAAAGAACCAATATCTTTTATATACTGATAATTTATTATATAAATGTAATAACCAAAATTATTCTCATGTTTCATCATATGGGATACAAAATCATCATTAGTGTGTAAGATGGACTATTACATCGTGAACTGATGTCATTAGTTTTCCATCATCACCTGTCAGAGAATACTGTACTGATGGATTTATAGTATGCACAAACACAGACACAAATATATATATATATATTATACTTATTAAATATTTATACTTATAGTGATATTATATCTAATATAACTATTTTTACTTTCCATTCAGTGTGAGATGCGACAACGTCACTCGTGTGTTCGGTGGAATACCTCCTTATGAAGCGATGTGAATATTTTTTCACTAATGCTTTAAATGGCTAGTAATAATGATATTTTTAATAAATATATGTTCTATAAATTAAATTATCATGATATTAATGACATACTTATTATTCTACAAATAAAATATATCACTTTTTTTCTTATACTATAAAATGATAACATCATTCATGTACATATGGACTCTCGCCTCCACGAAGTGATACAATTCTTTTTTCATCACCATACTTCAAGAATTAAATATATAAGTATATTAAAATAATGTTTATGATATTAATGATATTATTATATTTTTATAATGTTAAATTAATAGATACCTTCTTTCCATAATAATCATTTAAATATTGAAATGTTACTCATGTATACATACGAACTATCATCTCCATGATCGTAATACATTTCATTTTTCTTAAGAATTTTACATGATTTGTTTTAAAAGTATAATTGACGGATAAATATTATAATTATATCATGATTATTTTTCTCAATATGTTATAATAATTACCACTTTGACCATGATCAACACACTAAATCCATTTTGAAACAATGAACCGAACATCCTCAAAACAGCTCAGGCGAACATAACTGATAAAAATATTTAAATATGTTATTACTAAGAAATAAAATAAATGATATAGTATAAGGTATAAAACCTATAAAATTTTATTATTAATTAAAATTATTTATGTAATAATATTATACATGATAAAAAGTACATAAAAGGAAATTCCATATTCGGGGTAATGGTTTTTTCTCATCTCATATGTTATTTCTGTATGTCATATACCATATTCAACAATTATTTTATTATGTGTTGTATATAATTTCCATTTCACATGAAATATCATAAATCCATCCAAAATCATGGTATTATATTTTTTATTTTGAATTTTTTCAACAAAAGGGGTTTGACTTTAAAGTTACCAAGTGGTAAATAATTTCATAACTCAATTTATTTTCATTGGGTTATATTACTTATTCATTACCTTATATATTTTATGATTATGTATGATTTTTTGAATATGTTATATTGTATTTCCTCTATTTAAATGTGTATTTAAATTTTATATACATAATTTACTCATTTATTAATTCATAATTCAATGTTATGATCATTGTAAGGGATTCCACATTAATTTACTTCAAGGGGGCATATTTTGATGTTATTCACCTATATTTTCAATAAGGTGAATATACATAACCTTTTACACATTATATAATTAATTTATATATTATCATGATATTTAATTTTTTACTTATTATTGATATTTCATGGGGATTACGATTCCAATGTTTCTATTGGGGTAAATTTCTTTCTTTTAAAAATCATATTTTGATGCTCCACTTATAAATCCTTTCCAAATAAATGAATTAATTTATCAAATACATCATGAAATGAATTTATTTTCATTATTAAACATCAATTATTTCTTATTTATGTTATATTTTTCCAAATTTATTATCCAATAAAATGATTTCTTTTTCATGTGTGTAGTTTCTAGATTTCAAAAAATAAATTTAAAATAATTTTGTTAAAGAACATTTGACTTAAAATGTCTCTTTTTTTGATTTTTTTAAATTCCATGCTTTATAAAATTGTGTTCTATAATTTTTATTATTATTTTTTTGATTATTTTTACCCAGAATTTGATTTTATAATTTTTTTAAATGGAAACATCCCATCATTTTGAAAACAATACCTATTTGGATGTTTCTGAAAATATGAATGGATTTTTTATTTTAACATGTACGAAATGAAAATATTTTACCTCCACTATGATAATTATATTATTCTAAGATTAATTTAAATGTATCCATGGCTATTTTCAAATATATTTTATCAAAACATTTTATGATTTTTTAGTTTTTAAAAGTGATTTTCAATGTAAAAAGTTATTTTCCCCAAGAATGTTTTTACTAATATTTTAATGGTATTTTCCATTCACAAAAATCAACAACCCTTTTTATTACTTATCCTCTACAAGTTATAATTTTTATTAATACAATCCAAACTATTTATAAATATTTAATAATATAGTTTCAAAGCTATTGAAATTAAGATCATTCCTTTTCAATAGGTTAATCATGTTAAGGATGAGTAGTTACATTATTAACCAAGATGAGGGGTTAAATTATAATACAATGATGGGAGGGTTATTTATAGTACACTAATGAATTGGATACTATGGAGGTGGAATTCATCCATAATAGTTATTCTATTTATATGAATGATATGATTATAGTGTTCCCATGATACCAATACATTTTATCTATGCTTGTTTTGGGTTAATAATGTTTTTTATGATCATGAATGATACCAAATGTCTCATGATTATTTATTTGGATTAATATTGAATATATTAAATCCTTATTTCTTGTTAATGTGATCCTAATATTAATGTGTAAGAACATTCTTATATTATACTCATGAACATTAATTATGTAAGCATACCCTTATGCTCTTACTATTCTCCCTAATTAAATTCAATTGTTAATAATTACATTTACCCATACGAATAATTTGAGATCAACCTTATTATGATTAATTTACAAAAGTTATAAAGATTGAGGTTGAATGAATTATGTCTGAATGTGTTTCAACTGGATGATGATGACGACCTAATATGGAATATGAAAAGATTGGTATAATTGGAGATGATATTTATCTTTATGAACTAGTTGTTTATAAGTCCATCATGTTAAGAGCCTATACTAATTCTATAAAACTATAAACCTAAAATGAAATTGATAATGTAATTGATCTAATATTTTCTTTTTGATATTGTATGTTTTGGATAGTGTAAACTGGTTCATCTTAATTGGTATCAAATAAAAAAAATATAAAGATTGTATTTTCTGAACATGATCAGGGAGTGTGGTCTTGGGGTTGTTATAGAGTTTTCTTCAAGATATTGAAGATTTTTTTTTATAAAAGGAGATTAACCATAAATGATATACTATCATCTAAGATTGGTTTTGAGTGTCATATATGCTATCAAAACCCAATTTCCTTCCTTTAAAATATTGTATTTTTACACTACCATAGACAACATCAACATTTTTTTGACTGTTAAGACCTTAAATGTTCAATGGATAGAGATATGATACTCAGTAGGTTGAAACCCCATAGTTATAATCATAGGAAAAATCAAATTCATTTATCTATAAGTATACACATCAACTATTTTAGAAAAAAAACAACTTCATTTGAAAAAGGGGAAAGGTATAATTCTATTTAGGCTGAAAACCCATTATGGGAAACCTGATTATAACATGAGTTCGTAACAATTATAGATATTTATATTGAGTGTTCATGTAAACATTATGGGGAAATAAAAATTTTATAGTAACTTTATGTACCACCATGAATCCCTTTAAATGTCATGGTATTCTCAATAGGTATTTCTACCTAATAAATTTTTTAGATATCACCCTTTTTTTAGATATATTCTGGTTTAAATAATTCATTAAAAATTCAAAAAATGTGATATTTTTGTTGTCAAAACCTTTTACGAATTTTAATTTTCATTCCAAAATATCCCTAAATGATTTTCATTATACCGATTAATTCACCACTCTCATCTCAAAAAGGACTTAACATGACACATAGTTATGGTATAAGTGATTCTATATTTTTTCTTCCTATATTTATCAAAGTAAATAAGTTTAAGAGGAAACTAATTTTTTCCCCTTATCTCACGATGATTCCCCAAACTATGATGATTTTATATATTCCTCCATATTCATCCCACCTATATCCATCCAAGGGTATATGTTTGAATTATATTGCATAAATTCATCCATATCATCTTAGAATCATGTTTTGGGATATTATGAATACATGAACTATCCCTATAAGTTTATATGAATTTAGTTATTTTTTCATTACTATTTCTGAGTTTCATATATGATCATGAATTCATAATTCTAGGAAACACATGATCTAAGAAATCAATTACGGTTCTTGATAATAATTTTATTTATTTATTAAATGAAATTGGAGGAAATTATATAATCTAGGACCCTCTCTCCTATTGAGAATATAATTAAATGAGGACACAATATTAGTAGTATTATATAATTATTTTTCTGTAAACTGTAAATTACAGATCACTAATCAGCATAAATCATAAATATCCCAAAATGTCAAACCTCCTTTATAGTTTTCACCTCCTACCCTAATAGTAGCTTACGAGCCTCGATGATATCATCCCCATCAGCATTATATTATTCAGAAGTGATCCTATTAGGATTTCTTATCTACTAATATACTTTATCTAGCTATAAATAGATGTGGATTACCATGTATACCCATTATATATTACGTTATTACTTCTCAGACACCATCATAGAATACAGAGGATACACCACAAATTGAATGTACCTAATATTTGTTTGGTGAAAAATAATATAGTTTGATGATGATATTATCCCCTATTTTTGGGAGGAAAAACTTTTTAATAAATGAAGTTACAAGATCATAATCCATTGTATTATTGTATAATGACCATACCATTATCAATCATATCTATTGAATAGATTAATAAGCACTCCAAAATAAGAATAATTATCTCAAAAGATATTATTTAAGTAGTTCATCAAGTATAAAATAAATATACCCATACAAGCTTGATCTTATGTGTTATAAACATTTAGTAGGTAGAAATTAATATCCCACTCATTCTAATATAGTGTACCTAGTTTAAGTAATAAAGAACCCAATATCCATCCACTTATTTTTTAATTATCAAATTAAATGATTATATAAAAATTGTAATTCCTAATGGAATTCAACATAGATTGATCAAATTCATTTATACTAGAGATACACTTTCTCAAATGAATGAAAATCCATGGCTGTTCACCGTTTTGTATAACAACCCCTGAAATTATGGACGATTTATAAAACAAGCATTCAATTATTGTGTAAAAAATGGATAGTTTGTGAGAAAATTTATCTTCTTGATAATATTACGCAATTAGATATCATTGATTTCAATGATGGTTTTTTATACACTATAATTATAGACATAATATAAAATGAGTCTTAATCATGTACTCTATTAGAATCATTGGAATTTTATTTCATTTTTCCCTTTTTAAATGGTCTATGTGATTATGGTTGCAAGGATCAATCAGCCTATTTGAGTCAGTAAACTATTGGGTTCCACGATCACCATCTAAATCACCATTATCTCTCCTATCATAAGCCTCCATCCTCATAATGTAAGGGGCATCACTGTGTATTATTTGATGAATAAGGCATATGTTTCATCATAGGATAACAAAATATGTAATTATCATAGAATAACTAAATGATAAAAGGACAAAAAAATAAAACCCTGATCATTTTAAGAAAAACTATTAATATAAATCACTCATTCATATAAAAAATGTTTCTTCCTCCATGAGGACTTGGTTAATAATTACGCCCTATGATATATAGTAGGATCACCACTGTAATTATTATCATTACATATATCAATGATAAGCGCTATTGAACTAAGATATTAAATAATTTAAGGTAATGTAATATCCACTAGTTAATTTTGTTTTTTTAAAAAGGTTCAAGAAACCACCCAAAATATTTCAAGACACAAGAAACATAAGATGTGTTGAGGGAGATGAAAATGTGATAATATCATAGTGAAAATGAAAGTACCAGTCATGATATGTTTAATCGATGAGAGGTTGAGGTGGTGAATCATTGGACATCCCTTTTTATGTTTTCTTAAATAAGAAACAACATTCACATCAAATTAGTGATAAATGGATATACTAGAAAAATAAAACCACACCCATAAGAACACTTGTACTTATTGGTTTCAGTACATGAATATAATATGTCGTTCTTGGAATGGTTTGGGAGTAATACAAGACCAGAAATCCACAAGATAACAATCCTATAGGCTATTACAATAAGTAGGGAACATCATTCACTTGTAAATAAAAATAGTACCTATGAAATTTCATGTTCTCCAAACATAGTTAATATGATATAAAAATATTCAGTAAAACTAATAAGTGCCTTTTATAATAGGCTTCATTATATTGTCACTATGCTACTAATATTATTCACATTTTCATTCTTTCAAGTTCTTCTTCATCCTCTCTAATTTAATTGACAACAGTGAGTAAAAACTTATGTATAGACTTCCCTACACATACCTATATATTTAGTCTCTACAACAACTGATAGCAGTCCATCTTGTATCCTCAATCTATCTACTCTATCTAATTTCATATTCATCAAATTTTTAATAATATTCTAACACCACCCTTTTTGACACCCTATTTCCAGTTTTCTCTTAATATTATTCATATGAAAAAAATTATTATTACCCTATATTTGGTATACCGCCAGGATGTTTAATTTTTTTTAATAATTTTACAATTGGTTAACACATAAATTTGAAAAAATATATTCAGGTAAATATCAACAACTATAACAACACATACTCCCCATTTATATAGGCATATAAAAACCCTAAAGACGAGTTTGATTTTAAAGATCAATTTTTATTCTAGAAATTTTATTTTCGGATTAAAATGTCTCATTTTTTAACCACATTAAACCTACCAAAATGATCTGAGTCATTTACCCTTTATAGGAATCATTCCATAAAATTACATATAAAATAACTCTTAAAATATCTACAAATAGAGCTTGGATCATGATATTCTCTTCATGATTTTTTTGGTATTAAACATCCAACACAGTATTGTCTCATTTAATGTCTTTTAAAAAGAATTTTTAATGATCCCCAAAATATATTCCAGTATAAAATCATAAGAACCCCTCTATCTATTAACCTCATGATATTCTTCTTAGCCAAATCACCTTATATATGGCAGAATTGATGTTTTTTATGTTTAAAAACCATTACATGAAAATTAAAATATTATATCTTATGGTAACTATATCTAAATGAAATTATTAGAACTATTTTTATAATTCCTCCACACATAATATACAAATGATTAACAATGTATGGTAGAGTCTATAAAATGGATTCATTTAGAAAGTTATATCCAATGGTTAATAAAAAAATCCTCTATCAAATACTTTATACAGAATCCTCTATCTAAGGATTTCAATAGAAATTATCTATCAGATAAACTCATTAATGTTCAGGTGTATTTATTCTATCTTAAAAATCTACAACACTTCCTTATATGAGGATCTTATAGACAATATTTTTCCATTGGACATGAAACATTTGATCAGTAAACATTATACTCCATTTTTTTGTTAGAACCTTGACCAAAACTCTAAAATTTAAAATGTTCTTCAAATAGGATTTGTAAAACTCTTCATTCAATATAACATCATCATCAGCTTGAAAAAATATTCTGTCCTTTGTTCAATCAATCATTCTTCCTTCAAACAACATAATTAATAATCATGAGCTATTTAAAATGATCATAATATTTGGGTACATAAAGGAATAGAATAGAATAACTTGTATTAATTTTCTAAACATCTCTATCTTGTAGAATCATAGACAATAAAAATTTAGATCCACACTATATCTGATTAGTTCATTCTATTAGACTTAGTGAGTTGGTGTTAGTGTAATCACCTCATATAGCTATGTATATTAATCTTTTCAAGGAAAGATCCACATCATTAATGTATTTATTTTGGAAAAAAATATAATAATTAAGAAATTATTTTTTTCTTCTCAACTAGCTTCTTTATAACACTTCCAAATCACCTAATCTCAATAAAAACAATCTTTGGTTTTTTTATCCAAGAAACATAAATCACTGAAACCTTGAAACATAATATGTGTACTAAATATCTAACAATTCTAAGCCCATTTGAGAAAACTTGGTGTATGAAACATGATTAATTAAATAATAATACCAAGCTATTTATAATGTAGTGATAAATAATTTTTCTCAACAATTATTCACATCAAACTTATTCCTAATAGAAACCTATAAGAAAATTGTCCTATAACCACTTAAGAATACCATTAAAAAAATTTCACACAATAAAATTAAAACACAACTATTTTAGAACACTCTAAAAATTTATATTATCTATATAATGGTAAATCACATACCAATAAATAGATTAATATTACATATTCCCCCCACATTTAAAATACTATCTGGACAAAAGATGAGATATATGTTGAATATTGTATACCTTTTCCATGAAGTGAGTAAAGTTTTACCCCCATGTCAACCATAGCTTATGAAATATTTCCTTTGAAAATTGTTCAATGAATATATTAATAAATTTATCTATTATATGATCAAAATCAAATTTTAATTCATTTCATTCCATGAGTTCTATGGTGAAGGTATTTTAAATTACAATGTTCTTGGATCATGAATGTTATAGTAGACTCTTAGTGACATTTATTGAATGGTTCTGGTCATATTCCAAGAGTAGTGGAAATTTAAAATCAACTAACAATTATTGAAAATATGTATTCTTCCAAATTTATTATGTTTTATCTTGAGTGGTAGCTAAATACACATCTTCTATAGAGATGAGAGTTTCAAAAATTTTATTCTATATATGACAACTCAAACTTCTTTCACCCATTTGGAAAAATCCACTAGATTTGGATCTTTGGTCATCGAATCACCTTTCCAATATATATATACACAATGAAATATGTCAATATTTCTTGATCTATAAAATTTTATTCTGAAAACAATTATACAATTGATATATTTGGGAATTATTTTTCTATCTGTGAGATGAGATTGCTTTGGTACATTATGATTTCTAGAACAAATTATAAAAACATAAAAAATATATGGATATGAAGGTATTAGATATAATATGATTTAATTCAACTTTATAATCTATTTAGGATCAACCTCATTTACTTTTGAATATTTTTCTAAATGTTTTACCACTGAAATGGGTATGGAAACAAGATTTGAATGTTCCATAAAAAATTCCATTATAATTTATGTAGCATAATTATATTGATATAGGAAAACACAATGGTGATTTTTAGATATTTGTAAGAAATGAAATTATTTCATTTATCCTCGCATGAAAATTTAGAATAATTTATTCATCTCATCAAAAAACATTCCGCACATTTCATTATCATTTTTGATAAATATGATATTATCAATATACAAAATTAATATGATTATAACCTGTTAATTTTAGTTTATATAGAGTTTACTATTGCCTATTACTTCATTGAAATATAAATTACATAATATTGAATCTAATTTAGTATACCGATATCTCAGAGATTTATTTAATACATATAAATCTTTCTTAAACATACACATAAAACATTCATCTTGACCAATAATGAAACCACATAGTTGATCTATATAAAATTCATCATTGAGCTATTGTTTTGTAAATATCCACATTAAATCCATATAGAATATCTTATATATTCATTTTGAAATAATAATAAGTAATATTTTGATTATTTCAAGCCATGATACTGTAGAAAATGTCTCCTCAAAATCAATTCCTTCAACTAGTGAGTAACCATGAAAAATAATTCATGAATTGATTCTCATTAAATTACATTATCTTTTCAATTTTTTTTGGGAAATTTTTTTTTTCTAGTCAACTTCTCATTTTCTTGTTTTGGTACAAGTTCACATGTCTTATTAATATCAATCTGATTCAATTATTATGTTATATGATCATCCCATTCTTTATTCTCTGAATATTCTTCAACAAATATTGGATAAACATATGAATATAAGAATGTATATGATACATTACTCAATGTTATTCTATTTTAAACATATTTACCTTGATGTATAATGATGCTTCATCAATACACCTATTTTTTTTAACTTAATGATGAGATAAAAAATATATTCCCTCTCATCACATGATATAGATGTGTTCAAATCCTAAACTTGTATGTCTTAAAAATTATTACATTATTTAAGTACTTTTTAACGTAGTTAAATTGTAACCACATAGTATTGGGGTTGTCTCATATCTGTGATCTATGTGAAACATTTCTATAACTTTCACAATTATAATCATTTATGAAACTATCCTATCAAAATTTTCCATACCTTTCACATCTGTAGATTCAATGGTCCTTCTAATTTTTTTATTATATCCCTTTTATCATCTACCATTATGAGGGTTTCCATGAAGAATTCCATATACCACATTGATTTAACATCCCTTGTTTATCAACCTTAACATTAATAATGTGAGGACTAATAATCACCCTATGGTATTTTAAACATGAATTTTCATTAAATTAATTTTTTTTATGGAGGTATATAATATTTTTCTTAGTATAACTAGTGATTTGAAGGGTGATCTACTACATTAATACCCCACATTTAAAAGAATCTAGAATTACAATAAATATTGTTTGATCCATCAAAACCAAAAATTTGTTTCATTATTCAGAAAAAACGTTTTGTTGTGGTTTTTAATTTTCACTATGTACTTGAAACTGACATTATTTTTAAGATAAAAATTAAAATCCATTAATATATTCAACACCATTATTAGTTAGATTATTCTTGATTAAATATCCACTTTAATTTTATACATTTATCTAGAAACTCATAGACATTGTGAGAGTCTTTAAAAAATGCATATAATATGAGTAAAGTCATAAATAATTAAAATAATTTACTTACCTGAATTTTTAAATTTATTTTTCATGGTCTCTCAGATATCAGAATGCATAAGATTGAAGGGATGTGTTTAATGTATCTCAACATTATTATGAATTGAGTCTGTAATATTCCATTTCTAATATATCAATAAATACAAATAACATCATCTTTTCATACCAATAATATAAAAAATACATATTCTAATTACCAAAATGCTTATATTACTCTAGAATATATATCCGAAGATCAAATTCCATAACTTATTTTCTTCCAAGAAACATAGATAATCGGAATAATGTGCATCTCCAATATGAAATATAATCTATATAGTTCATTTCCCTCTTATTATAACATTCCCATATTCAATAATTGTGACAAAAACCATAATTTCTATACAAAACATTGTCTCCTTAATCATGAAGTTATCAAATACATATCAAGTTGTGTTTTAGTCTATCAACAAATAAACAAATTTAGAATTCAAATTTTTTATTCCAATGATAACAAATACAATTACTTTGATACTAAGGGACTCATCATTTCCAAAATTCCTAGAATCTACATTATATTACTTAAAATTTTTCAACAAATTCAAATATCTAGACATATGTAAAGAACACCCACTATTTAGTTTCCAAGGTTGTTTTCTGTTTCTATCTTTGAAATATGTTTCTAAAACTATGTTCTTATCAAATCAATTTTATTCCATATCAGTTGGAATTAGATATTAATTATATACACTATAGTGTTTGGGTAAAAAAGACATCCTTTTTCAATATGTATGGACTGATCAAATGTTTATAAAATAGTTTCATTATGATGAAATTTACATTCATTTTTCAAATGGGAATTTTCTAGATTCATTATTTGTGAGGGTTCAATTCTGAAAATAAACTACCACAAGTTCCTAATGAATTCATTCTATTGTCGATGAAGTAACCAATTTTTTTTAATATGCCTCGAGCTTCCACAATACCATCAATAAATATATAATTATTTTTTCCTATGAAACATACATACTATCTAGAATAATGTACCTACATTATATCATATTTAGTGCCATTCACCATGTAAATTGTTTGCATGCCAACATTTTAGTAGCCTTATTAAATCTTATTTTTTAGCTTATATTTCTAATCAACCTTTAAAAAATCTCAAATAGTTTCTGATTTTTTTCTAGAAATGAAATACTTAGATATTTTTGGATTTTAAATTCTACTTGTTCAAGTTACACACATGGTCTTATTAAAATCCCCATTCTTATAAACATTTTAATACATTATTTGACCTATGAGGAAGATTCTGAAGATCTTTTTAAGGATTAAATTTTACTAATCATTCACCATCATTGGAGATTAATTTTTGAATGTTTTTTATTACTTTCTTAACATTTCCTTATTTCTTAATAAGAAAAAATTATTTCTCTATCATATTTATCTTTAATTCTAGATTTATATTGATGTTTTTTATTCATCGAGTAACATATTCAGTTCATCAATCTATTTATTAAAAAAAAATTTATTCAATAAAAAAATATTTATTATTTTCTAAAATATCTTATTTCATCAACTTCTTATTATCTCATTAAAATTATAAAATTTTTCAGAGAAATTTTTTCAAATCTTTTTTATGCATAAAATACAAATAAGACTACCCATATTATTCTTCGGAGCAACTTATTTCATCAATTTTATGATTATCATCATTTTATTTTTTAGGAATCCATTTTTTGAAGTATCATAATTTCATTATTATAATTAAACTTCACTATCATAATTATCTTCCTCAAAAATAGACAAAATATTTCTTTTTTTCATTGTACTTATTGAACTTATTATCAATTTCAATTGAAAATTTATTTGATTTGATTTCATTATTTATTAATGATTATATTTATTTTATATATTCTTCATTGCTTTAATTATTTTCTATAATTCTTGTACAATTTATAGAAAAATTTCTAATGTCTCCATTGCCAAAGAAATTCACTAGTAACGTTCTTTTTTTATTTCATGTGACACTTTTATCTTTTTTATAAAACAAAGACATTTATTCATAAAATATTTACAAAGCCCATTTTATTTATCAGAGTTACTCAATTCAATTATAGCAACATTATTATTGTAGTATTCTCAATATTGATTTGAAAATTATTTTCTAATCAAAATTTTCTTTATTCTTGAATTACATTTCTCTTATCAATTGAAATTTAATGGGAATTTTACAGAGATAATATTGAGAAAGAGTTTCCAAATATTTATATTCAAAATAAGAAACCATGAAATCAAATTTATCCAAAATAATTCATAGAATCATATTAGTAATATATGAATCTTCCAATGCCTAAATGGATCATCTTATGGTCTTTAAAGTGTCACAGTTGTAATAAAGTCACAAAGAGATTCATCTCCACCCATTTTATGATCTTTATACTTAAATATACATATCTATAAAATATTTAGTTTCATTTCACATTTGATTTATATATGTAATTCAGATTTTCCCAAATGCCTTTAGCTATTCTAGTACATTTATCCCAAAAAAATTAACAACCAAAAATTAAAAAAGTAGACCCTTACTAACGATCCAAAAATTCTAAAAATTATTATAGTTAGTAGATATTAAGGTAACACACTAATAATGAGGAGGAAAACATATATAGTAGCTTCAATAACATCATAACTAATGGATATATGATATGGAAACATTATTTCCTATGATATTTGATAATTAATTTTGTTCAATACTAGAATCCCATTATAACTGGTTGAATTCAAAACAACCATGTAAACCATCCTTTATTTCAAAATTCACTGAGTATTCATGGAATAAACATTTAATATAACACTATTTGAAATAATAAATTTGGATTTCTGTAATCACTGAAATGGGGAGGGGTGAATTGAGAATCTTCTTTTTTTTGTTATATTATATAAGAGACAACCTTCAACTCTATTTTGTAAGAAAAAAATATACTAAAAAACAAATAAGAATACCCATAGGAACAAAATACTTTACATGTTACACTACTCAATATGAGTATCTAGTTCTTGTCATGGTTTTCAGGAAATACAAGACCACACAACCATGACAAAACAATCCTTTTGGTGGTTTAAATATATATGGAATATCCGTCACTTTAATATCACTAGACCCATTTTGATATTTCATGTAATACTAACATTGATAAAATTGTATAAAAATATTTTGAAACAATTATAAGAACCTTCACCAATAGACTTATGTATATTTTCACTATACTACTAACTCTCTTTAGATATTACTTCTTAGAAGTTCTTCTTCATCCTCTCAGATTATACACAATAATGACTATGAAAATTATTATAAATTTATGTATCCAAACCTTTATGTCTAGTGTATTAATGTTTTAATAGTATTCTATTTGGTATCTTTGGTCTGGTCACAATATCTGATACCTTATTCCTCTAATTTCAAATGAATTTCATTCACCACATTGTTTGGTACCTTCCATCTAGTATCTTCTTCGCATTAGTTTTCAGATACCAACTACTTTGTACCAAATTTTGGATAAAACCATTTACATTGCTACTGTATTTGATGCTTTGATAATTTATTAGTACATAATTCTTCAAAAAAATACATGTTATTATCAAAATCCCTTTAAAATCCTTATCCCCCTATATATAGGAATCAAAACACCAAAAAAAATTGGAGAGAATGGGATAAATATTTAATACCCCAAAAAATTTATTATACTAATAAAATTATTCAATATTTGACCACATTAAAACTTAAAAAAAGATACGAGTCATTAATCCTTCATAGGAAATATTCCATAAAAATTGACATAAAAAACTCTTAAAATATCTGAAAATATTAGCATATATCTGGATAGTCACTTCATGATTAATGGGGAACAAAACATCCATCTCATCATTGTAACATTTAATTTCTTTGAAATAGAATTTTTAAAGAACACGAAAACATTTTTTGGTTCAACATCATATGAACATCTCTATATTGTAACCTCATAAGGATTTTCTTAGTCTAGTTTACCCATATCTACTAGGATTTATACTTATTTTTCCAAAAACCCTTAAATGTTTCTTAATCTCATAGTTCTTCAAGTAACATATATTTATGTCTCTACTTTGAACCCCTTGTTTGATTCCTTTATATATTCTGTTCATCTAGTGGACACTATACATGGGAATCTATCTTATGGATTCATTCATAATGATCTATTTGGAATCTCATATCAGAAACTGCTATCAAATTCTTTATAGAGAAAGCACTATATGATGATTTCACAAATAATCTTCTATAAGATGAACTCATGAATGCTCGTGTTAATTTTTTTTATCTAAAAATTATAGTACAGTTTCCCTTTTGTCGATCTTATTGACATATTTTTTCAGTTTAAATTCATTTTTTATCAATAAAACCCATTATACCTTTTGCCTATAAGAACCATGCCTGCAACTATAACTCAATATAAGTCCATATAATATCATTTTTTGAAATCTTAATGTGATAAAACTTCAATAGAACCTTCCAAAAATCTTACCTCCATTTGTAAAAAATACAATCTTCCTTCAAACAATTTAGTCCAAAATCATGAGTTCCTTAGAGATATTATGATATTTGGGTACATTTAAGACCATAAAAGCATCACCGATATTACTTTATTGAAGATCATTATATGATATAACTATGAAAAAACATATATAATTTTCTTCCACACTCCATCTGACCAATTCATTCTATTTAACACAATCCTTATTCCAAGTTCAAATCACCTTATACATATATACCTACTAAAATTTGCATTGAAAGGTAAAAAATGTTAAGGGATTTAAGTTTTAAAAATTGTAAAATATAGATTACATCCTTTCATTCTTCTCAAATAGCTTCTTCTAAACTCCAAAAAATCATCTTGGTCTCAATAGTAATGTGATGATAAGAGGACTCAAGTCCAAAATCAAAGAAATTAATTGAAAATCTATAATTAATGGTGAAAAATTTAATGTATGAAAGCTATGGTTGTCAAATAAGGCCAATTCTATGCACACAACCTCATATTGATGGTCGGAGTGAACCATGTGAAACTATTAGAGTGTAAACAGATTACATGTGGAATAAAACCTAGAACCATAGTCCTTTCAAGATATACTAGAAATATTTCTACACAATACCATATCCAGGACCATATTAGTATATTCACTCCAACATGTATAGTGCAAACACCATAGGTGTTATTATCAGAATTCATGCTAATGATTAGTAAACATGAACATAAAATAAAAATTCTTCACAGAACATCATAGAATATAGTGCACACAATATTGAGTAAATGGTGTGGGCCCCTGCTATGGCCCAATAAATCAAAACATCCTACGATACATGGTTGCTTCTCTCTAGGTGTTAATAATATTAATTTAAATAGTGGTAAGTGTACTCAATCATTAAAATAATGTTATTAAATGGAATATGATAACCAGTTCATCACATCATCACCAAAAAATATTACTATGCATAAAAACTATGTTTCCCAAAGAGATTTCCTCATTTGTTAAAAATATAGTTTAAACCAAGGAGAAGTGAGTTTGAAACTAGAACCTCAGTCCTGGAATTTAATCCACAAATATCGGTGGACATTATCATTGGAAAAAGTCAGTATACTAATAGAGTCTTGAATAATATAAAAACCATTAAGATTCTTGGTGGGGAAACCAATTGTATTATAATAAAAATAGGTATTTATTTAAAGATATCAAAACATGAAACAATGGAAACTTCATGGAATGTGATCACCACAAAAAACTCTATCAAGAGCGAACAGTGTGGTCCCAACAATGACCTGGGTAGTGTACACAATGAAAGATGCATAGAGTGAATACCCAATGTGTTTTTACCATAAAATAATGAAATCAACATTGTATTTTAACCTAAAACATCATTCAATGAAAGGAAAAATTTAACCACTCACTCTTGATATAATGATAAATAGATGTGGGCCCTCAATAGGACCAGATCCAAGCATGCAGCGTAAGATACATAGAGACAGGACCCCTACATTTACTATTAATTTGAATACATATGAGAGGATGAATCAAACATAAAACCTAAATTATTGAAATGCACATCACAACTACTAGTGAACCATATCACTTTTAAAGTGTGTAGTCCAAATATAAGACACGATCAGTGACCACACCCCAACATACATGATGGGAGAATCCTTGGTGTTAGTATTACAGAAAAACTGATCATAATAGGTTTAAAAAACAAGATTTTTCACAGGAAATTCATTTGTGAAAACCAGTGTTTGGGGTGTTCTGGGGGTTATCTGTGACTCATTCTGAGAGTTAGCAAAAAATATAGTATGAAATTTCAGTGTTATCATGTCAATGCATTGGTATGTTAGTGCATTAGCATGTCAGGGGCATTGTCATAGGTTAGTCCAGGGAGAGGTTGTCGGTAGGTCGAGGTGTTTGTAGGTCCGGGCATCGACAGGTTAGGGTTTCGGTAGGACGTGACATTGGTATGTTAGGGAATTGTTAGGTTGATGCGTCAGTAGCTCAACATTTGTGGCTCCATTTCGGTGACTCACCTATTGGTGAAAGAGAAATTGGTGACTCACCCATCAGTGGCTAAATTGCAGTTTTCCATGTTTTTCCAGATTTTCCAGTTTCGCCACTCTTACGTCTTATTTGATGTAAAATGAGTATAAAGACTAGTTTGGGCATTTTTATGAACATTTTTAATGATATTAAGTATATATTTAATATCCTAACATTTCGAGGGCTTTGGGAAACACAAATCACATAATCATTAACATGATCCCATGATTAATGGCTTTTGAAACTATTTTCCCTTTAAAATAGTATTTGGCTCTTCAAAGCTGGGATCTTGAATTCCCATTGTGTTTTTCCATTCCCTCTTGGTTCACCTAGAGCCTTCCTCTCTAGATGAGTTTTGTGCCTATGCTGGAGTCCCTCCTACTCAGTTTTCTTGGAGTTCTTCCCTGCTACTTGCGTGATCCCATGTTCTTGGTATATAGGGAGTTTTGGTAGACTATTGTTTCAGGTAAGGATTTATTCTACCTCTATTTATTTTTTTCACCATGTAGGTTGGGTGTACTAATTATTACTTGTGTAGATCGGCAGAATAGATTTATTTAACAAGACATAAATAAGGGATGAGGATGTCGATGATAAAAATATAAAAGACCTGTTATAATAACAGGTAAGAAATTTAAGATGGATTGACATTGATCACTTATTTTATTTGTAATATTTGGTTATTTTATGGTTAATATGGTTGTATGGCTTATGAAAATACTGGACGTTAGTGTTCTTTTTATCCACACCATTGATGTTCTATTTTGTTTTAATTCGTAATAAAAGGATGTAACATGAAATATGCTTAATCACATACACCGTGTTAATTGAAATGGATCCCCAAGATGAAAACCATCATGGGATCACCCCTATTCATTTATTGGACTTAAAGAACAGTGTTTATCAAATTTGAAAATTTCCTATTTAATAGTTTTGGTTGAGTGCTGTGTTCTGTTGGGTTTTTTGGCCTTGTGTGAGATGTGTGGTGCTACCATTGGGAGCAGGAATTGGGTACATGGGTGGATGAAGGAGTTGGTTCTGTGAGACAGGTTTGGGATGTGTGTGTAGTAGGGCTATGGGGTAAAGGTATTTGATGTGTATTTGGTGTGTGGGGTGGTATATGTGGTGTGTCGAAGCCTTAGGTTGAGAGACTGATTGATTGTGTAATGGATGGACTATTGGGCAGCGTGACAACCTTTGTTTGTGTTTTGGACGTGGAGTGATGTTGGGATGTAGTACTGCAGTGTGGTTATGAACATATTATGCAGTGGTAATGCATCTAGGATTTTTTTGGGTAGTGGGGTTTTAGGTCTGGGTTGTGAGAAAAGGATTGTGTGGTAGAACTTTCAACACTTATAGTTGGTAGTGGTTGAATGTTGGTGTATAGTGGGGCTACAAATCAAGTTTTGTTGGTTGTTTCGATAGGATTATGGTTCTCAGTTTCCTATTAGTGATGTAATAAATTAAATTCAATACCTTAATTAATAAATTTTATGTGGTTTAATGAAAATGGGTTGGGCTATGATTTGGCAGTGGCTGTAGTATGGTTGTTCATATAAGGGTATTAACAAAAGTGGTACTGGTGGGCCCATTTATTTAGTTGTTTGAAACATGTAGGTTGGTCTAAGTGTGTGATTACCTATATATATAAATATTAGTTTCTTGTGATTTCTATATGCACCCCACCCTTTTTAGCACCATGTGCCGAACACCCCCATTTCACGGGGGAGGGTGTCTTTTCCAACATCCCAGTGGAAGGATAGATTTATGGTGACTGACTTTCTTCCTCACACCCTCTTCCAGATTCTTACTGCTTGAGCATATCCAGGTAAGCTGTAATATATTGAGGCTTACCATTTTCCTAGATCCTTCATTTATGTTTTTTTGGATGAGAGTCCGAGGTGTCTACGGTCCATGATTTCTATCCCATGTGTCTTCGTGATGAGGCCCATGTGTCTTTGGGTGAGAGGCGTAGTATTTGTGCCCTGGGTGTTTGCAGGCAAGATTGTGTTTGTTTTGAGGCCCATGAGTGTGTGGGAATGTTGTGGCAGTGGGACTGCATAAGAGAAGAGTGGTAGACTAATGACATTAGCTGTTAGGGATGAGCAATTAAATAGTGGAAAAGTGGTGCGGGGTACCCAAATGTCTATGTGCAATACTACTACCTTACTTTACTTGAGTTATTAGGTGAGTGTGACTTGGTGAGGCTGGGGTGGTTAGTACTCCATGGTAGGTGCTTTGAGGTTCTTCAGTTTCCTCATAGGGGAATTAGTATGTTTCCCCACTTGTGCATTATTAGCTTTAGTTTCCCTACTGAGTAAACTCGTATGCTCACCCTACATATATAAAATTATTTTTCCAGTTTCTAGGAGGACATTGAGGACTGTGTTGGAATTTACTTGCTTGGGCATCAGGATTAGTTGTTTTTTCTTCTTAGTTTATTTTATTTTATTACTTTACTTTGGTGTTTTTTGTACCTTGTATCAAATTTTCTTTTGAACATGCATGCGGGAATGGATTTTGGATTTACTTTGAATTTTATTATTTGGAGTTGTTTGGGATTTACCATCTTATCTCCAGATCTTGTTCTATAAAAATGGTAATGCCTTTCATATTATTTAAGATTAAATACCCTTAGTTCTAGTTTCTAGTCTAGTTACTATTGAAGGAGGGACCCAAGGGTCATTATCTCTCCTTCATCTTGAGGAAGGAATGGTGTGGTACTTTTCTCTCCATTATCTCATGTTGAATAAGGTGGCTCATGACAAAATGGTACCAGTGGAATGGTTTTGGAGGCTGATGATAGATAGGACGAGGTTTGGAGTGAGGCATAATGAGGATTGCGTGGGATGGTAGGGAAATAGTGTTAGGGAATTTTATTGAGTGAAATAATCCCCATAAGACGTGATATGTCCTAAGATTTTAGGCCCCCCATGATCCGATACAAGGACTCTGACCAACTGAATAACCAAGGGAGTCTACACTAATTGTAGGGTAGAGACCCTAAGAAAGGTGCATGCATCATAATGATTTTTTATTATGTTTCTTGAGTGTTTTTAGAATTTCATATAACTAAAGTGTTAAAATGAATTTAAAATAAAATTTCTACACTACCATGGATTAGGAGTTCCTTGTTTATGTTTGTAACTATGGAACCCTGACATCACCCACATGTGGTACAAGAATTTGGGGCCTAGAAAGTTGAACTGGTTAATCAACAAAGGTCCGATTGAGAGGAGGAGGATGACCGGTAGAAGAATATGATTGGTGCCTTATAGTGGCAGACTCTTGAAAATTATGAGTGGAGCATCTCAGACATGGAGACAGAGAGTTAGCTCGAGGAGTTGGTGATCAATTTTAGCTTGATTCGAGATCTGATAGAGTATTGGGTTCCTCTAGTGGTGATCCAGGTGAGGGGATAAATGTGTTAGTGGTGATACTATACCTCAGGGAGCGTTAGGAGACTGATGTCTCATTGGATAACTTTGAGAATGAGTTCCAGGAAGAATTCCAATCTTATAAAATAAAGGATCAGTTGAGGTAGGACCTACTCTCCCTCTAGTAGGGGAGTATGTCAGTGAGGTAACTGGGGATCCTATTCAAGGATCTCCTAATCTTTTATCCAAATCTATTTTTGAATGAGAAGTTGCGGGCGAGACACTTAGATGAGGCACTCTGACATTTTATTTAGTATGTTGTTACTCCATTCACTCTACTGACGTAATTAGAGGTTCAGAAAAAGGGTGTGGTAGTGGGAATGATGAAATTGAAAGGAGATGTACCACGAGAGGGGATCATGCTGAGTTCGTCAAAGGGGAAAGTAGATAACAGCATGTCTTTAGGGTCAAGGACTTCCAAGTTTTATCCAGAAGAAAGTCGGCTTCAGCAGTTCCAGTTCTAATTTCCTGGTCCTCACCCTTTCAACAAGGGGTCGAGAATGAGATTCTTTTTCTGTGGAGACCACAAGCATCTTAGGAATCAGTGCCCAATTCCAGTTCAGTATGGTGTGGGTGGGCAGGTTCTTCACCCACCTCAGTAGTAGTAGTTTTTGATCAGGCCTTTACAGTAGTAGGGGCAGCGAGCTCCTACCCCACCAATGGTAGATTGTTCTAGAGGAGGTTAAACATAGGTTTCTTCACAAAGACCTCAAACATGGTGTGATCATGTAGGCAGTTGACATCTGAAGGGTAGAGGATCATGGCATGGGCAGTTGCACGCCACTGAGGTAGTAGTTCAAGTTGGGTCGACGGTTTTTTGAGGTACGATCAGTCTGTTTAGAACTATTTTTTACGCTTTGTTTGATTCAAGATCATCACAATATTTTGTTCCACCCATTCAAGCCCAATCACTAGGTCTAGGCATAGAGAAACATTTTGTGCTCCTGGTGTTGAGGATTCCATTTGGAGGTCAGACCAGTCGGTTTGATGTTTTTCATGGTTGTAGACTGATGTTTGGACCACATTAGTCTGATATGGATTTTCTTCTACTAAATATGAAGCCATATGATGTCATCCTTAGTATTGAATAGTT
The DNA here is from genome assembly GCA_963277665.1 of Viscum album. NCBI lineage: Eukaryota > Viridiplantae > Streptophyta > Magnoliopsida > Santalales > Viscaceae > Viscum > Viscum album. The sequence continues at coordinate 1,981,413,748 of OY728122.1, read as the reverse complement.
TTTATCTATGTGTTCCATTATCAACTACTTATGGAGAAGGTTTGGGTTCTCATATATGAGAGGATAGTGTGTAGATTCATTGGAGAGTGGAGTTGTTAGGTGGGAAGCCAGAGTGTGGAGCCTCTTATTTCTTTGTTAGTAAAGATGTTTGTGGAATAAGAAGACACAGAGATGGTGGGATTTCCAAGGGTTGTAAGCGAGTTCCTGGATGTCTTCCATGAAGAGGTTCTGACTCTACACTTTCAGCCTGACATTGAGTTCAGAATAGACTTGAAACATGGTGCATGTCCAATGTAAATTACTCTATATGGGATAACACTTTCAGAGCTGTGGGAGTTGAGGATTTGGGTTGAAGACCTGATGAATAAGGCACTTATCTGAAAAAGTGTGTTTCCATGGGGGGCTCCAGTCATATTCATGAAGATGGAAGTGTGTGGTCTAACACTGTACATATACTATCAAAGACTAAATAAGCTGATGGTTAAGAACCGTTTCCCTCTCCTGAGGATCGATGATATTTTTGACCAGTTAAAGGGTGCAAGTTGGTTCTATATGATCGATCTGTGGTCTGAATTTCACTAGTTGTGGGTAATGGAGGGTGAAATCCTGATGACTACTTTCTAGTGTGGGTATGGGAACTTTGAGTTCGTGTTCATGACCTTCGGTGTTACGAATGCACCAGCCGTGTTCATTTTGCTCATGAACTCTTTCTTCTGCGGTTTCATGGACCGGTTCATCATCATGTTCATCAATGACATCCTAATCTACTCAAGGTTAGAGGAGGATCACACTAAGAATTTGAGTACTATCTTAGAGGTCCTCTCGAACCACCATCCCTACGGGAAGTTGTCATAGTGAATTTTTTGATGTGAGATGTTCACTTCCTTGGACACATGGTGTCCTAGTAGAAGATAGCAGTGGAACCGTCAAAGGTCAAAGCAGTTGATTCTTGGGAAGAACCCAAGAATGTGGAAGATGTTCAAAGTTTACTTGGTCTGGTAGGCTGTTACTGAAGGTTCATACCCAACTTCTCTTGAGTTTCAGATTCATTGATAGAATTAAAAAAAAGGGGTAGGCCTTCTTATGGAGTGAGCAGTTTCAGGTAGCCTTCAATGATCAGAATGGGAAGCCGGTCAGTGCCCCAGGGCTGAGATTTCTAGAGGAAGGGGTAATGTTCATGGTGTTCTATAAAAATTCTAGTCTAGGATTTAGATGTGTGTTGATGTACCGGCATGGAGTAATCTATTATGGGTCAAGGCAGTTACATCCTCACAAATGTAACTATTCCACCCATGATCTGTAGCTTGTAGTGTTCATGTTCGCATTGAAGTAGTAACGACATTACCTCAATGGATAACACTTTTTTTCTTCATAGATCACAAGATCCCGAGGTATATCTTCTACCAGTGAGACCTTAACTTGTGATAGTAGAGATGGATGGAGTTTCTCTAGGACTAAAACATCTAGATCTCTTACACCTTAGGAAGGGGAGACATGGTGGATGATGACTTAAGAAAAATGTCATGAAAGGAGGTTGTTTGGGAATCCACTGATTCTTAGAAGGGAATGGAGGAGTACGGCACCTTGCTTCATTATCGGGGAGTGGATGATGATAGATGCTATCTGTATTAGATGAAAGTGTAGTCTTCCATAATGTGGTAGGTGGAGGAGTCTCAATGGGGAGACTCATAGACTAAGGTGATGTGTGATCACACTATCTAGGGTTACACTCCAGAAGGATGGTTGGAGGATAGTTATAATTAGATGCTATTTAATGGGAAGATGATTTTATGATTAAAAATTCATAAGGGAGTTCTTTGTGAGTTCCTTGGATCACCCTTGGAAGTGCATACTAGAGTATCTATGATGTAACATGGCTTGAGGGAATAGTTTTGGTGGACTGGGATGAAGCAGTAAGTGGTAGAGTTTGTGACAAGGTGCCTAGTGTGTCATCTGGTGAAGGTTAAGAACCATGTTCCTGGAGGTGGTTACAGTCCTTATATGTTCCCAAGTGTAAGTGAGACATCATATTGATGTATTTTTGCACAGGACTACCCAGGGATCAGGGAGGCTGTGATGCTATCGGTGTAGTGGTGGATTGGTTGACAAAATCAGCTAGCTTCCTAACAGTCAAGGAGTTGACCACAATTGATTACTTAACAAAAATTTATGTATGTGAAGTGGTGTGGATTAATAGTGTTCCAAGATCCATCATCTCGGATCATGATTCACGGTTTAATTGATGAGTCTGGAGGGCATCACAACATGATTTTGGCACCCAACTATGCCTTAGAACATCTTTCCACCCTTAAATGGTTGTGCAAATAGAGAGGACTATCCAGATGTTGGAGGATATGTCTTGAGTGTATTTTATAGACTTCAAAGGATCATGGGTACGACACTTTCCCCTGGTAGAATTTCCTTACAACAATAGTTATCACTCTATAATTAGAGTGAATCCATTCAATGAATTATACAGAAGACCGCTTCATTCACATGTATGCTGGACACAGGTAAGGGAGGCAGGTGTTCTTGGCCCAGAGGTAGTGAAGAGAAAAATAGAGAAGGGTCAGCTTGTACATGAGAGGACGAAAGCGACTTAGGACTGGAAGAAGTCATATGCCGATCACATGAATTGGCCCTTGGAGTTTGAGTTTAGGGACCAAGTTTTCTTAAAGGTTTCCCCTAAACATGTTCAATGGAGGTTTGGTAAGGGTTGAAATATTTCTCCCAGGTTCGTTAGACCTTTCTAGGTGTCGAGACGAGTTGGCGAGGTGGAATATCATTTAGAATTTCCACCGCAGTTTGAGAGGATCCACAATGTTATCCATGTCTCTCAGATGCTTCAATATCTACATGATGAATCCCATGTCATTGAATGGGGAGAGTTTGATATCAAGGATGATGTGACTTTCATTGAATGACCAATAATAATTGATGGTCGTGAGGAGAAGGTGATATCTGAATGGACCATTCATTTGGTTAGTTTGTTATGGAGGCATGATGGCCTCGAGGAGAGTACTTTGGATCAAGAGAGAGAAATTCATGCTTAGTACCTAGAGCTGCTATCAGTTTTGTTTATGTGTTTATATTTATTGCTTCATAATATGATTTAATACTTGAACTTGTTTGTTATTAGATGAGTTGTTTCCTTGTTCTCTAAATGCATGTGAAAAGTCTTTACTGTGGGGAGGGGAGGACCTACTCTCTAATTGAGATTCATTAATGTGGATGCAATTAAACAGATGGGGGAATGTCAGTACCACCAAAATAAGATATTATCTTAACATGGGAGAAGGATCTCCCTAATCCTTGTGTCTGGACAGTGACCTTTAGTGTTTTTGTGGTTGTTTTGGGAAGTGGGGCCTTATTGTTTTCATATTTGTTCAGAAGATATATGTCCAGGAGGTGTCCAGGGATGTCAAGGTTTTCAATCTATATTTCAAATAACACAATGTAGATTTCTCCTGAGAGGTATCTTAAAGGGTGGTTGGTCGAACTCTATTTCTTTTGGGTTAGTTTTGAATTCTCGAGGATTAGAATAGTTTGGGAGGAATATGATGTAATATCCTGGATTTCCCCGGTCCATTCCTTTGTGAAAAAGAGTCTTCGTGGTGTTCTGTGGGCTATCTATGACTCATTATAAGAGTTAGCCCAAAATAATGTCTGAACCATCAGCATCATCATGTCAGTGCATTGGCATGTTAGTGCGTCAAAATTTTATGGGTGTCAGCATCGGTGAGTCGAGGGTGTCAATGTTTGTAGGTAGGGCGTCTGTAGGTCCGAGAATTGGTAGGTTAGGTGTCAGTAGGTTGAGGCATTAGTATGACAGGGCATCAGTAGCTCAATGTCAGTGGCCCCACATCGGTGACTCACCCATCAGTTACTCACCCATTTATGGCTCATTTTCAATTTTCCCAGTTCTTCCGACTTTCATGTTTCATGTCTCTTACGTCTTATTTGACATAAACCGTGATTAAAGATGTTTTTAGGTGTTTTAAGAGAGGTTTAATGAATATTAAGTATATCTTTAGTATCCTAACGTTTTGGGGGATTTGATATACTCAAAAAACATGATCTTGACCATGATCCAATGATTAATGGAATTTGAAACTGTTTTCCATTAAAATAGAATCTGGCTCTTCAATTTCGGGATTTTTCTTTCCTGTTATTTTTTCCCATTCCCTCTTGGTGAGCCTAGATCCTTTCTCCCTAGATGATTCACGTGCCTATGATAAACCCCATCCTACCTATTTTTCTTAATGATCTTACAAACTTATCTTGTGATCACCTATTCTTAGCGCATAAGGAGTTTTCGTTGCCTGTTTTTTTAGGTAGGTAATTCGTATACCTCTCTTTATTTGTGCATCATGTGGGGTGGGTGTAAAAATGCTTCCTTACGAATAATGGATGGATCCCTTTCGTTAATGAGTAAAAAATATGGGATGGGAAAGTTTATGATAAAAATATAACAAGGACAGTAATAATTACATGTAGGAAATTGAAGATGGGTTGACATTGATCACTTATTTTATTTGTTATATATGGTTCTTATATGAGTTTTATAGCAGTATGCCTTCTAAAAATCATGATCGTTGGTGGTCTTTTCATGCGCACCATTGATATTTTGTTTTGTTGAGATACTTAATAATTGGATGTAACATGAAATAAGCTTAATAATGTACACCGTGTGAATTTAAATGGATACCCCGAGATGAAATCCCTTTAGTGATCACCCCTATTCATCAAGTGATCATAAAGTATTGTTTTTATTGAATCTAAAATTGTCCTATTTGATAGTAGTGACTGAGTGCTGGGTTGTGTTGTGTATTGTACCCTTGTGGGAGCTATGTGGTTCTAATATTTAGAGGAAGATTGTGGGTACATGGGTGGAAGAAAGAGTTGGTTCTATGAGAATGGTGTGAGAAGTGTGTGCAATGGTGATATGGTTTAATGGTTTTTATTGTGGGTTTGGTGTGTGGGGTGGTACATGTGATGTGTTGGATCCTCAAGTTGAGAGACTGATTGATTATGGAATGGATGGAATTATAGGCAGTGGGACTGCCTTTTTGTGTGTTGTGGCCACGAAGCGACGTTGGGAAGTAAGACTATAGTGTGGTTATGAACTTGTTATAAACTGGGACTTCATATGGGAATTTTTTGGGTTGTAGGGATGCATGGATGGGTTGTGAGAGAAGGATTTTGCGGTATAACATTGAAGAATGATAGTTGGAAGTGGTTGAACAGGGGTGTGTAATGGGAATTCAAATCTAGTTTTGTATGTTGTTTCAATATGGTAGTTCATTGACCATTTCCACGTCATCTCATAATCCAAGAAATAAAGGTGAATTTTTTATACCTAAATCACTAATGGATCATTATATCCATAAATTGAATGAGAAATAATTCTGTCTATATTTAGCTATCATTAAAAAAAATTAATTATCACAAGTCTTCCAATGTGAATAAATGTTAATATGGATAAATATTACATTAATATCTACAACCACATTAAAATTTCAAGATAAAAAATTTGTTAAATGATTAACCTTTTCCCCCTTATGAAATATGAAAATCCAGAACTGTAAAAATAAGGTTACTAAATTATATATATAAACTTATCATTAATCTTGCAAAAAATTTGAAATTATTCTAAATTGTCACATAAAAATATACGAATACCTTCATTATGAATTATATTGAAATCATAATTACTATAATCCATAATTTACACTTATATTATTTCTTATTCCTTTAATAAAACCACTGATTATTTAATATATTTTATAGATCCAATAATGTTTCAAAATCCATCAATGATTATATAAACCACTTTGTCAAAAAATACTTTATCTATTATGATGTCATCAATACTATCTCATTTAATTTATCCATATCAGTCATCTATTTATCCAAACTAGACACCATATTCTAAAAATTTGGAACTATATTAAGGGATACATTCCCAAAATCAAAATATCACATTCCCATTGAATAAATTTTTCCATCCATTGAAGTCATTCAACATATTCTTTCAAATCCTTAATGATAAACTTATACTAAACAATAATTATATATTTCATGATTCATAATATTTGAATAATAATATATAAATAATGCATTCACATCAATTTAGTATCAAAACATTACATATTCTTCATCTACATATTCATTAATACCAATTTCCTTTCATATTTCATATGTATTCTCCTCATCATAAACAATATTACCATTACTCATACTCAATCACTTATTTCATCAAGATATTACCCATCAGGATAATAATTTTCATAATACACATACTTCACATGTTTAAATAATTTTACAGTTGAATATATCTTAGGTAGTCAAATATTGCCATCTATTGTGAAAACTAAACATTTCATTTGCCTCTGTAGTTACTTGCCTTTCAGCCTTCTTTTCTATAGTTAAAACATCTTCTCATTGCTCTGAGAAATTAACATGGGTACTTATTTCCACATTATATACTTGTTAGAATGTGAATATTCACTACTACATGGTTAACATAACCTAAACCCTCAGTATAAAATTTCAATCTCTTCATTAGTGAGTATGAGAGTTCGTTAAGGCACACGTTGTTAATCATGTTCCATAAAAATGATTTGGCATAATCAAAATGTCCTTCAATCAAGTCATCATCCCATTTTGAAGATCATTAGAAAAATTTGTTTCTAATTCAATTTTATCCCATTTCCATCTAGTTCACACCACTGACTAAGACCATAAAGCATAATGGGAGAAACACTAATCTTAATAAAAATCAGATAGTCTGAAAATAATTTAAGCTGTCTAAATTAAGACACCTTATATTTAATTTTTGACACCATATATTTATCCAAGGAAATTTATAGTCATCATCTATTTATGTTATTCATGATGGATCATAAATATTTTGAGAATTACAAAAGCATATCCCTTTTAAGTTTAAAAGAAAATTTGTCGTAAGGCTAGTTTTTATACACTAGTTCCTGATCGAGTCAAGATTAATATAATGTTTTCAGGGTTATTACCCCGAGGTAAATCTATTCCATAGTCACATAAACTTTTTGTATCCAGATAGAGATATAAATTCTTGGAAAAAACATATTCTATCCTTTTCCAAAATTCCAAGAAATTTTCATATACTTTGACTCATCCTTATACAATTCTTTAGATACATCCCATGACATATCTTAAGAAATATCCCTATGAATATCACTAAATAGTTATCATCCAAGTTTGAAAAGGATAAATAGTCCTTCACATTAATACAAATTATAACAACCTATGATTCTCATAAAAAGATATTTCATTTTTTAGATAAATATTCAATACAATTCAAAAACACTTTCCTGAGGTCCATAATATTTTATTTCCTTTAGAAACATAGAACATAGTCTTATAATATATTGAATGATAGATAAGGTTTCCAAAAAAGATATCCCCCATTTGTACTCCTCCCAAATATATCATACTTAAACCTTTCCTCATATATTAGGTAAAGGAAAAACAATAAAGGGTGATTTTAGAAGCTCACTGAGTGTAAAAAAGAGAAATATGTAATCATAACATGTGCATAAGGGTATGAGAACATTAACATGAAATTATAAAACCATACCTTTCGTATTGAAGATAATAATCTCTGTTCAGGGAATAAATATTTGTAGTTCACAAGACATGAATCATAAATAAAAAAATAACATGATACATTGGAACATTATAATGGAATAATAGATATAATTGTGGAATACAAATAAGCAAAAACGATCCTACATTAAGGATACACACAATGAAATTTATAACTTGTTTGGCTTATATTGACCACCTATATACCTTGTTTAGGCTTGTTATTCCCTCCTATATACACTATTTTGGGTTTGGGATAGCCTCCCATGTACCCTTTTAACTCGTATAACATTAAGCATTACCCAATGTATTAGAGGTGGATACAAGTCCCAACCGTAACATAATTAAAATCATACAAAAGTGTGTTACAAGATCATAAATCATTCATCTTATCAAGACTCATGAAATGAAATGAATTTCTTAATAATTTCATCATATCCTAATATGTGGAAATGTGTGAGGATTCATAATCATTTCATCAAAGTATAACATGTGAAATGGGATAGATTTCGTAATCATCTTATCATGATATAACCCATAGAAAAGGAACAAGTTTCATAAAAATAATTCGATAAATACACAAACCATTAAGATAATTAATAGGAATTAAAATATTGGACTAAATACCTATTAATGAATAGGTATCAATGAAGGATGTCATCTAAGATGGAAAATAATCTTGTAATATCATTTATATTATTTATTAAGGAGAATATCCATTCTGCAGTGAAAGATGCTTTTCAAAACATAAAATAATTTGAATTTTTTTTGAAAAAAACCTGAAAACATATAAATGAATTTTTAATGAAATTATTGTTCATGATGTGGGAAAATTATGTTCATTACGTACATGGTAAAATTAAGTTTCCTTTTAATTTTTTGGTAAAATTCAAATGTGAGTTGTTTGGAAAATGACATAGAGATTCTTTTATAATCTTGTTCAAGAAGTAAAAAATGTTTAAAAATTTAATTCTAAAACTATAAGATAGTAATAAGACATTTTTTAAAACATTTTTGTATAACAATGATTTTTATGAAAATTGATTTTCAACTGAAGAGAGAAATAAAGAAAGATATTAAACAAAAAACTATTAATAATTTTATGTACCAAATGGTGGGAGAATTTTACCATTACTTGAATATAACTTGAATAACTAGATAAGTATACAATCATGAGAATTATTGAGTGGTAGATCCTATGATTTCAATTTTGGAGACTTAATCATAAATAATCATGATAAGTGATGAGACTGTAACATAAAATATTTACCACTTTGTTAACATTGAATCCTTAGAACCATGAAGTAATACCATAAAATGGAACTAAAAATATAACTAGGAAAATAAATTCTTGATATTAAATTCAAAAAGGTCTGTATATACACCTCAAGAATGAATATAGGTGTATAAAATAACGTATGTCTCAAAGAATGAATATTGAGACAGAATTCTGTTACCGAATTGTTAACATATGAACCGTAAACCCATTAAATATTGATCCTGAAATGGTTATTTAAATAAATATAATTATCAGTACAAAATTTATAAAGTAAATTCATTGTATGTAAAAATATAACATAAAAAAACTAGGTGGTTAATTTGACATGTTTCTCAGAAAAGTAAAAAGTGACAATGAAATCCCTTACCTAAATAATTTACTTCTGTCGTACTCTTTCAAAACTATTATATAATAAAAATAAGTTTATAATAAATATTCAAGTGAAATATATTTATATATATTATACAAAATATTTTTTCTTATTACCTTTTATTACCCATTTATATATGAATTAATGATAATGTTTTGTTTTGGGTAAAACCAAATTTGTTTTTCGTATATTTTATTTATTTAATATTTGTGGGTTAAATTAATTTAATTATGGTTCCATAATTTACATAATGATAACAATTTTATAAATATTATTTATATTCCATATATATGAATTTATTATAATTAATGAAATTTAGTTAATGAAAATTAAATAAAATGTTCATAGAGACAATATGCCGTACGTACGCATGAACACTATTTAAATTTTAATATTGGATTGAAAAAAGAAATATAAGGGATATATATGATCATTAAATAGTAATTATTATGTAATATATATCATATAAGTTCATTTAATCCATCATTAATACCTTCCATGTAAAGATTAATCTAATCACATCACTTTATGAGGTGGTTGTCTTCCATACACACGAACTGGGTTATAATATTTCTATAAAATGGAAAATATGAAGGTATTTACGATATAATAATTCAAAATCATAAAAATAAAATAAATATCATATAAATAATATATAAATAATAGATCCATAATTATGTCCATCCTAGATACATTGTAATGGAATAAATAATAACTTTGGTTCGTGAGGCTGTAGTCTTCCATACACATGAACAATGATTTTGTAACCCATTTGATGGATGCAGATATGATTATAGGTCATTAACTTAACATAACAAAATATAAGTATATTTAAGATACTTTGGTTATTATATAATCATTATATAAAAATAATTTAAGGGGTTGGAGTAATAAATAAAACATAAAAGCTCATTGATTAATATCCCCTCAACTTTGGGTATCCTCCTTAGGTTTTTCACAAGAAGGCTTCCTTGGTTGGATTTATATAAAAAATGATGATTATATGATTATAGCCAAAAAATTTACGAAGGTATTTGGGTAGGACATTGCTGGATGAAAAAGGTGTGATGGTTTGAAGGATGAATGATACCAAGCCCCCTTTTATATATGAGGTGGAGTGGCATTTTTTAAAATACTAAACAATATTCAATATTGGGAGGTAAATATTACCTCAAGTGGATGAAAATTTGATAATTAATGTGTTTTTTGGATACAATGGTCGATAAATACATCCATCACACATTGAAACACAATTTTTGAACATCCTTCTCTTAAAAATCTAGGTTTCACCACTTTTACCATTCTGGGGTGTGATTACGACAAATAGTTTTCTATCGAAGGTAATTTATCCTTGAAGAATATATTAAAGTGGGAATTATTAGAATATTTTAAAAAAAATGATTCTAAAATTGATATACAATTTTATAAAATAAAAAAAATTTGTGGTGAAAATTTATTCAACAGAAGCTCACGTAACAAGAAAAAAACACTTTAACCTTAACTATGGTGATTTTTTTACTATTTAGGGGTCAATATATTTATTATAAAAGACCAATTGGCAGATTAATAAAAAATATTTTTTATTAAAATTTTAAAATCACTTGTCATAATACATGATTTTTAGTAAATTTAATTCATTTAATTAAATATCATTTACCATAAAATAACATTAATGTCAATTTTTACATTATTCATTTAATTTGAATTTAGAAAAATAAAGGAAAATATTTAATTTGAATATATTATTTTAAAACATGTCTAAGATGATAAATTTATAAAGATAATCAATTAGACATAAAACATTATTCAATTTAATTCACTTTTATTTTTTTTATTATCAATTATTTCATTTTTTATTAAATAGATAATTTTTTCATTGGCATTTTTTATGAATTTTTAATAACTATTTTTTATAAAACATATAATGATAAATTATTATGAAAAAATGAATATTTAAAAGTAATTCTTATAACTGATCATATACTATTTTTTCACTATCCCAAAGCATTATTGTTATTAAATGTATGAAAAATATTTTTTTATATGTTTTCATTACTTAAGTTATCATATGGGTCATATTCAATGGAAAGAGACAATTAATTACCATATTCTATTTAATGTTATGACCAATATAGAAATGAAATAATTAAATAAAATTTAGATAACATTTTAGGACATTATTTTCTCTTATCATTCTAGTTAACCCCCAATAAATCAATTTTTACCTTAACCACGATAAGTAGTTTTTTACCTTTTCCACTATTCATTTTGTCAACAATTAAGTTGAACTTATTAAAAATTAAAAATTATAATGATTAAAAATATGAAATCTATTTTTCCAAATTCTATTAACATAAGTGGAAAGTATTAATTTAAAACTATTCCTATAGACATGATGAGAAAGTGTGGTTTTACAAAAAAAATGATCAATAGTTTATAATGATTTTATATCCAATTTGAAAATTAAATTTATTCTGAAGATATAAATTGGATTAATTGATGAGTAATATAACTGATTATACTTTAACATTTTTTTAAAATACAATTTAAATTTATAAATAAATTTAACTATAATGGAGTTTTCAATTAAATATCATTATTGTTCACTATTCATAAAAAAAATGTTTCATAAAATACCTAAAAGTGTACCCTAAAAAATTTTGATGTTGAAATTTGAAAAATAAAATTAATTTTTTCAAATAACGTATATAAAAGTTTCAAAAATTCATTTTCAAATAAGTGGCCATCAAAAGGTGACAAAACTTCTTTTTAGAAAAAGATTGTTTTTTAATATAGAAATGGATTTATTATTTTTGTTACTTAGATAACACATAAGATAAAATTTAGACATTTATTTGAATATATAATATAACCATTTCATTAAAAAAAATATAGGAAAATTGTTTTTTCTAATTTATTAAGGTAAAATATGTCTGTGCAAAAAAATAGTTTTTCAAAAAATGAATTTCTTCAGTTTCAAATTGTTCTTTTTTTATTTATAAATAATTATTTACAACATAATTCATCTTATATACATGTTTAAACCATATTTTATTAATTTAGATAATATTATTCATTCATTCCATTCCAATGTCTAGGTGATAACAATTATATTAATATTTTAATTGTATTCCCTGTTTTATTTAAACAAAATATTGTTTGTAATGAAATCTAAACTTAGTATTATGTGTAATATATGAAAAAATTAGTGGTTCATATAAACCAAGTTAAAATCTATGTTACTTGTATGGAAAACCAAAATTAGTGTTTCATGTCACACAAAATATTGAAATAATCAAATTCATTTGTAAAAACGAATTTTAGAAAATCTCTAGGTCTTACATTATATATTTAAAGTATATATTTATTAACTGTATTTATAGTACCTATTATTTATGAGTACATTTTGGATACCATGAATTAATATATTATTCCAATGATTAGGTTACAATTCTAATTACAAGGATACTATTCAAATCATCAAATTAATATTCCAATCATTATATTTCCTTTATAATTCCTATAAATACATCTCAATTATTTCATTCGTAGTTCACATAGTTTTTTTGTAATAGTTATCTATATAATTTATAAAATTCCTATAATAAATCTAATTTTTAATTTTTTCTTGTAAATTGTTGTAAATAGGTTTTATACTACTAGGCTACCATTACCTTACAGATTTTTTATTTCAACTTAAGATATTTATTTAATTTTTTTACTATTAAAATATTTTTGATTTTTTGGAGTATATTTATCATCCATATGTAATTATTTACATTGATGATATATAATGATGTTTATTTGTTTAAGTGTTTCATGTTTTTTATAAAATAATGAATGCATAAATGTGATACATAAAAACATTAAGAAGGAATGTTACATATAAAAACGTTTGGTTTATTTCATTATTACTCCCATTATAAATTTCACCCTTAATGTATTAACAAACAAGTTTATTTTTTAATTTTTGGGGAAATTGTTTTATTTCATTCTGGGATTCCTATTCTAAATCACCATAATTTTAGTTTTGTAAAATAACTTTTATTAGGTTTATTTTCTTATTAGATTGAAATTTTTTCACAATTAACCATGACCATCATAAAATTATTCTCCTAAAATATTTTTTGATCCATTTTTACCACCTATATATTCATTAAATTTAAGATATTAGGTATTTAATTCATTTAAAATGTTGAATAGAACACATTGGGTACTTGAACCAGGTTTTTTGGAAGTGATTATTTATAGGAAAATGATTCTACATGATAGAAGATTTTATTGATGATAATAATTATTTTTTTGGGATGTACCTTCTTTAAAAAACTCATGAATCTATTCTATGGTGATATTTAAAAGAAAAAAATTGTCTCTATCATCATACTATCACTATCACTGATAGTATTAAAAATAGTTTGATTATCAACATATTTCTCCTTTAATGTGTTCCAAAATAGTTTAATCCATCCCTATAATATCTTGAAAAGTATTTGGTTATATTAGATTCCTTTCACTAACATTATCCATAAATTTTATTGGTATAAAAATCTTTGCGTATTAATCTCATTATGGGGATATCTGAATTCCATTTCTGAAATTGTAATTGTATGTGAACTCAATAAAGTGATTTTGTTTCATATTAGTCTATATAGGCTATAAAGTAAGATATATGTGTGTCTTTATGTTTTTGGATAGTTCATATGTATTTTTCATCAATCTTGGTGTGATAATCTATAATGAAGTTCAAATCAACGTTTTTGGAAGGTTAAAGTATCATCTTAATCATATAATTGAACAATATATGAAAATTAGATGTTACTAAAATTGGAGCCCAATGCAGCCTCACCAAACCCTTAAAATATTTCTAGAAAGTTGAGTGACTGATAAATATTATCATATGGAAATAAAGGGTGTATACCTTTTATGTTTGTACAACCTCTTACATACAACATTATTTCTTATAGATGAATTAAAATGATCCATCGTAATGTCCATGTTGTTGTTTTCCAATTTTTATATTTTATATAGGCAATGGTTGCATCATACACATTGACATATTTTGATATATTTTTACTTTTTTTCAATCCATTAATTTATTTGGGGTATTATATAATATTATTCTACATATTTTCCCAAATTATGTCTCTCAATGACCTCAATACACATTAGTACTTCTAGGGTTTATGGGGAATGATGAGATAAGTGTATTATCCTAATAATCATTCATTATCATCTATGATGGTGAAAAAAAAATTAGAATTCAAAACAGAATAAATCTATATTTATCAATGTTTAATTAATGAATTATTCCTTATTTGGTTAGTCTTAATTATTTAAATGCCCCAAATCAACCATTTATTATCCATTTAATTTCTATTACAAAGATGGTAGAAATTAATTTAGAGAAGGTTTTTGGTCTTCCCTACATTTTTGAGTTCTAAATTCATCCTTTATATATACATGATGATTGGGTATTTCCTAATCAACATAATTTATAGGGTAAAAAGATCATTTCGGCTATGTTCATCAATTAAATTATTCACCATTCTCATGTTGTAACGAATTAATCAATCATTGTCCTTAATTAAGTCATACCATTTTTAGAAAATATACTTCACATTATACATCAATATGTAGTCTAAATTCTACTGAATAATATATAAAAACACTTCTCAACATAGTTTAAATTCATCCCAATCATCAGTGAAAAAGACAAAATAGCTAAATATAGATCATCATTTGGGAATATCTATTCTTGGGCCATAAATTGTTGTGAATGGAATGATAAAACTATATTATTTTACAAAAAAATAAGTCATAAAAAACCTTGTCTAATTTATAAATGTATTTTATAATCTCTTCTCAACATGAGATTAGTCATAGTACAATTTCCACAAATTTATCCTCTTCATATCAAAAATTTTCCCATGAAATTGAACTATCCAAACATGAATTGACCCTTTATATCACTTCTAGAATAGGGGTTTTTCCCAACACATATATACTAACAGTTTTATTAAACCGTTGGTATATAAGAGTTTTACCAACGGTTTGCTTTAATCGTTGGTAGAAATGTCTAAATTCCCCCCTTTAACAAATGGTTCACTAGAACCATTGGTAAAGGGGTCTAAGTCCCCCCCTTACCAATTGTTTTTAAAAACCATTGGTAAAGGTTTTCCCCAATATCCCGGCTTGACCCTTCTCCCGTCCCCCATTTGGACAGAACCCTAATTCACCTCTCTCCCATGATCCAACACGTCTCCCCCATTCGGAAGACACCTCTCCCCCACAATTAGAGCACCTCTCCCCCATTTAGACATCACCTCTCTCAGGTTCATATTGTTTACTCCATCAGAATGGTTGGAATCTCAGCTTCCTCCATCCAAGCTGTGGAATCTTCATCCGAACCATCCCAAATTAGGTACTTTCTTAAGTGTTACCTTATTTTTGTTCTTATCTATCTAATATTTCAGTTTTAAGTTTTGATTTTTATGTGTATCTATTTTTTTTCTATTTTTATTTAACCTAGAAAACCGTTTTAAAATTTTTCTCCAGAACCATAGAAATCCATTTTATATTTTAGAGTTTCCACTTTAATTTATCATATCATTATATTAAAATGTTATATAAATAGACTGAATAATTATAGACCTCTTAGTGGTCACCTACTTGAACTGTATCTCACACATTGTTCGAGATGCCATTGGGTACCCAGATAAACTACATGATTATATGTTTACATAAGGGGAATCACCATTTTACAGATGCATGACTACTCACATGACATAGGATGGAGCATATAGCATATGATTGGATTGTAGCTCAAGAATCAAGGTTTAATTTTATAATTTATTGAGACTCTTGTATAATACTACTTCCTACCTGTTATAACTATGTTTTTCTTCTTGATACCTTACATACATTACCACCATTTGGTTTATGATTCTGTTATTTGTTAGTATTACCGTTTTTGTTATTTTCATCCATTTCCAATATCTACCCATTGTTATCTTTCTTCCACTTTTAAATGATAATATTAATATTGTGCAACTTAGGTAATGAGGGAATAGTCTCCCCCAGACGCAGTAAAGGATCTCACTGTTAGTCACTAACATTTTAAATTTTGGTAGATGTGCTTGAGGCCATGTGTCTATCTGGGTTCATGTCACTAATGAGTGGAATCCTGGTTTTGGACATCAGAATTCTTGAATATCTTTTTAATGGGTGTTTCTAATCAAATTCATACCTATAACTACTGAAGGTCCCTCTCCAAAATGAATTGGTACATGATTAAATGAATACACCCAACCAACCTATGATCTATGGGCCCAAACCTAGGATCCATTAATCCAAAATTAAGGTGAAACTTGATGAGGTGATAACTACTTTTGCTGTGGTCCTCATCCTACTCTTCATCCTCATATCCGTGAATAAGTTAAAGTATAAAACTCATGTACTCCCAAAAAGAACCTTAAGGATTATGTATTCCTTGATCCACTTCCAATATCTTACTAGTCAATCCTTGAATATTGGCATTAGAAATTTTGTATCTTATTTTATTATATACAGTTTATTTTTATGGGTTTCTTAATATGATTCCCATATAGAGTAATGTGTCAATTACGATTTTATATAAAGTAAACAATTATCATTTACCTAAATATTTTTTTGATTGAACTTCAATATTATTGAATTCCTTTGAAATGACTTATTTCAATTTTTTTACAGAATAGATAGAAGTTGGATGTATGAAACTGATTGGATTTCAACCGATTTTCAAAATAATTTGAACAACTTTTTAGATTTTACATTTGACAAGGCATCAAATAGTTGTCACATACACTGCCCATGTTCTAATTGTGTTGGAAGACCATGGTTGATTCGTGAAGTAGTTAGCTATCATATAACCAACTATGGTTTCCAAACAAACTATTATGTGTGGTATCACAATGGAGAGAAAATGGAATCTCAAAATGTTTATGATCCAAATGATAGGACTAAATTGGAGAGTTTGATATGTGATCGGTTTATATTTATTCAACATCATGAGAAGGAAAGGATGTCAGGCCAACAATATTTTGATACAAGCACACAAGATGCATCTAATGAAAATGATGATTTTGATAGGGTGAAAAAATTGAATGATGCTGTGACGACTCCAGTATATCGGTAATGTGGTAAAATGAAAATTTTGTAATTTTTAATCCGATTGTTTCATGGGAAAACTTTGTATGGGATTTCAAATACTACAATCGATTAAATTCTTACCTTCTTCAAGGACTTACTTCCAGATGATGCAGATATTACCTCAAACCACTATATGGCATGGAAGTTAGTTGATGAACTTGGATTTACAAAAAATATCCATACTTTCCCGAATTCTTGCAGCTTATTTTTGGAGGAAAATACTCAAATAAATTATTGTACCAAATGTGGAACCTTCCAATAGAATCCAAAAGATGATGGAACAACATCTCATGTGACACAAAATGTAATGTGGAACTTTCCATTGATCCCCAGATTACAAAACCTTTTCATGTCTGATGAAATATTAGTAAAAATGCAATGACATGACACCGAGAGGAAAAATAATAATGAAGAGTCGGTTCACCCCACAGATAGACTTTCATGGTAGAGATTTGATGCCCGATATCCTGAATTTCTAGCTAATGTGCATAATGTGAGACCGTGTCTTTCATGTGACAGTTTTAATCCATTTGGGAAGAAGCTTATTTCGCACAGCATATGGCCGATTTTCATACACATTTATATCCTTCCCCCATGGTTGTGTATGAAAAAGCCTTACAATTTCTTGTGTATACTGATATCTGGCCCTTTTGATCTTGAAAAAGATATTGATGTATACATGCAAACTTTAATAAAAGAGTTGAAACTTTTTCGGGATGTGGGTGTGCCCACGTACGATGTTTGTTCGAAAGACATATTTCAGATGCATGCTGCGCTTATGTGGAGAATCAATGATTTTCCTGCTTATGCAATGATGTCTGGATGGAGCACAAAATAAAAATTGTCATGTCTAGTTTATATGAAGAATACTCTATCTAGAAGACTGAAATATCGTCATATATTTAGTTTTATGGGACATCAATGATTCTTTCCAATGAAACACCCATGTAGAAACAATCGTTGATGATTTGACAATACCATGGAGACTGAACATCCAACGCAGCGTATGTCTGGAACTAATGTGCTTAATTAATAGAAAGATTTCAGTTATTCATTTGGGAATGGTGTGATGAAATCTAGAAAGTGGAAAAATGATTCCAATGATACCTGTTACAATGGGAAGAAGGAGTGTATATTCTTTGAGTTTTCATATTTTTCAACCAACTTGTTACATCATCGCTTAGACGTAATGCACATTGAAAATAATATGTCACGACCCGCCCTCGGGGTCCGTGCCGTGACTACCCCAAGCCCGCCTTCCATAGGCCAGGGGCTGGCGACTAGCACCAAGGCGTAAATCCCAGTAAAAAGGGAAGGCATTGCCTTTGAAAAGTAAACACACACCACAGAGTAAACAAGCGGAAAGTAAACACTAAGCAAGCAGAGTACGACTGAAAGTGCGGAAAGGTAAATGGGCCAGAATACAAACCCAAACTGAAAGTAAAGTACAACTCGAAAAGGGAAAAACAGCAACTGTAAAGTAAAGGCCGCTACTCCGAGCTGTCCACCGGAAATCCCACCTGAAGGGTGGGTACAGATAGCTCCTCGGCTCCACGGGTCCCGCCGTCCGCTCCGTGCACGTCCCGCCCAGTGGTCCACCTTCGGGTACCGTCCCGCTCTACAAGCCTCAGCTAAGGTCAACGCTGTCCGTCGTCTGCAACCAACACAACGTAGTGCGGGCGAAGCCCGTGCAGGGGTGAGTATAAGCTACTCAGTAAGGACCCCGAGACCCCTGAAGGTCTCTCAAATCCACAAAGGATAACCACGAAGAAAAGTACATTCACGAAGTAACAACTGACACAGCTTAGGTATATGCCCATACATATACCTAAGTCATCAATTCAAGATACGCTCCAACCTCCGAGCCCAAGTACAACTCAGTCCACGCAGGAAAGTATACGTATTCCACATAGGAAAGCAAAACATAATCCCCACAGGATTGCACAACACAATCCACACAGGAAAGCAACAGGATTCAGCTCACACAGGTATACTTCTTCAGAGGACAATAAAGATGATCACTGATCCATCTAAGTCATCGGACCCACGAAGGATCGATAGGTAACTAACCCCCGCAAGAAGACCCACACAGGATCGGGCTCACACAGAACCTGTAGGCGCTGGCTCACACAGAACCGCTGAGCGCAAGGACCCACACAGGATCGGGCTCACACAGAACCTGTAGCACTGATCCACGTAGGATCGCTGAGTGCTGTAGTCGTCGTCGTCGAATCCACACAGGATCTCTGTACTGTCGTCGTCGAATCCACACAGGATCTCTGTACTGTCGTCGTCGCAGTCACAGTAGCAGTCGTAGCAGTAGTAGCAGTCGCAGCCAGCACTAGGGTTCCCGCACACGGCAAGCTCGTACGGAGGGTCCGCTCCACGAGCCGAGAGGCTGATACATCAACTGTCACGAAGACCGAAGTTGATGTATCCAAAAGTTCCGTATCGCCAACAGGAACTCAACGCAACAGACGGCGCGTCGATCGGACGACCGGTCTGAGAGTTATTGGCATTTTCGTCTCCGGGGCCCGGTTGGTTTTTAAGGCAAAACCAACCCGACCGTACTCCACCTGCGTCCAAACCTCGGGCGGAGTATGCCAAAAGATCCGTCTCACTAAGAGGAACACTACGCGACTGACGGCACGTCAATCGGACGTCCGTAGCTCAAGATATGAGCGTTTCCGCTCCGAAGGCCCGGTTGGTTTCGTGAACGAACCAACCCGGCCGAACTCAAAGTTAACCGAAACCTTGAGTGCGATATACCGAAACGGCCGTCTCGATCGAAGGATCGCGTTGCCGCTGACGGTTCGTCGATCGGAGGTCCGAGGCTCAAGTTATGAGCGAAAAACCAAAACTGGTCCGAAACAGGGGGGTCCGGGTCCGGGCCGACCCGGCCCGACCCCCCCTGGGCGGCGCGGGGGGCGGCGGCGCGGCGGCGGCGCGGCGGGCCGCGGCGGCCGGGCGCCGCGAGGTGGCGGCGCACGCGGGGGCTAAGCCCCGCGGTTTTTTGAAGGGCGGCGCGACACAAGGGCCGCGCCCCATTTTTTAAAGAAGCCCCCCCCACGTGGGGGGCCTGCTGGTGCGGAACCGAGGGGGCCGGCTGCCCCCTCCCTTTAAATAAACCGCCCCCGCTCTTTAAGAGGGGGGTTTAGCCAGCTGGTCGGGGAATTAATTCCCCGGTTTAACGGCATCCGGCCGGCCAGCTGGCCGGCCGGTTTTCTCCAACGGGACCGGAATTTCCGGTCCCCTCTTCGGCTTCCGACGCCGGCGGCCCGGCCGCCGGTCTTCTCTTCCGCCGCGGCCCGGAACCGGCCGCGGTCTCCTCGTCCCACCGCGGCCCGGAACCGGCCGCGGTCTTCTCGTCCCGCCGCGGCCCGGAACCGGCCGCGGCGTTCGTCATCCGGCGCGGTGCGACGGCACCGCGCCCCTTCGCCGTGCTTTGATATTCATTCAACGCGGCGCGACGGCGTCGTGTTCTTGTTGTTTCTTCCAAGGTGCGCGCGACGGCATCGCGTAAGATATCTGCACGATCATCCACGTGGTGCGACGGCACCACGCCACTTGCTTTCCTCCGCAAAATAATTAAACAAGAACGATGGAGGGGGGGGGGGGGGTTCGGCCGTGTTCGTGCGGTCCGGCCCCCCTCGCGTTAACTATAACACTTAAATAAAATATTTAAATGCCTCACGTAGACATGCGATCCACGAGCAAGAAAGGAATAAGGAAACCAAAATGAAAACAACAACCCCTACCTCGGGTTTAAGATTCGAAGAATCGTCTACGTCCCGCGGAAGACGGCGTCGCGGAGGTCGGGCGTCGCGGTCGTCGTTCGTCAAATCCGTTGACGAAGAGATATGCCCGAAGAGACAAGACGTTGGCGGTTCTTCGTTTGCCGACGAAGAAGGTCCGAGGAGGAAGAAGAGGTCCGAAGATACCGGGTCGCCGAGTCGATGATCCTTGACGAAGTGTTGTCGTTCTTCGTTGAGGATGAAGACGTTCTTCGCCGGAGAAGATGAAGTTCTTCAAGAGACTTAGAGCTCTCTCCTCCAATCCTCAACACAACCAATCTAACCCCCAAAAATAAAATAAGCTATTCTTATTTTATTAAGTCATTCTATGAGTTCAAAATTCAAAAACTTAATTCCATTAATTGGATTAGTGTGTTGGCATAATTAAAGTGAGGAGAGGGAAAGTCACCCAATTAATGGGAAGTTTAAAGGTTAAGATGAGTTACACATCTTAAGTGGGGGGGTTTAGAGGAGTTAGGGAAGGTGAGGGGTTGGGCTCGTGTGGGCCCCACCCCACCTTTATTCTCTCAAGGGTAGTTAACAACAAGTAGGTCCCACCCAACTTCCACACATAGGTTAACAACTTAGAATATGAAATAAAATTGTAACACAATTTTATTACTTCACATTTAACTCCCCCTTTTTTTAACAACTCCTCCTCAGCAAACGCACCTTCGGAAAAAGTCCTCTTAAGCAATTACCGGTGCTGCGGTTTCATCGGTGCCCTCAGATTTCAATTCCGAGCACCGGATCAAAAGTTAGGAATTCCCGCTCGTTCGTTCACTGAACGTACCCGAGCCAAACTTTGGAAATTAATTCCGGGCACTCCGGGCCTCGGAATCAGGTGCCGTCAGAAACCGCGCTCTTGTAAAATTCTAAAGAAAAATAAGAAAAAATTTCCCTTGAATTTTACGGGTCTTTACATAATATATGTGAAATGTTTCTTTTGATTCTTCTAAATTTCAAGGGGAAGAAAAAAAGATGAATTACGATCCTAGCGTGACTTGGTAGATTGGGGGATCAGACCAAAATTGCATCATGTCTATATCAGTGAAAGTAAATGGAAAGTTCCATGTGCTTCTTATGTGATGACACCTGCTGAAAAAAAATCAATTTCTAGAAGCGCTAGAGACTATTAATGTTCCTTATGGCTATTCAAGAAATATATCAAAATGGGTCAATAGAAAGGATTTGAAGATTAAATCTTTGAACGGTTACATGGCTCAAGAATGTATGGATTTCTTCTCAATGTATTTGTTTGATCTTACTTCGAGAATAAACAGACCAATGAGAAATGAAGAAGAACAATATGATAAAATTTAACCCATTTTTCCATCACTCCCTCAGATAGGTGGAATTCTGGGATCATATACATTGACGACATTAATCCCTGAAGAGCGAGATATGGCACATCACACAATGTTGTTCAATTGTGATTTTTTCGATGAGTATATCAAGTAAGTAAATTGTACATGTATCTCTTATCTTATATCTTGTAATTTTAAATATTTGTAAAACTATTATTATTTTTATCTACAGGGAACATAAAGAATTGATATATAGAAATGATCATTCTTTATCTTTGAAATTGAAAGAGACTTTTCATAGCAAAGGTTTTTCTTCTTGGTTGAAATTGAAGGTAAAAATATTTCTGTAATAACTAAATAAAACTAATATTTAATTATGTTTACTATTTGTTTATATTTCCGGTATTGAGTTTCCCTACATACTCTATTTCTGAGGATATAAGAGCTTCGGCTTTTGGTCCTAATACCATGGTTTGTGCTTGTAAATCACTTGTGATCAATGGAAACAAATTTATTATCACTGAACGAGCAAGAAACATGAGAACACAACATGATAGTGTTTTTCTAACTTCCGCAACAGACTGTTATGCTAGTTCATCGAATAATAGACACCAATTTGAAAATTTAGCTTGTTATGGAGTCATGGAGAAAATAATTATTTTGGATTATTACTCGCATGGTCGAGTCACGATGATGAAATGTCAATGGTTTGATTCACTTAAGAGGCAAGGAACCTTTATTGATGAGTGTGGATTTTGAGTTATTGACATGACTCACACTCTTGCCACCGATGAACCATATGTATTGACACCAATGGTGAAACAAGTTTTTTATGTCAAAGATAATCATCATCCTAAATTTGGTGTAATTATTAAAGTAAATCTCATATATGTTTTTGATGATGGTGATGATGAAGTTGACACTATCCCTACATCAATTGGAAGCAATCGGTTTATTACTTATGATGACTCCAATAGCTCAATTTTTAGATTTGATTGTGAACCTGAAGTTGTGGTGGGAAATATATAGAATCATACAGTCGTGTTCTCACCTACATGTTTCACCTACATCATTAAGAGTGTGTATCCTAGTACTTACCTTCCAACCACCACAAATAATCTTTTTCTTTATGTTTTTTTATCAAAATGGTTTTCCTATATTTTTTTAGGTTACACATTAGTTATCTGTTTCTAATTACTACCATATTTGTTTCCATTGTTGGAAATGGCACTCATTGAAGAGATACAGCAGAAAAAGTTGAAAGAAAATAATCGTCATATGACACAGATGGGCGTTCCTCCACTCATCCCTGTTTTGAGTATTTTATTTCAAATATATATATTTCAGTAACATATAATATAATGTGTTTACTTTTGTGTTAATATTTTTTTCAGGATCCACACCCTAGATGAGAGATATTTGACCAAGAGCATGATATTTCTCCCAGTACAGAGGCTAGTGGTAGGAGGGGGGTGGTTTCAGAGTTAGACTATCATATGGCGGTCCCGGTACTGAGGCCAGTGGTACGAGGGCTCGTGGTGTGAGATTTAGACGATCCACTGGTCATACCCGATTGGACAATGCCCCTACTATAGACGTATCTTCTAAACCCCATTTTGATCCTAGTGTGTCTTTAAGGACACATGGGATATTTAGGCCTCTGAGGTTTACACTACCAGTTGGCCAGATGTTTGTGCCATCATCTTTTGCGTCTAGTTCATTATCTCCGAGCTATTATATTCCACCTTCTTCGACTCCTACTTCGACATAGTATGTGGATGAGGAGCGTACAATGAAGGACACTCCACCTGTATAGGATATTCCTTCAACTTATGCACATCCATTGATGCCCATTGATCCGACTACCACAAGTATATATATATAACTCTAACAAATTTTTATACCAAAATTTATTTTTATTATAACTGGTACTGATATTTTTTTCTTTAATAACATATTCATCTAAGGATAGGAGGCGGGGGAGGGGGTGTACTCGCTTGAATGTGGTATGGAACAACCATGAATAGTTGATGGTTGAATACAACGATGATGTAAATATGATTGATAAATCTGGGTAGGAATGTTGGGTTTTTTGGCAAACCTAGCCAAATACTCTGACATCATTTGGGTCAGACCTCTCTCTTGGAGACTTCTGCCACACAAAGTCAAGGATAATTCATGGGCACAAATATGGGTAAAAAATATATTAGATTTAATGTAATATTGTTTTGTATTTATATGAATTAATCTATTGGGTTTCAGCTTTGGTTTAACTTCCCTGATGGTGAAGGTGCATGAACATCACATTTAAAGGAGCTAGGAGAGCCTTAGTGAGCTTATAAGCATGATTTGTATGTTGGATAGTGTGATAGAGTGGGAATGGAGTTGGAGACATTACCTATTGTGGATGACTGCCCGATAGAGAAATATCGTGAAATGATTACCAATTGGGCGACTGCCAAATTTAAGGTATTAATCCCATTTGAGGTATTTAAATGACATTTTTCATATTTTGAATTAATATTATCTTATTTATTATTAAACATTATATAGGAATCTTCTGAAAAAAAACATACAAAAACATTGATTCAAAGAAATACCTCGACACTTTGGGGTGCACAACTATGTCAGATCACGAGAGGCAGCTAGTACGATATAGTTGTTTATAATTTTTCTTTAGGACTTTCCCTTTTTATTGTTTCCTATTTAAATTATGTGATTTATGGAATATTGAATATATGATTATACATTCACTTTATATTGTTTCAATGTCATTACAGAAGCACAAATTGAATATTGAAGGATGTATCCCTCGAGCAAAATTGTTTTTCTCGAGTAGAAGAAAAAAATATTGAACTACGGTTAATGAACTGACCCAAGAAAAGATTATAAGCTTTAATTTGTTTATTTCAAAGTTTAATATCTATTTTTAAATTTAATAATCTATAAATATTTTTAATAGGATTATTTATATGCCCTTGATTCCTAGCATTCTGACAATTTAGGGCCACATGATCATTTATATCAAGTTTTGGGAGATGAGCACTTTGGTTGAGTATGCTGCCAAACTGGTAAGAATATAATCCCGACGAGGTATTGGTCCTCTCCAGGTATCCATTATATTAGCACTGAGTTGGAACAGGTTAAGGACCATGAAATACAGTCCAATAAAAGGGTCACAGAGTTGGAAGAACATGTTCAAATGAGGGATAAATAATTTATGAAACTGATCAAAGCAATATCTTAATCACTTCCAGCAGAGGCCAAGACGGATTTTCAGAAATATATGTCATCGATGGGTGCATTATCCAATCCACCAGGTAGAATTTCTAGTGGCACTCAAGATGATGATGTTCTTGGTGATGACGAGGATGATGAAGAGGACAAGGGCAAGGATGAGGACGAGGACGAGGGCGAGGATGGGGCCGAGGGTGAGGATGGGGCCGACGGCGAGGATGGGGCCAAGGATGAGCATGGGGATGATGACTAAGATGATGACAAGGACATAGATTATGGTGAGTATGAGGCTGATGACGACAGTGGTGATGGTGATCAGGGTAAGATTGATCCATTACATTTTTTAATTCAGTATAACTCTTTATTTTTTAACATGGTTTTTCACTCTCGTATGGATATTTTTTAATTCAGTATAACTCTTTTTTTGACCAAATATGGAAGCCTTATGATGTTATAATGGTTTATGGGGATTCTAAGGCTTTTTCAGAGTTTGGAACCCCGGTCGGCGTAGAAAAACACTATTCTTCATGGTTGTAAAAAAACTATGCCTCACGGTTAGAAAATAACATGTTGGTTCTTTATAGAAGCCCCTGGAATAGGTCATGTAGGACACTGGACACTTTTTTTACAGCCTTTTATAACCAAAATAATAACTTTGAATAATTATTGCATCCACTAAATCTCCTCCAATGTCTATCCTTCCAAATATGTTTTCTTTAGAAAAATAAACATTATGCAATACCTCCATGAATGTTGGAAGGCTAAAAAGAACTATCATCAACAAAACATCCTCACTTAGTCCCATCTCAAACCTACACAATAGAATCCCAACATATTCATTCTGGTCCCTTGAGAATATATGTGAAAAAATCCACATGATAATACTTAGGGCTCTTCAAAAAATTTGAAGACCCTCTCAATCAGTTCAAGCCACTCCATAGAATCGTGTTGTCCACTATCAATACAGAATACATGTGGATGCTACTTGGTAAATTCAAATCCATGATCCAATTTATATACTAGGATTATTGGGAAAAATCACCCTAGAGTTTTAATTATATGGATCTTTACCTCATCCAAAGATGGGTCTGTTGGAGGATCTTCCTGCGGAACTTACATTGTGGTTAACCATAATATATTTCAAAGATATCATCATGTAAGAATTTTCTTCTAAACACAAGATAGAAAAAAATCATCTAAGAGATAATTCCAAAACAATCAAACTAAAAAAAATTATAAAAAATTATTTAAAACAAAAATAATTTATAGTAGTCATGAATTCTACAATTAAAGAGAAATACCCATTAATTGGAAGAAGACCATATAAATAAAATACCCACTAAGTTTATTCAAACGACCTTACAAAAACCAAGTCCTCAGACATTCTAGATAGGATAATTAAATTAAAACCCAAATATTATTTTTTCAAAATATCCTAGAAACTCAATCATGGAATCTGTAATCATTTTTCCAGTCACCTATTACAACTCTGATTCAATAATGGGAGTGAGATGTTCAGCCCCTCTTCCACACCTACTATCCAAATTCCAATGATCCTAATACTGTCTAACCAAGACATAAAATCAACATAGGAATTGTTGAAACACTTCTAGCTGAGTAAGGCCTCTAATACCAAATTTCAATAGACAAACCAAGGCCATCTAGACCTATTACCTGAGCTAGCCCAATATAGGTGGGATAAAACAATGAAAACAACAATTGACATACGAAAAATAGATCAAACACATTTAGATTGTGTTGATACATTGGGACAACGATACATTGGTCATTTGTGATGGGTACGAGTCAACTCTGTCTCATTCCAAGACATAGTGTGGCCAACATCACTAAAAGTTTCTCACATTGATTTGAAATGGACTACATTTTAATTGAAAACAACAACTAACATATGAAAAATAGACCAAACATATTTGGATTGTGTTGATACTTTAGGAAAATGATCCCATGGTCATTTTATACGTGTAAAAGACAAGACCGGCTCAATCCAAGTCATGGGGTGGTTGGTATCACTCTAAATGTCTCTTTTTGGTTTAAAATGTACACACTTTTATGTAAAAAAAACTTGCATATGAAAAACCAACCAAACGTATTCAGATTGTCTTGATACAATAACACAATAATCCATGGGTCATTCGTGAGGTCTATGAGGAGATGACACATCATTCAGATGCATGATTTGCGTGGCACAACTAAATATGTGTTTTTAGGTGTTTGGCGCACTAGAAAAGCATGCGTGGGGTGGTCAAAACCTGCCGAACGACCTCAAAATGCCATGAAATCGGACAACAACAAAAGGTGGGTGAATTATGAAATGGTCGGCTAGACGTCACATTAAATGGAGGTGTCTTTTGACTGTGATGGCTGAAAATGCACTCCGCGTGTCGTAAATGGCCAAAACATGTGTTTAACCGTCAAATGCATGCCGAACGACATCAGAATGACTTGAAATCACACAAAACACCCTATTTTTTTTATTTGTGAGGTGTATGAGGAGACAACACATCATTCGGACGTGCAGTTTTCACGACACGACTGAATATGTGTTTCTTTGGTGTTTGGCGTGCTTGAAAAGCTTGCGTGGGGTGCTCAAAACCGGACGAATGACCTTATAATGACATTAAAATAGAGTAAAACAAAGGGTGGGTGAATTGTGAAATGGTCGGCCAGACGGCACGTCAATCAGAGGTTTTGTGTGACTGTAGTGGCTGAAAATGCACTCTGTGTGCTGTAAATGGCCAAAACATGTGTTTTACAGGCAAATACATACCCAACGAAATCAAAATGAATTGAAAGAACAGAAAAACACCCTAATTATTATTCGTGAGGTGTGCGAAAATATGACACATCATTCAGAAAAGCGGTTTGTGCGGCACGACTGAATATGTGTTTTTTAGGTGTTTGGAGCGCTTGAAAAACATGTGTGGGGTGGTCAAAACCTACCGAACGTCCTCATAATACCATGAAATCGGACGAAAACAAATGGTGGGTGAACTGTGAAATGGTCGGCCAGATGACATGTCAATTAGAGGTGTCGTGTGACCGTGGTGGCTGAAAATGCACTCCACGTGTCGTAAATGGTCAAAACATGCGTTTAACTGTCAAATGCATACCGAACAACATTGTAATGACTTGAAATCCCAAAAAACACCCTAATTCTTATTCATGACGTGTACGAGGAGACATCACATCATTCGGACACGCGGTTTTCACTACACGACTGAATATGTGTATTTTAGGTGTTTGGCGCGCTTGAAAAGCATGCGTGGGGTGGTCAAAACCGACCGAATGACCTCAGAATTCCATGAAATCCACTGACAAGAAAGGTTGGGTGAATTGTGAAATGGTCAGACATAAGACATTCCAATCGGAGGTGTCGTGTGACCGCGGTGGCCGAAAATGCACTACGTGTGTTGTAAATGGCCAAAACATGCCTTTAATGGTAAAATGCATACCAAACAACATCAGAATGACTTGAAATCACACGAAAACACACTAATTATTATTCGTGAGGTGTATGAGGAGACAACACATCATTTGAACATGCGGTTTGTGTGACACAACTGAATATTTCATTTTTAGGTGTTTGGTGCGCTTGAAAAGCATGCGTGGGGTGGTCAAAACCGGCCGAACGGCCTCAGAATGCCATAAAATCGGATGAAAACAAAGGGTGGGTGAATTGTGAAATGTTTGGGTAGAACAAACATCAATCAGAGGTGTCATGTGACTGCGGTGTCCAAAAACACACTCTGCATGTCGTAAATGACCAAAAAACGGGTTTTACGGTCGAATTCATAATGAACGATATCAGAATGACTTGAAATCACACGAAAACACCCTAATTATTATTCGTGATGTGTATGATAAGAAGACACATCATTCGGATGTGCAGTTTTCACGGCATGGTAGAATATGTGTTTTTAGGTTTTTGGTGCACTTGAAAAGCGTGTGTAGGGTGGTCAAAACGAGCCGAATGACCCCAGAATACCATGAAATTGGACGACAAAAAAGAGTGGGTTAATTGTGAAATTATTGGCCAGACGACACATCAATCGGAGGTTCCGTGGGACCGCGGTTGCTGAAAACGCAATCCGGACAGCCCCCCCCCCCCCACCCCGAACAGCCCCCCTCACCCCTAGACAGCCCCCCACCCTGGACACCCCCCACTGGACATCCCCCCCCGCCCACCGAACAGTACCCCCCCTCACCCTGGATGACCCCCACCCCCTGACAGCCCCCAACCCTCCGGACAACGCCCCTTACCCCAGATGGCCCGCACCCCCTGGATAGCCCCCTGCACCACCTGGAAAGCCCTCCCACCCCCCGGACATCCCCACGCACCACCCGGACAACCCCCACCCTCGGACAGCCCTCCACTCAATTATTTAGTTCTAATTTGTATGTCCTAATGTTATCCATCTATTTTTTTTATTTTCTGTTTTGATTTGTTCTAAACTAGATCCCTCTCTCATTACCCAGGCTAGGAACCCCTTCCTCCATATATATCCATATGAAATTAATCAATTTTTTAGTTATACAATCTTAATCAGGAAGGCTTAACTTAGTTTTAATATTTTTCATATATTAGGAATGAGTCTCGACATCCCATCATGAACATCCACCAACACTCATGTTCTAATTCTCAATCATGGGTCGTTCATTCTATATAATAACATACAAGAAATAAATATCATATAGTGATTTAATATGAAATCTATGAACACTCAAGCGTACTATATAACCAATTGGTCAACAGGGCTACACATAGATTCTTGAAAAATAAGTTTCATTGTCTCATAAAAATACCCCAATGGTGAGGAATACATATGGTGACACCATAGCCCCATGAATCACCTCAATCCCATCCTTAAATAGTGGGTTCTAGGACCAAACCAAAGTCCTTTTGGGAACCCAATATGAAATACTTAATTGAATATTCAAACCCACTACCCAAGATGGGGATTCATCTCACATCACACATAGGATAAAACCTTACAATTAGCCACATACCCCCTTATTCTAATTGAAAATTCTATGAAAAACATGTAGGCTATTCTGGTAACCCATCTCATATGTTGATATTGGCCAATGTTTCCCACTAACACATCAGGAACTATTTAAACATGGATACATAATCATTAAAGGAATATAAAAATCCCATGTGCTTCCTAGAACCCATCCTAGGTCTAAGAACCTAACCACTACCATTGTCTATATTATGGGTATCATGATACTTTTCCACTCTACCCATGTTTTTCTGTTGGTTTTAAAATACTCAACCCAAGACCATGACAAAACATCCCAAGTGCTTCCTATAACAAGTAGGTTTTTTCTCTTGTGTGTATTGGTGTTGTGGTTTGAGTGAGTAATGAATTCTAAATTTTGAATACTCTTATGTGTGTTGGTGTTGTGGTTTGAGTGAGGAATGATTCTAAATTTGGAATACTCTTATGGGTGTTATTTCATTTCCTATAACATGTAGGCCTTTTCTCTTATGGGTGTTATTGAATTTGATTTTCTAAATTTCTAAATTTCTAAATTCTAGAATGAATTCTAAATTTTGAATACTTTGGATGGGGATTTTGTGTTGGTGTTGTTGCAAGTCTGGAGAGGGGGAGGTGTGTTGCTATTGTTGCTATGGGGTTGTGTTGTTGCAGGTCTAGAGAGGGGAGTGGGGCCTGCTTCTGCTATGGAGTTGAGAAAATGTATACAAACGGTTTTAAACCCTTGGTATAGGCTTATACCAATAGTTATAACAAAACCATCGGTATAGCCTTATGGCTTTCCATATCCCCTCTATACCAATGGTTTCACAAACCGTTGGTATATTTTATACTTTAACACACATATGCCAACAGTTTGTATAAATTGTTGGTATACCTTCTATTTTGACAACTATACCAACGATTTTCACAGAACCGTTGGTATAGGCCTATTATCATGGCATACTTGGCCATGGTTGGGGGAAATGTTGGTATACTATACACCAACGGTTTCCAGGCCTTTACCAATGGGTTTGAACCATTGTAAAACTATAAAATTCTAGTATTATATATTGATTTAAGGGAATAGAAAATAATAAGCCTTTGTTATAGTGAATTATTAAGAAAAATTAATCTTATAAGACTATGGATATATTTTAACTCTTTTTGTATATGAAATTCCCAAACCACATTTGTCGTTAAAATATAAGTTAAAATTACTTCAATTTTGATCACATTCTATATAAATGAGAATATTCATATAAAAAACATTTTCTTAACATATAATATAACTACGTCATTCATACATTATTTATCACAATCATTAGATGTTATATATAAGGACCATAGACTCCCAATACAGAAATCTATTGTAAGAAAATTATCTTTAAATTTCCTTCTTTGATACTGATGATAGTGACTCAATTTTTTCCCTTCCAAAACATTAAACATAAAAAGGATATATTTTAACATTTTACTTCATAAGTAACTTTCAGATTTATAGTTTTAGAGAAATAAAAAAAATATTACATAAAAAATACCCATCTCTTTAAATTAAAATTACCCCTGTTAACCCAAGTCTTTTAATTTTATATTTGGACATAATACTCAACATCTATATAAAACCATTATAGAAATAACTTATTTACTATCTTATATATCATCATAGTGAAAATTAAACATAAAAAGGGTGATCTTAATGACTTAATAAGGGTAAACCTAAGAATTAAAAATTAAATGTAATCAGTGAGAACAATATGAGTATAAAGGAATGATGATATAATAAAAGTGCATGAGCATAACATAAAAATATTTATACCCCTCAATAACATGATTAATAAATAATTTTAAAGGAATAAATATTTAACAAAGGAATGATTCATGAACATCAATAAATCATGAGGCATGTGATGCCAATCCTGATTGAAGGAATCATTTAATTACCATTGAATATATAATAAATTATGTAGGTATCTTGGAAAATTATATTCATATATGTATTACAAATAGAATAACTTGTTTAGTCAACTTCGATATCGAGAGTACCCAATGAATTAGTGGGATATCATGGAACTGCCCATCTTAGGTTTAACATGGAACCTCCCATCCTTCGTTTGTCATGGAACCAACCATATTTTTGTAATAACACAACCGCTTATCTTTGGTTTATAATAGAACCACATGTTATCATAAAAAATGTCCAAGAACCATATCATGAATAAAGTCTGAAGATAATTTATTTCATTTTAAACTCATAGAAAAACTATTAATATTTTAATAATATGATCAAACCATGGATAAGAAATAGGTTCCATGAAAATATATTTGAAACATGATTAAGCAATAGAATAGAAATGGGTTTTATAACATTATCTTTGAGAATATATTAATCCATATAGAGAAATAATGAGTATGGTATAATTATAATATATCCCCAATAGAGATTATGTAACATCAAGAATTATTAATATTAATGAATTAGAATTCCATTAAAATATCATTAAAAACTTTTTTTAAAATATTTTAGAAAAAATGGATATAGAAGATAAAGAATCCCTATTTAAATGAAAATAAAAGATCAATATCATATACAAATGATTTTCTTGATTGTTTACTTAATTACTGAGAGAGGAAATGGAAATAAAAAATATAATCCACTTTCATAATCCATATTAAAGTAAGATATTTAGTTGAAAAAATTAATATCATATTATTTCATCTAATAGAACCTTCAATATAAAAAATCTTGAATGAAAGAATATTGTAACATAAAACCTTTTCCAAGCAGGTAAATCTTCAATAATAAGACCCATGAAAGAATAAATTTAAATAAAACATTAAATATCATTAACATATGGTGATTAATGACATAACATGTCAAGAGGGTAGTATATACACTTAAAAAACGAATATAGGTGAAAAACATAATCATATGTCTCAATGAATGATAATTTGTGTTAAATAACCCTTATAATGATCGTATCAGTCACGAATCATCCCAGAAACCTTAGTACACTAAAACCTATGATGATTATGACATAGGACAATGGGCAATCCTATTCCCCATTATATGGAAAAAACCGCAAATGTTACCTAATCTTGAGACAATTCAGGAATTCACATTGAGGATTTTTTAGGTATAGAGTGTTATAGAATTAGACCATAACGATTACATAATAAACCCATACATTACACATGGATAGTTACACTCAGTATCCACTTTTTTCACCAAATGAAACACTATAAATAAAACATGACTTCTTATTCTTGATAAAAATATTATTGACTTCTCCCTTTCTCGTATCTATCCTTATAACCCATGGAAAACATTTCAAAAACATAGGATGGGCATAAAAATCTCAGTAAGGGTTAAAACAATAATAATTTTTTTTTTCAGGAATACATACAAATCAATGAAATCAAAATTTTCACTCGTAAAACATAATATTTTTAACATAACTCGTGAAATTATATGATTTATGAATAACTAAGAGAAATAATAAATCATAAAAGTTAACTTGTGGAATCCATAACATATTTACATTACAGATTTCATAGCTACATTGGGTGTAGCCTTCATGGTTATGTCTGGTATACCCGTTAAGTATATTCCCTAAATCTCTTAAGAGAAACCTTAATGATAACATCCGTCATGTTACCCAATGAATTGAAGATATATCAAGGGATCACCCACCATTGGTTTATCAAATAACCACATGTATACTTAATAATTTCCCAATAACCATTAAATAATCATTATACATAAACCAAAAAGAAAGAAGAAATAATATTTCCACATTGAAATCATATTTCATCTTTACAAGGAGCACACTCACTAATAAAAAAATTATTTTAAAATAAACATGTAACTTTTAAAGTAAGAATCAATACAAAATTGTGACATAAAAGCGAGAAATTCCATTCATGATGTACATGTTAATTAAAACATTCCTAGTTATTTAAATAAACAATCCAATTTTAAAACACATTTAAAACATTTAGAAAGAATAATTTTGAATCAAAGTGTCACATATGAGTTTGAAAAATTTAATGGAATTAAAATTATAAAAAATTAATTTCCATATAAATAAATCCATAAAACCCTTTTGAAAACATAGAAATTAATAAGAACGATTTAGAGGAATAAATCTTCAAAACTTTTAAAACTCTATTTACGTTTAATAGTCTCTTAACAATTGAGAAACACTTGAATATAAATCATTAATGAATAAAATTAAAACACACTTTAAATATAATGATACTATATTAATTCATGATATAAAATGTCAAAAGGGATGTCTATACACCTTATAGAATAATATAGGTTCATTACATCAAGGCATTCCTCAATTAAAGGAGGCTGAGATGAAGTCCATTAAAATGGTCATGTTATTAGATCAATGAAGAATCAATGAAATAATTATGTGTAAAAAATAAAAAAACACCCAATATAAATGGATATTATGTGTTAAATAATCCTATTTCATTAAGACATATTCTTGAAAGAAAACCAATGATAATGATATTTATCTCCATAAAATGAGATTGAGTAAAGATTTCCTTTACAATGTTTGTATAAATGATGTATGAATTTAACAGTGGGGTGATTATGTGTATCAAAAGTATATCCACACTAAGGGAAGTTGAAATTAAAACATAAATAAACAAATAGTGATTTAACATGTAATCATGTCATAATATAGTCAGTGAAGTATGTATAAAACACAATAAGTAGAAATTGAGTTTAGAAATTCTCATACAAAGATCATTTCATTAATAAAATACATAGATTATGTGTATTCACTATAAATAAATATAAATAAAGTATAAACACATCATAGGATATGACAATTTATTTCTTACATAGTCATAGCATAACATAATACAGAAGTAGAAGATTAACCCAAATAATGGAAATTGGGTTAAGAAGTTTCCATACCTTGTTTACGACTCATCACATAAAATCAATATTTTCCAGAATAATAAACATATGTTAATTTATAATTTATTGATAAGATTTTTTATGTTAATAGTTACTTTTATTTCACTTATTACCATGTTATAAATATATTATAATTATTTATGTTCATATCTAACGTTTTGTTGATATTTGGCACTTGAGTCAAAAATGAACGTGTTTTGATGTAAATTTTCCATGTATTCATAATTTAATCATATCCAATATATTATTCATGATTTAAATATCATATATAACCATTAAATATTTATTTATAATATCCATAATATTTGTAGATAAGAAATAAAACGCACTGTTCAGGGAGACAGTAGGTTGTACGTATACATGAACACAACTTTCATTTCTTTGTCATATTAAAATAATAATAGTAAAATCATATTAATGTATATTATAATACCCTAGTTATATTCATTTCATTTATGTCTCATACGTTTAATGAAACCAAACATTATATGTTCCATGTATAGCAGGAATGAGTCACATCACTTTGAGGGGGTAGTAGTCCACACGTCCTCAAACAAAATTATCATATTTACACAACATGGAAAGAATAAAGGTACGTTCTAATAAAAATTAAAGAAGCATAGATACAATATAAATATAATATAAATAATATATAAATATATTTCCATCATAATTTCCACCATGATATGTGGTAGGAGAAAATTCAACAATCATCGTTTTGTGAGGTCGTAGTTCGCTGTACAATGAAACCGTTTGTTTACATCAAATATATGGGGGTGTGTGTAAGCATGGTTAAAATAAATCATATAAAAAAATACTAGTATATAGATGATACTGGTTTTGTAATTTAATCATATAATAAGAATATAATAGGGGATTAGAAGGAAAATAATGGAAAGTAACTTGAGAGAAGATGTTACCTCTAAATAATGTAATTTCTTTTGATTTGAGAAAAAAAATTCTTGAATTACCATATACCCAAGGTAAGTATTCTAGAATTAAATGATTGATGTTGGGAGATTAGGTTATCATAATTTGGATTATACAAGGTTCTTGAGGGATTTGAGTTTGTGGGTAGATGTGGTGCCCTTTTGTAAGAGGGATGAGGGACAATTTTGGAAAGTCTTCAAATATTGTTTTATTATAAATTGATTTTAGAATTATAATAGTAAAAAAGTTATAGGATTCAAGGATAAGATGCGAATGGGGTGAAATAATCTCATAAAATTGGTTTTATACAAGTTTATGTCATAAAAGTAACCATATATTTTAGCTTTAACCCTTAGTTAAAAACATTAACTCCTACCATGTCTTCCGGTATTCTGAAAATATATGGTTACTATAGTTAATATAAAATTCCAATAAAACCACACGTGAATAAATAATGAAATTTTTAATATTATATAAGTCATTTTTCTGAGTATTATATTTTTGTAACTATTATATCATTTAATAAAATAGTATTTGTTTTAAAAACTAATTTATGTCAATTTTGACCCAATTTAGAAATTGATTTTTAATCTCCTAAAAACATGATTACATAGTACAAAAAGCATTAAATAAAATATAATAATTAATAATAATCCAAAAAATTAATTTATGGAATCTAAATTTTCAAATTACATTTATTTTAATATTTATAATATCGTTTATTTGAATCTTTTATTAATAAGGTAATCAATACATTATCATTGTACCAAAATCAAATTTATTTATTTAACGTACAAAAAATATAAATAAAATAAAATGATTTATTAAATCTTTATTACCTTTATAATTAATATTTATAGTCATAAATATCAGGTATATAACTCTATATTAATTTTTTTTTAGTAAAAGATACAAGTTTATGTTATATTTTTCTTTTCATTAAAATAAATATTATAAAATGTCATTTTCACACCGAAGTGGTTCCAAAAAGCCAAACATTCGGCCTAATAATGGTCACAATCCTAAATATCTCATCCAATTGGATTTGGACATGTTTTAGTGTAGTTTTATATTATTATAATATAATTTTTTACCCTTACTTACCGAATTTACACATTTACCGTGGTAAATAAAAATAATTACTGAAGTTACTATTCATAATGTGCAAAAATAAATGGTAACTTTTTTAAAAATTTGGACCATATGATTCCAAATATTGAATACATTTTTATAAATTGAAAACACATAAAATTTATTAATTAATTAAAAATTAATTTCTAATGTCAAAACTAAAAAGCGGGGTTTTTAGAAGTAAAAATTATTAAAATATTTACATATGTTTATGTACAATTTAAATGTGAAGTTACTTACAATGAAAAAAATTGGATTAAATGTCAATAAAATAATCTAATTAAACTTTATAACCATTTAAATGGATAATATAAATATGTAAATAAATTAGATAAATGAGCAATTTTGAATTCGAATGTAGTATTTTTCACTATTCATTAAAACATGATAGTTATTAGAAAAATATGAAAAATTTAGGAAAAGAAATTTTTTGATATACCTATTCTAAATAAGATGTTTATTTTTTCAAATATATCATATAAATGTGTCAAATAATAAATTTAAAAAGGATTTTCCATCAATAGTTTGTAAAAATGCTATTTTTAGAAAAATAATTCCTTTATCCAAAAACACGATTTGTTCTTATATAATATCTGGAAAACATATAATATGAATTTAAAACATTAAATTTAATATTAAACATAAACTTTTCATTAAATAAAAATCCATAAAGAGTTATATGATTTTATAAACACAGTTATTCTCTTTTTAAAAAGGTTTTCATAAAAACACAACCTTTATATTCAATTGATTTTTATTTCCATTTATAATAAATTTGGAAAGAATTGAATAATTATTTAAACAAGTGTAAACCATATTTTGATAATTTAGTTGATACTTTTCATTCATTCCATTCTAGCAGCTAGGTTATAATGGTAATATTTAAATAATAATATTCAGTGGTTCGTATAAGATCGATGTAGCGTATCATGTATGATATTGAACAAATTGTTTCTTTATTAAATCTCATAATGTTACATCATTCCCCCATTTTGGAAATTGTGTCCTCACAATTTTTTATATTTTGTCTCTCTATGTTCATTGAAAATCCCATATCGAAAAGAGAGTAAATAAATCTATCACTTTGAAATAAATAAAGATAAGTACAAAGGTCACCTGAGATAACACATACTAGGATTCCATGTAGGAAAAAATTGGTATAGAATAAAAACTAACCATCTTGTTCTGATAGAGAGTGAAAGAAAAAATTATCAATATAATATTGACAACCAAAAAAACCACAAACATGTGATGGGTTAAATAGTCATTGATTTCCGAATAAGAAAATTAAATGGAAAATGATTTTGTTTCAAAATCCTTTTCATAATATTGAGGAATTTATTTACGAGATTGACTAAGAACATAAATAAACAAACATAATTTTCAAGTAGGATTTCATCCTTTAATAAATATCTACCACTAAACCATATTTTCTCTAAAAGATTAGTATTCAATATGACTTGGTCACACCTGAAGAGCTAGAATCAACTTCTAGAGAATCATATAATCCAAAAAATATGAACTATATATTTCCCCTATCTTTAGACATTAACCACAAAAAAATGGTTTGTAAAAGATCATATAATCCCCAAAATGAATAATACTTTATAAAAATAAATACTACTCTTAATCTAAAAAATTCAACAAACAATACCCAAAGTTCAAAAAAGACCATTCAACAAACAATAGTCCATAAAAGTAATCAAAATAATCCAAACTATGATTTGAACCCAAAATTTAGAAGTATTTGATCACATAGCCTTCTATAATAAATCCTAACATTTATCTCCAAATAAAATCTCTTAATATAAATGTTTCATATTGAAATGTAATTGACCTAATCATATATTCTCCATGATAGGTTAATCATTTCTATAAATAACCCAAATCACCATATGTCCACAATAAGAACATATATTATTCCAAAATAAAATTCAACCACTACTACTCAAATGAAATCACATAGTATTAAATTTTCCTTAGAAATATATTGTTCCCAAAGGAGTGAACGTCTTCCAAAGTAACAATTATCACTGAATTACTAAATCAGTTTCTATATTAATGATATCCATTTGATAAAATAGAAGTTCCAAAAATGAACTTTTTCTTGATCCATAAAATCATTTAACTAAAAATAATAAGTCATTCTAATGATTCACATCATGTAGGCCAGTGGTAGGTGATAAATCCTAGTGGTACTTCAGTTGTGGGATCAATTTCCATGGCTTTATCCAACGTAACAGGTTTTCACATGGTCTGTGTGTTGTCATATTTCACAAACAATATAATTTTATAACATTCCAAAAAATGAGATAAATCCTCAAAATTAAAGATAATATATTTTGACTTCAATGGTTATCTCATAACTCACATTTCTCATCACAAAAATTAATAACACATAATTTCCCCAAAGGAGAATGTCTCTAAAAATAACATTAGTCACATTAATATTTCAGATCATAATGCATCAAAATGGGTTTCTATTACATTGAACTTATGATATACCTTAAAATTATAAACCCATGTTGATATCTCTAACCATTACAAAAACATCCATATCTGCAACATTTCCTAGACCATACTCTGATACCAACTATATGGCTCCAACCTTAAACATTACTAAATTTTGAGATATCTAAAGAATTCACATTGAGGATATTTTCAGTTTTAGAGTTATATATAATTACTCCATAACTATTACATAATAGATCCATACATTACATGTGGATAGTTAAACTCAGTATAAAATTTTTTCACCAAAGGAAACCCTTTAAAAAAACATTATTTATTTTTCTTGATAAAAATCTTCTTGACTTCTTACTTTCTCTTATCCATTCTTATAACCTGTGGAAAAAATTTCAAAAACATGGTATTAGCATAAAAATCTATGTAAGGGTTAAAACAATAAGGAAATAAAACAATAGTCCATGAATATATACAAATCAATGAAATCATACAATTCTCTAATAAAACATAATCTCTTCAACATACATCATGAAATAATATGATTTATGAATAACTCATAGAAATAATAAATCATAAAGTTAACATTTGGAATATATAACACACTTACATTGTAGATTTGAAAACTACATAGGGAGTAACATAAAAGGTTACATTGGGAATACCTATCACATTATATTCTTTAAATCTCTTAGGAGGGACCATATTGTTTACCTCTATCACATGATCCAATGCATTGTAGATCAATCACAGGACCACCCGCCCATGGTTTATCGTGGAACAACCCATATTCATAATGAATTACCATGAAACATTAAACAATAACAACACATAAATGAATAATAATTGAAAAATAACATTTCCACTTTGAAATCATATTTCATCTTAATAAGATGCACACTCATAATTAAAAAAGATTATTTTAAAATAAATTAGTAAACTTGTAAATCAAACATAAATACATAATTGTGACATCAAATATTGATATTTCATTCATAATGTATATGTTAAATAAAACATTTCAGGTTATTTAAATAAACAATCCAATTTGAAAACACATTTAAAATATTTAAAAAGAATATTTGTGAATCAAAGTGTCTCATACCACATTTAAACTTTTAATGGTATTAACATTATAAAACATTAATGTAAATATAAATAAATCCTTAAAATCATTATGAAAACATGGAAATTAATGATAAATATTTAGATTGATAAACCATTATATCTTTTAAAAAAATTTAAGTTAAAGAGTCTCGCAACACTTGAAAAACAATAGAATAAAAATAATTAAAGAATAACATTAAACCAAAATTTAAATTTCATGATACAATACTAATTAATGATATAACATGTCAAAATTGTTGTATATACACCTTATATAATAATAAATATGCATAAAATAAAGGTATACCTCAATGAAATGATTTTGATACGATGTCCCTTACAAAGATCGTATCATTGGATTAAGGATAAATCAATGAAATAATTATGTGTGAAAAATAAAAATACATCCAATATAAATGGATATTATGTGTGAAAAATCAGAGGTTATTCATAAATATTTATGAAAAAAAATTACATGGATATGTAACTCAATTAAATGATATTGAGTTAATATTTCCCTTACAATGTTCATCTAAATGACGTAGGAATTCATAAATGGGGTGATTATGTGTATAAATAGTATATCCACACAAGGGGAAGTTTAAATTAAAACATAAAACATAAATATTTATTCCATACACAATCTTGATTTAATATAATCATCAATGTATGCGTAAAACCCAATGAGTTGAAACTGAGTTTAGAAATTCCCTTACAAAGATCTTTTTGTTAATAAAATAGATAAATTATCTATATTCACTACACATAAACAGAATGAAATTATATATACATGAAAATATATCAAAATTTATTTGTCACATAATCATAGAATGACGCAATCAAGAAGTATAATATTAACCCAAATAATGGAAATTGGGTTAAGAAATTTATTATAACACCAGTATAATAATTGAAATGCATCGTTCCTGGAGACGCTAGGCTATACATATGCATGAACACTACTTTCATTTCATTGTCATACTAAAATAATAATAATAAAATGATATAGAAATTTCTTATAACACGAGTATAATATTTATGTCATCTATGTATCATATGATATATAAAACCATCCTTTATACATTCCATGTATAGCGGGAATGAGTAACATCACTTTGAGGGGGTGGTAGTCCACACTTCCTCAAACGAAATTATCGTATTTACACAACATGGAATGAATTAAGGTATGTTATAAATAAAAATTATAGAATAATAGATAATAGATAATTATAATATATATCATATATAAATATAGTGCCATCATAATTACCATCTTGAGAGGTGGTAGGAGAAAATTGAATAATAATCATTTTTTGAGGCAGTAGTTCATCGTACATAGAAACAGTATGTTCGTATCCATTAGATAGAGGTGTGTGTAAGTGTAGTTCGAATAATTCTGATAAAAACATAATATTATATTTAGGATAGTAGTTTTATTATGTAATAATATTATAATAAGGGCATATAGAGTGGATAAGGAAAATAAAGGAAAGAAACTTGAGAGGACACGTTACCACTAAATCGGGTAACATCCATTGATTTAAGAAAAAATGATTTCTAGAATTTACTTATGCCCATGGTAAGGATTATATGAGGAAATTAGGGATGTTGGGAGATTATTTTAGAATAATTTAGAGGATACAATAGGCTTTATAGGTGTGAGTAAGTTGGTAGAGGTGGTGCCCTTTTACAAGAGGGAGGATGTGCACTTTAGGAATGTCTTCAAATATAATTTTATTAAAACATTATTCTCAAAGTTTAATAGTAAAAATGAGATATAATTCAAGGATAAGATGAGTATGGGTCTAAATCCTATCAAAAAATAGGTTTTAGGAAATATTATGTAACAAAATTAATAGTATCATTTAGCTTTATCCCTTAGTTAAAAACGTTAACTCATACAATGCCTACTTGTATTTTCATAATATATGATAACTATAGTTAATATAAAATTCCAATAGAACCACAAGTGGATAATTAATGAAAATTTTAACATTATATATGTCCGTTGCCCTAATAATAAATTTTTAGGACTATTATATCATTTTAAAAATAGAATTTTTCTATAAACTAATTTATGCCAATTTTGACACTATTTTATAATTGATTTTTGTTAGTTATAAAAAATTTATTCATTATAGAAAACCATTACATAAAATCTAATATTTCATAATCATTCATAATTTT
This sequence comes from Viscum album, assembly GCA_963277665.1. Lineage (NCBI taxonomy): Eukaryota > Viridiplantae > Streptophyta > Magnoliopsida > Santalales > Viscaceae > Viscum > Viscum album. The sequence continues at coordinate 1,981,370,188 of OY728122.1, read as the reverse complement.
TTTATTTAATCAAAATTTTCAAATTACATTTATTATAATACTTATAATATCATTTATTTCAATATTTAATTAAAAAGGTAATCATTGCATCATCATTGTGTCATAAATAAATTTATTTATATAATGTCTAAATATTATAGATAAAATACCATGATGTATTTTATTTTTTTAGATTTATAAATATTATTTATAGTCATATATATCATTTAAATAAATGTATATTAAATTTTTTTAGTAAAAGATACATGTTAATGTTATATTTCCCTTTTCTTTAAATTAAACATCATATAATGTAATTTTCCCACACAAGTGGGTCCAAAATTCAAAAATTTAGGCCTAAATATGATCCTGGTCAGCCATATATCATCCAATAGGAGTATAATATTTTTTAGTATAGTAATATTTTATTAAAATATTAATTTTTTACTCGTATTTACCAAATTTACCTTTTAAACATGGTAAATAAAATTATTTAATGATGTTATTATTTATAATTTCCAAAAATACAAGGTAAATATTTAATTAATTTGTTCCTTATGATTACAATTATGGTATCCATTTTTCAAAATGTAAAACAATGAAATTTTATTAATTAATTTAAAATTAATTTTTGTGGTCAAAACCAGAAAGAGGGTCTTTATGAAGTAAAAACTATCAAAAGGTTGACTTGTGTTTATGTCCATTTTCATTGTGAAATTACATAAAATGACCAAAATTGTATTTAATGATAAAAACATAATCCAATGACACTTTAAAACTAATTAAAATGACAATAAATCTATATAAATAAATTAGATGAAAAGATAGCTTTGAATTAAAATGTAATATTTTTCAGTATTCATTAAAATATGATAGTTATCAAATAAAAATAAAAAATAATCCAATGTAAATTTTGATTTCCATATTCTAAAAAATAATTTTATTATTTCAAATATAACATATAAAGGTTTCAAAAACTAAATCTAAAAATGGTTCTCAATTAAAAGGTTCTAAAAGTAATTTTTTATAAAAATACTTATTTATCTAAAAAATTGAATTTGTTCTCAGATCATATCTATAAAACATATAAGATGAATTTAAAACATTATATTAAATATATAACATATATTTTTCATTATATAAAAAACAATAAATAGAGATAATATTTTATAAACACAATTATTCCCTTTTTAAAAAGGTTTTAATAAAAACCAATCCTTTATATTAAATTGGTTTTTATTTCCATTTCTAATAAATTTGGTTACCTATGAATCATTATTTATACATGTGTAAACAATATTTTCATATTTCAGTTAATTTTATTCATTACCACCAGTCCAATAGCTAGGTTATAACCGTAAAATTTAAATAATAATATTTACTTGTCCGTTTAAGCTTGATGTAGCATATCATGTATGTTGTTGATTGTAGTGTTTCTTTATTAAAACTTGGGATGTCACACCCATAGGATAGAGATAAGAACATGACATTATACATGGTAAAGAGGGAATACAGTTTATGCATAAAAACTGAATGAATCAAATATATGTCAACATGATCAATAGAAAACTTCACATGGAGAAACGTACCAAAATCAACCAGGTATATAAACACAACAGAAAATTAAAAAAGTGCCAGAAAATAAGATAAAAAACCAAATTCCCAATGAAAAAAAACTCCAATCCCAAATGTTCAACAATAACCACCTCCTAGTGGTGCTTTCCCCATGCTCAAACCTGGTAAAAGGAAATCTAGAAATGCATGAAGTAAAAGGTATTGTGTGAGACAAATGCCCTAAAGGGTCTAAAAAAGTGTTCCATAAGATGAGTAAAATAAAAATAATAATCCATTACAATCATTCACTTTCCAATAATATAAGAATAATTCTATAATTGGATTTTAAAAGAAAAAACCCTATTCATTTCAATTGATGGAAATTTTTAAATAATGTCTCAAAAATTTGTTTATATAAAATAGATTTGGGAAATTCATTAGGAAAGTCTAATGTAGTTTTACAGCAATGGTATATATATAAATCCAAATAATGAAAAAGAAGAAACAAGGTCATCTTCTAAGAGGTATGATAGTTCTAGGTTATAAGTACCTCACACACTCGTATAATAATAATTGCAATGTTCACACACATCTCTCACACACTAGTCAGAGAGGGCTCATCAACATCCTACTTTGGATAAGACTATTAATTGGTTTTTGATAGTATTTTAAAGCATCAATACATTACATGGTAAATTCTAGACTAGTGTGTTTGTACATAAGAACTCACAAACTACCTAGCCTATAATTTTATCAAATAACATTCAATAATGGGAAAATTATTTTAAAACATTTTAAAATAAAATTTCCCAATTTTCAAGTCCAATATGAAAATTTTGATTTAAAAACCAAAATATGGGTTTTTAATATATTAATTACTTTTTTCTAGGATAATAAAAATGGGGTATTATAAAAAAAATGTAAACCATTTTGTCCAAAAAAATTTCACAAATCTATTTCACAATTCAATGAATTTCAAATCACTACCAAATTATTTGGAATTTATGGTATTTTGCAAAATATATACCATTTAAATTTAAATGAAAATTAATATCAAATTGGATTTTCACAATACGAGTGAATGAAATTTAATTTATCTTAATAAAATAAGGGGTTAATCAATTTTCCAAACTTAGACCAAACCACCAACCATAGCGAGGAGATCACATATCACAACACCTGCAATGGGAAACACCATAAATAACATAGACAAGAGAGATCCTAGAATAAAACCTACATTAAAGATAAAAAAATCGGAGTCTATATATCTAAATAAAAATAATATCTAAAATTCCATAAAGATGGGAGAATAAGATAGTTGAAGATAAAGAACGAGAGAAGAATATTTACCAGAGAGGGATCAGATGACATTCACCAATATTTGATCATCCATAAAAGTGTTTTAGAGGAGAAACAATGGGTTCACCAGTGGTCCAATGAACAAGTAAGATGTACAATACCAAGATACGGTTTATTGGGGGTCAAAATAGGGGTTTGATAAATTTTAAAATATTTTTTTGGAATTAATGGTTTTTGCATGCCGTTTCATAGAGGGACACATGGTTTTGAAAAAGGGTGACCTAACCATGAGACTCACTAATAGGTTGAAGACTTTATAATATGTGGGTTCCTAGTTTGTAAAATGGTTATCCAACCATTAAAACCCCAACATCATGAGTTTTCATGGTTTTCCCTTTCTGGAAAAAAGGCTTGTGAAAACCATGAACCAACTATGCACATCCTAGAAAACATAAAACATTTTGAATTTCCTCCCAAAACTACCTCCAAAAAACCTCAACCAAAAATAGAAAAAATGAGGGTTTGGGAGTAATTTATTATAGTAATATTATGTAACAACATCCCCCACTATAGAAACTTATTATCTATAGAAAACCTATTAAGAAATATCCATGTCTGAATGGTAAGGCCACTGATCTCTCATCAATTCCACTCTCTCCCAGATCTCATGAGTATTAGAATTATGATTCTATTTCACTAGAACTAGAGGTATCATCATCTCATGAAATTCCTTAGTTTCAAAATCAACTATATTGACTGGTTGCTCAATCATAGATATATAAGGATTAACATTAGGATCACTCGAGAACATGCAATTAGATGGATCATAAAAATACTTTTACAACTGTGAAACATTGAAAATACTATGCATTGACGTCAACTATGGTGGAAGATCTAAATGATAATCCACTTTCTATAGCTGCTCAACAACCTCAACAGCTCAAAAAAAACATGGAGTTAGCTTCCCTTGCCTCCCAAGCCATCAATGACCCAACTGAGCTGAAACTTCTAAGAAAAACAGATCACTAAAAAAATTCCAATGTTGTTTGATTATGATAAAAATAACATTCATAAAATATCTATGCCATTTACATCATTTGATGAATCAACCGAGTCCTTACCATTTTCTATTGATCTATGCTCAGTCCAACCAAGTAAATTTCACCATTCTCTAACCAACACAATCGATGTTTACATGGATGGACTTACAATGCCTCAGAAAGGTCCATTGTGATACCGTAATGGTTGTAATGTTTATAAGAAAACTCAACCATACCCAAATGGTCATCTCAGGATCCACCAAAATTGAGAATACATGCATGAATCCTATCCTCAAAAATCTGTATAGCTCTTTCTCTCTAGACATCTGACTACAGATGGTATGCTATACTCAAATGGACCAAAGATCCAAGTGGCTTGAGATGGCTTCTCCAAAAGAAAGAATTAGAACAAGGATATCTATGAGAGACTATATTATAAATAAATCCACGCTTGTGAATAATCTATTTAACATAGAGATTTCCAATAACCATAACATTGTTTTTATCCTGAATGGGAATGAAGTGGGTTTATTTTTTTCAGCCTTTAAATTACAACCCATATAGAATTATTGATTATTTGGGTACATAGAAACCCAAAAAAAATTACATAGAGATTCCATACCAGTTCCAATTCAGTAATAGATATGGCCTAATCAAACCCAAAGGTCTTTTGTGCTTGGCATTGACCTGTTTGATTATATAGAAATGTGAAACAAAGTTAGTGCCAAGTGCTACAGAACTCCTCACTAAGATTCTATTCTTTAATTATCATATCAATAAGAGGGGATGTCAACATAACACTCTCCAATGGAACCTCGACCCTGAATTCTTGCACTTTAATATGAAACTCTACAAAAATATCCATCAAGTTACACACTTTCAATGATTCTTTTGTGGATTAGGTCCAAAGTTTCCTTCTCAAAGCATGTATAATGACATTCCCTTTCTCCATGGTATATATATTGTCAATGTAAAAATATTAAACGGAATACATGGAATATATCTGATAGATACTCATATATTTTTTAGAGAAGATATAACTTTGGTTCTTGTGGTCAGAAAATATGAAAACCTCTCATTGAAAAGGCAGTTGCCCCAAATCATAAGTGAATCCATAAGAAATGAATGTTCAATGTTAGGGTATGGGTAATTTTTTCATGTTCCCTAAGCTACCTAGAGTTATAATAAATTAAGTGATCTCTCTAAATAATAACACATCCCATAATGAAACCTGATGCATCACAAAAGACCGCATAGCTCTACTTGACTTGTAGAAGCGTCAGCACTAGTGTAGTAGTCCAAAGTGATTTCAACTCAAAAAATGAATTATTAAATATATCATCTCAAACAAAATTTACTCACATTATAGTTTTTTAAATAATTGGGGATAAAATTTTTGAGAAGTCCTTTATGAACTAGTGATAACATCCTGCTAAACTAAGAAAATCTTAATCTCAAAAACATTATGAAGTTATTCCCATGTCATAATAACATTAAAAGTCTTAATATCAAATGAGATACTATGTTTCGACACCACATGTCCTAATAATTTCACTTCCCAAATCAATAAATTAAATTTGATAGAATTTCATAATGTTTGTGATTTCTTAATAAATTCTAAACTACTCTCAAATCACACAAATGATCCTCCTCAGACTTAGAGTAAACATGTTTTTCATCCACAAATACCAAAAAATAATTATTAACCAAATCCAGAAATACCTGATTAATAAAATCCAAAAAGACCTTAGGATCATAGGTTAGAACATATGGAATGACATGGTACTCATAATGGCCATACTTTCTCAAGAAGGTGGATTTATGATGTCAAATTCATTTATTCTCAACTGGTGATAACTATAATGAATATTAATTATCAAACACCATTTCCCCATTTAAACTGGTCAAATAGATCATCAATATGCGGAAATAGATACATTATCATTACTATAACTCAATTTATTTTCTGGTAGTCAATAGAAAGGATAAGTGACCTGCCAATTTTCATAGAAAAGAAAATATGAACCTCCCAAGGTGAAACACTCGAGCGTATAAAGACATTCTCTAACATATCATTCAATTGGGTATCTAAATAATTCATTTAAGTTGGTTCGATGCGGTAAGAGGTAATAGACAACTTCTATGTACCAGTTATAAATTTAATAGAACACTATATCTCACTTACTATTAGAAAATTAGAGAAGTTATAGGTAAAAAATATTGGGAAAGTTGATGAAAAGATTAAGGAGATCATCACTCAATGATTTTCATTCTGAATCCAATTCAAACACTCTTATCACTTTTCACAACATTTGAAAATAAGGTTCATCTCTATTGGAACTCAGATCCCATTTTCCCTAAAATATATGGCACAATATATCAGGTGTAGTAAAGAAGACCCATCAAATATAGGATTAAATTCAATCTTTATTATCAATGATCCCTTCCATCCCAAAAGCAACATAAAAAAATTTCGTATCAAGAAAAAACAAATCCCATGTATGGTCAATCTTTAATAATTCGGAAACCCAAGAAGGAAAATGGATACTCTTCTCTCTCTTCATTATGAGTGGTTTAGTACTAACCATAACACAATATAAAAGATCCGTAAGAAGATTTAGCATATTCACAATATGGGTAGAAATTACCAAATGAGAAGCAACCTTATCAAATAAAGTTGTCACTAAATATTAAATAATAGCGATGGTACCTCTAACAGTCAGTGTAACCATATCTTCTTCAGTTAGAAATTCTTCCACTAGGTGAAGAATCTTCATTCTTGATTTTTGTGGTAGGAACCCATTAGTTCATGAAGAATCATATTACACTACAGTACTTTTTGGTGTACATGATCATATTACACTATTTGTAGTAGAACAGAGATGACATAACTTATGCAAGTGAACTAAGAGTCTATACGAACCACATATCTTGTGTTCATAAGTGGAAACTCATTTAGAATTCCCAGGATTTCCACACTAGTAGGAAAAAAAGATCTTATGTTAGGAATTGAAAGAGGTATAGAAGAAACCTTCTCTTGAGAACCACCATGAGTCTTATAACTAGTTTTGTTTCTATTTATGGAACTCAAAGAACTACCTCATGGAGGAAAAGGCACTCCCATCAACCCTGAATTACTACCCCGGTCCTTCTCAAACATCAACACTCTATCTAGCATGTCATCATAACAAGTTAGCATCAACCAGAAAACCTGAGAATGAATATTATATTGAAGTCCCATCCAGTACCTTTAGGTATTCAACATCTAATTTGAGGCAATATAAGGTGAAAATTGAAAAAGATCAGTAAAGTGATATTCATATTCTGTCACAATCATGTCAACTTCTCAAGCCTGAAAAATATATATCCTTGGACAACACCATCATTTATAGATCAAATTGGAACGTGGAAATGACTTTAGAAACTTTATACTCTAAGAAATTGTGCATCTTTTTCATCACTATAATTCCCCATCATCGCCTGCTAGGTCCCTCTATCAGGAAGGTGGAAGATTTCACTTTAATAGTATCAGGAAATTACATGAACTCAAATAAAATCATAAATATCATCAACCAATCCTAAAACTCTTGAGAATTGTTTTAGGCTTGGAATTCCATAGGATTCTAGTGATCGAATTTCTAAGAAGGAATTATAAATTTATCCATTTGTGGTTTCAAAAATAGAGTCATAATGGGAACATGTGAAATTTCTTATCTCAGAGATTGTACAACATGCATAATAACTTCAATCAGATTATAGTTCATGAGAGGTTTTTATCATTGTGGTTTATCATCATCTTCCTCCTATATCCAATTCACATTTTTTCTTAGAGGCATGATTCTATACAAAATAATAATAATAGACTGAAGACATCATATTAACACTCAAATAAAAAAATAAGGGAAATTAATCCCATTAGTTATATAAAAAGGATTTGGATTAAACCCATCCAAATAAAACATAGGGAGAAGACTAGAAATTATCCTCAAGGTTTATCTACAAATATATCACTGGATACTTAAAGATAATTTTAATGAGATATGTCTATGCACTAACTCGCAACTACCTCCGATGTACTAAAAATATTTTATAATAATATTCTAACATTGAGTCAAGATGTACAACCAGAACCTTTGATACCATTTTTAACAAGATGGACTAGACATCCTGGTAACCTGATACCCAAAATGATCTTAACATAGCCCAAATGGTGTTCCCAATCTCCATAGGTTAGAGACAAAGACCTGGAATCATAAAAGGTAATGGGGGAACAATTTTGTTATATAAACTTAAGAAGAAACAGGTTCAAGTTTTTCTAATCTAAAGAAAAATCCATAGAGAGAAGTATAACATAAGTCAAATGGGTATATAAACCCAAAAGTAAATAAAAATGTACCATAAAATGAGATAAACAACACATTTCCCAACCTACACATTACTCCAAGCCCAAATGATCAACAACAACCACATCCTAGTGGTTTTTTCAATTTCATTAACCTAATTGAAAAAAATCTAAATATTCCCAAAGGAAAAGGTAGGGTGTGAACCAAAATCCAAGTAGACTCTCACCAGGTGTTCCATAATAAGATTCCAATAATAGTAATCCATTACATTAATTAAATTTCAAATAAAATAGAAATATAAGTATAATTCCATATTTAAATCAAAACATGCTATTCATTTCAATTGATGGAATTATTTAATATAATGGATTAATATACATTTCATATAAAATATATATATATATATAATCACAATGCTTGTATAAATAGGTTTTACAAAAATTGAATATATATACCTATCAAAATAATAAAAAGGAGAAACATGGTCATATTCTAAGAGGGATAAAAGTTCTTTATTATGAGATCCTCACACAATCATATAATGACAATGAAAATGAGAAAACACATTCCTAATACACTGGTCGGGGAGGACTCATCAACATTCTAATGGGGATAAGATCCACCAATAAGTTTATGTTAGTATTGTAAAGTGTCAATCCATTGTTAGGAAAATTCCAACCTAGAATGTATATACTTAATATTTTAGTAACTACCTAGTATTTCATATTCTAAATGAACAATAAATCATTGGAAAATTATTTTCAAACTGATTAAAACACAATTTCCCTATTTCAAAGACTAGTATTCCAATCTCCATTTTAAAAAAATATAGGTTTTTAATCAATTCATGATTTTTATAGAATAAAACCAATGGGTTCTTATCAAATAAATTTAAGACATATTATAAAAAAAATTCAAATATAAATTTCACAATTCCATCAATTTCAAATCATAGACAAATTCATTGGAAATTATGAATTTTACAAAAAACCATACCATTTCAATTTAAATCCCAATTCCTGTCGTGTTGGATTCTCTCAATATTATTGAAATAAATTTAATTTATCTCTATTAAATAAAGTGTCATTCAATTAAAAAAAATATAGTAAAAAACACCTACCATAACAAGGAGATAACATATCATAATGAATGTAATGGAAAACTCCTTCAAAGATTATCTACAATAGATATGCAAGAATCATGATAGAATCAAGATCTAAAATAGTGGAGTTTAGATTTCTCAACAACATGAAAATATAACAAACCCAAATGAAGGGAGAATGAGATATATAAATATAGATAATGGGGGAAGAACTCTTACTAAAGAGGGATACAATGATGTTCTCCAAGCATTGATCCACCTTAGAGGGGTTTTGGATGATCTAAAATGGGTCCTTGAGAGCTCTAAAGACCTATGAAGACGTCCAATTCATACATAGGATCAAAAGGATGGGGGTCTAAGTAGGGGTTAAAAATTTTTAAAACATTTCTCTGAATTAAAAAAGCATGCATGCATGGTTTCTTAGATAGGGCAAATTTTTTTTCAAACCATGAAACCCTCTAATGGGGTGCATGTTTTTTACTAGGTTGGCACATAGTTTGAAAAACTGTTCAGAAACCTTGAAAAACCCTATTTTCTTGAATTCCATGGTTTTTTATGTGTCGTCACTTTGTTTGGGAATGTCATGCGCCTACCATGCACAACCCATGAAACTCTAAAAATTTCAGATCCAATCACAAAACCACCTAAAACAAACCTCATCTAATGATTAGACCAAAATTAGGGTTCATGAGTTACTCAAAATAGTAACAAGATGTTATAATACAATCAAATAAGTGAATTAATTAACAAATTGATTATGTGTATAAAATTTAATTCACTACTACAAATATGGCTTATAATAGCGCTAAAAACGGCCTTTTACAGCGCTAAAAAAGCAATGTTAATCTCGGAGAAGATAAAGGGTGGGGGTCCCCTTTATCAGTGCTAAGCAAGTGCTGATAAAGGTAGTATTTATCAGCGCTATTTTCAGTGCTGATAAATGTATAATATATCAACGCTATTTTGAGCGCTGATAAAAACTACCTTTATCAGTGCTCAAAATAGCGCTGATATATTATCCATTTATCAGCACTTAACTAGCGCTGATAAAGGCCAAAGATCTTGTGAAAAACCAGAACCTGCACAGAACCTGCCCAGCACCTGCACACATTACAACACTTGCACAGAGCACAAACAACACCTGCACACAGCACAAACAACACCCACACACAAAGCACATAAGAACAAAAATGATACATATATTTACATGAAATCATGAATACAAAACAACACACTTCTATATACATTTTAAACAATGTTTAATTTGGTTAAAATTACATTTATCCAACAAATAATTAAAAAACAACGATGTTCCTTCTTTTTTGCATCCATCCGCTATAAAACATTATCGTCCATGGCGGCGGTTTCTGAACAAAGCAGGAAACAGATTTCACCTACATAATAAAACAAATATTATGTTAATAATAAAATAATGAAATAAAGAATGGGGTTGCTAAATGGAATTATACTAGTGTGGCACAAAACATAAAATAACCATTTAATGAAATTGGAGCATGGTTAGGAATAATCATCTATAATAATCAAATGGACCAATGTTTAGTAGAACATGGGCTATTTAATGACTCGAGGGGGATTAGATAAACCTACAATTTTGTTCTAAGGTTATGATGGTCTCACATTCATGGTTAATAGTTTGTCAAATAATTCGATGAACTTGTGTAAGGTATGAGTTTTTGTGGAAGTATCTCTATATGGTTGAATAATGGATTGTAGGCTACTCAATGAAACTATATGGATTAGAAGTGTTTGTATATTGATTCACACGTTGTTGTAAAATGATTTATTTTACCCTTAGGCCTAATAATTCACCTAATTAATGAGTGGAATTAACAAATTATCACTATCAACCAATAAAGTGGGTTACCCTCGTATATCCCTCATTCCACTCAACAAAATCCTTTACACGCACTCTCCTCCTTCCCTCTTCCCCAATGGGATATCTCCCTTACTTTTAAGATAAATCAAATATTATCAGTTATATTAAAAGAGTGGTGGAATATCTTCAACCCTATTATCCTCCTCTATATTCTTCTCCTTCTTCTGCTAACTTTGGTTTCAACTATTTGGGATTTTGGTCTCCATTCCACAGCATCATGATGCTCTTGGATACCAATGATGGGCCTTTTGCAATGACATTAAACCTTGGCTATATACCTATAGCCATGGTTTAATACCATGGATATATGTCCCACCATTCCATAAAAAAAGAAGCACCCCTGACCCCTTCCCCAGCACACCCCCTACACACTGCCAACCCCCGAGCACACCCCCTACCCCTGCACACTCCCTGCCCCCTGAACACCCCTGCCCCATTTCCTAGCACACCCCGGCCCACTGCACTTCCCCCTTTCCAATTGCACACCCCATGCACACCCCCTAAATATTTCAAAAGAACCCATCACACCCCCTAACCCTTCCCTCTACCACTTTTCCCCCTTCCCCCTCCCCCAGAAAACCACCCCTGCCCTCTCAACCTGTCCCCTGAACATCATAAAGAAAATACCTTGTATGGAAATTGTACTCAATTTAAATTATACACATCATATATATCAACACATTCTCATGTACTTTCATTCAATGTAAATACACATATATAGACTCTCTACATCTCATAAGAAAACCCTCTTTAAAATTCACAAATACGTTAAATCCATTTGAAAACACCCATCACACCACTTTCTCATTTCTTGAAACACATTTAAAGGACTTAAGCATGAAAATCCACAATAAATACAACTACATTCATTTTAAAAATAACTTTCAACTCTATACACACCCAAAATTCCTTTGATAACACATTTTTAACCACACAAACATTTTATATAGTACACTTAGCAAGAAAATACAACATAATAAAATCATCATATAATGTAAAGGCATGGAATCACCTACATAAATCTTGGAATCTTCCGAAATCTGCTGGAAATAATAAAACCACACCTCCAAAATACCTTAATAAGGACTGATTAAACATTAATATTGAATATATTAATGGAAACCCATGTTTAAATTGTGGTATTCCTTGAGTTTAACATCCCACAAGGTTAGAGGGTCATGATTTAATGTCTTACAGAGATGTAATACCTGGGTGTATCAAAACACTTATAAAGTTGGATCAGGTAGGTACATCTCTAGGAGGGAACACCTAGAATGTTAACCTGATAGATGGATCAAAACTCCCAATGAAGTCTGACCAAAGTGTGGTGTATCCCATAAAGGTAAGGTTTCTCAATTTGATGACTTATTCGGATGAAAATATGGGAAATACAAGAGGGAAAATAAGCGAAGGTGTACCCCAGTGAGGGGGTCACCATGGTTTACCATTAGTTGGGATTTAACCTCATGGAGGCTTCCTACATACCCTATTTAGAATACAAGGATCAAAATCCATATATTTAAAAGAGGTATGTCATGGGTATTACCCATGGTTAGCTTCCCTTAACACTAGGAATACTCTTGGTTGGATGAGTATGGGTTTTGTGGGGCTTATGCATTGTCATATTCTCAGGTTCTTCCAAGAGTAGCAATGGGATGAATGGGACATATGTGCTGAGATGGACCATGTGAATGGCGTGATCCTTATAAAGAGGCATGAGGCACAAAAAACATGTGGAGTTGTCTGTAAACACTATTTATGGTGGCCATGGGGATCATCAGACTCCACATACCATCTATAAACACCTCAAAACATCACGAGGGCCAGATTCTACATGATGGTGCATCACAGGGTTGATTCTTTTGATGATGTAATGGTCGCTTGAGCTTGGATTTCATCTCAACCAGCCTTCCCTTACTCGAATTATCCTGGGACACATATTTTGGTTCCAAAAATCCCTCAACGATACCAATTATCTCATGCATCTACCTAGAAATAATTATGAAAGTCAAACAACAACACATGTGCTCAGATACAAGTTCAAACAAATGAGATGTAGAAAATGGATTTTGTTGATCCTCAGTGGTTTCGTTGTTCACCCCATACACACTACACACCATCATGCCTTACTTCAATATTGATTTGTTCAAAGATCAATAATATGAATCTGGGGATAGAAAACATTGAGTAATAAATTATGATTTCAATCAATCGGAGCATTCTCAATTCACTAAATAAGGTTGGAGGATAATCAATGATCATATATAGATAACATAAGTAGTAGGAATTCACCTTCATCCTATTTGTGTACAATCTTCCATCAGGTATGTTGCCCATTCATTTCTAAACACAAGTATATCATCTTCTGAATATGAGTATTTGTGACAGTCATGATAGTACTGAAAAAATATAATTACACAGAGGATTAATAAATATTTTAAATGAACTCCTAATTATTTTCAAAAATACCTCATCATGGTTGCTAGTTTGTTGATGAAATATGATCTCTTTCATAAATTTACAAACATAATAACCATAGTCCTTTCTATTTGTTTGTTTTGGACAATAAAAAAACATCGACAATAATAAGTAATTTGTTTTGATATTAGTTTCGATAGTGAACTATTATTATATAGACCCGGATACTTTTCAGGAAGTGTATTTTTCAAGAAAAAGATGATTTCAAATTAACTCTATGATTAATAATAGTAGTTATATAAATTTAAAATTAATATTTATGGATATATATAATATATAAAATTAATTAAAAAAATTCCTCATTAGGTATTATTTCAGTTTAGTTAAATGGAGAAACATTATCCCCTTCAAAACAGTCTTCAGAAAAACCAATTTTCAAACCAAAAAATAATCATATAGTAAAATAAAATATAAATATGAATGAAGTGTAATTATGTTGATTTAATATAACCAAAATATAATTATTTTAATTTATATCATATTCAAAATATATTGTGAATTTAAATTACATATTTTTTTGAAATGAAATGATTGTTTTACAAAAATCCGAAGTTTTCACTATTTATTAAAAAATAAATGTTTTGTGAAAAATAAAAAACGGTCACCCCCAGTTATTTTTTAAATACTAATTTCTAAAATTATGTTAATTTTAAAATATAAATTTTCTATAATTTTTAAAAAGTAATTATAATTTCTTCTCATAAAAACAAATTCAAGACGTTTTTGATGAAAACCCAATATGGAAAATTAAAGTTACTTTACTAAAAACTGATTAACTATTTATTAATCATTTATAAATAATTTATATTGGATAATAAATTTGAATATATATATATATATATTTCATAATGTAATTAATAAAATTGAAAACCATGAATTAAACTATCATGAACCAAGTCGGGTCGCCACCTGATCTGACACCCGACCCGGTCCATGGAATGACCCAAGGGGTGTTATCAATCACCAAAGGCTGGAAACTAGTGCCTAGGTATCAATAACATGATTTTAGAATGATTTTACCCAATTTTATACATGTTAAAAAATGAATCTAAAAAATTCCAAAACTGAAATCACACAACCACACAGGCCCATAAAAATTTTCAGAATTTAAGTTTAAACATTCTACCACTACCCCCAAAAGGACTACAACAATGAAAGCTAAAAACTCCAAAAAAATACATCACGACACATGATATACTATATCATCAAGACTAAGCCACCAAACCTATAATAGAATACCAAAAACAAGATGCACCAGGATCACCGAGCATCCTAGCTTCACCTAGAAAACACATTCATCAAGATCTACACACACCCAAGGATGTATGTATGGTGTGAGCCAAAGCCCAGTACGACTCCACCCAAGAAATAGGTTACATGCTATAACTTTAATATAAAATCTAACATTCTCATTTAAATACAAGCTTTAATGGAGAACACCACTATAGAAAACATTTATTAGATAAACATTTAAAATGAATAACTTTTAAAGAAAACCTTTTCAAAAACACTAGATTTAATGAGAAAGTGATTTTATAAATAGTGAACACACTCAAGTGGTCCTCCGTATATTGATGGATGACACACCATCATATATAGTAGAGCACCATGGGTGAGTTCCGTAGGGCTGATCCAGCTCGAGTGGGACCCTAGAATCTCGTACCTCGGTGAAAGGTGGAAAAATGACCACAAACATGAGCACTCTTGTGCATGAGACACTAGAGAATAGAAACATCCAATGTTATTGTGGAAATCAATCATCATCATTGTTTTTTTAGTTTGGTAAGTTTCATTCTAGCTAAGTGAAACAGGGATAAGGAACTTCCGAATAACTAGCGTACTAGTTCTAGTCTACCCACCTAGATACTCTGGATTTCCTTTGTGCTCAAGTCAATGATCACATGTCACACATACCACCACATTCACATACACATTCCAAAAATAATAAATATATGGGAATTAACCCTTTTATATAAACCAAGAAACTTCCCATTTTATAGAAACACTGAAACCATTTTCATGTACTTTTTCTACCACTTGAATAATTCATAAAACCCCATTGAAATTATCTCAAGAAATTCACATGAGCAGTTTAACCATTTTCATGGGAGAGCCCCTTTCAGATCGATACACACAAACCCATTTAAATTGAACACATTATTTGAATCATTTAAACAATTTATAACTCATATTAAAAAAATTCTTGATAAGCCAAACATGCCAAAGCATTACATCTCATTTTTGAAACCATATAACCAAACCCATTTTCACCAAAAGTTCTATTGAAAACATGATTCACACTTTAGAAATAACCCATAAAAATTCCTATTAAACCCCACACTAAAAAAATACATAAAATCAAGCCCTTTACCTTTATAAAATCCATTCTCACAACATAAGGATGTCAGACCACTTAAAAATACCTTTCACACCACAAGATTAAACTATAGAACATATTTATATTAAAAAAAACATATTAAATTCATCTAATAATGTTGGGGCATTGAACCACCTATCTCATGTGAATAACATTCTATAAAATAGTGTGAAATCCCATAAAAACCTCAATCTCACCACAATGTGGCAATAAAGAACCCTAGTCAAGAAGATCAAACCAAGAAACCCATGATTAAATCCATAAATCAAACCTCAACCTACTGGAGAAGAGAATCCACAATGAAGAGGGAGAAAACCCTAGAATAATGTGAGAAAACTAGGTAAAAGAGACTTACATGAGGTTTACTTGAATAATCTGGATAAAAAACATCCAAAAATAAATGCCCAAGGGAGGGAGGAAAATAAGGGAGGCGCGCCTAGGGATGGGGAGTCCATGGGGGTCGAGAAAGGGGGCCAAAGGGGTTAAAATATATGGGAGAGAAGAAGAGGGAAAGCATTTTTTTAATGAGCTGACCCAACCACAATATTAGTCCTCATGGTTTTGGAAACCATTCAGGGATCGTACGATCACCTATGCAGAAGAAGACCCAACATATTTCTTACATGAGCTAAGGTACATGGTCATGCCAAAGCTGTGTGGTAGGTTATATCTCCTACCACACTATTTCATGGGTTGGCACACGATTAATAATAATGGTGCACAAACCATATGCTTTAATCTTCCTAGAAAAAAACGAAATTTTTTCTCAGTAAATTTAAAATAATATTGGGGGTAAAGACAGACTAAAGATAAAAGTAAAGAATACTCCCAAAAAGATAATCCCGTCACAAACTGTTCCTGAGATAAATGGACTTGAACTCGACCCAAACTAGAACAAAAGAAACCTTTAAAACTAAATTGTGACAATTCTCCCCACCATAATGCATTCCGCCCCCAGATAGCCATCCCAAAGATGATTCTATAGAGATAGAATTTACTTCTTGGTAACCTAAGGAGATTCTCAATGAATTAATGAAATGATACCATCCGAAAAAAGAGGTTTAAGATCTGAACTGGAGAGACCAAAAAGGGAATTCTAATAAGTTTTACTCACCCCCAGAGCTAAGACAGCACCAGATGATCGATCAAGGAATTTAAAATCTCACATCACATAGTATATACTTAGTAGTCAAACACCCCAGATCTCAACAAACTAAATCTTATATCTCTTTCATGAAATGGGAAAATAGAATCAAACCACATCCTAAAACAAAACACCTTAATTACTACCAAATGAGGCTCAAGAAACTTTCCTGAATAAAATAACTAATGCAAACATCTTATTGATTCAATATAACCATTTGGCATGCCAAAATCCCATCATTTACTCTACAAGGAATATGGGGGAAATATAGTTCCTAACAAGACTACCTACCACCAGGCCATCACTAGGAACAAATCCAAATTAATAACGCAGGGAGGCCCGAACAAACTTCCCACCATAAGAAACAACCTAACACCTGAGAAGAATTATGTAATCCAACATGGGGAGGACCAAACGATCTCTCCACTATATGGAAGATACTGACACCAAATCACATCTGATGTAACCCAGTGAGACCCATGGTGGGTCTCCCAACCATATAAACTACGCAGATTAAAATATCACCACACACTAATGCGAGAAACCCTAACACAAACCGAACCCTTACCACAATGGGACTAATGAAAGAAACTCTAAACCAAACAGAATGCTTTACAATATCTTCTAAACTTGTGGGGAATTACCATTATTTGATAAACTCAAATGAAAATTGAGTTTGACTCCAAGGGATGACACTATATAAAAAACCACACAGAGGTCCACATCCATGAGGGAATGAGCACTATAGTTCAAGAAGACAAAACAGGCTGCCTATTTTCAACTAGGGAGGGACTCTCCCACCTACAAATATCACAACATTCAAGAACATAGTCCCCATTTACCTTTTCACCACATGGGACCAATTGAAAATAAACTACCAAATTTAATGATTAGACTGTCTCCATTCATGACACTAAATATAAAAAATTAGACATGTATCCCTTAATATTTTGGGGATCCTGACTATGTGATAGCTTCACTCTAGGACCTAAGAATGGAGATCTGGTTATTGAAGCATCTCTTACCTTGAAGTAAAGCATTAAAACCCTTGAACATAACCTCTTCTTCTAGTGTAATAAGAAAATACACAACCATTGCGACAACACTATCATACACAACACACCCTAACATCCGCTTACACCCACCTGAGACATTCACCATGGCATGGGATTTGTTGGTGTATATATTTTACCCCTTGTAACTTTTAATTTGAACCATCAAGAAGACATAAAAATAGATGGAACCTTCCTCTAAGATAGAAGAATTTGAGATTTACCGAATGGAATCACAATTTTGTTAAAACATGGGCTATAGGGACTGAAAACATCCATAAAAATATCTTCTGCACAAAATTACTACACTGGTGGGCCAACATGAATCCCTTATTAAACAAGACTAGAAAAAGACTTAAAGGCCCTTATATATAGTAGCTAGCACTACCAAATCTGGAGTGATCACCTTTCCTCACTGGAAGTCCCCTCACTATTTCCAGGTAGGATCTTCAAACACACGGACTCAATGAAACAAAAAAATTCCTTCAACTCCTCTCACATCCTCTATCCCATAGTAAGAGTACTATATTAACCGAGAAAAAATGGTGAGGACTTATCTTTTGAAATTCAATGAAAGAGTCCTTACATTGATCAACTGGAGGACCTTCCAACAAAAAATCACCTGTTCCCATACATAAATCATGCGTTGACTTCAGTATAGGGTTGTACAATAGCCATGAGTGAAATCTAAGGAACCAATGAAACTGATCCATTGTACAAAATGTTCCAAAAACTAGAACCAAACACATGAGGGGAACCAACATAAATTCTTCCCAAAACACTTCTAAAAAAAGTCCACTGACCAATGATTTAACCAAAAATTATGAAGAAATATAAACGCAAAAAATCAGTCAAACAATGGGGGTTATAAAACCCAAAACACCTCAAGAGAATATCCCCAAAATAAAAAAATACGCATGACTATTTTTTATTTAAAATCACTTTTGAAAATAATACCGGATTTATGAGTTACACATTCACCCATGATATCCCATGGATCATCTCACATGCATTTTTCTCATGAAAAACTAGGAACACATTCAATTACAACACATATCCTATGCTTGTGAACACACAAGATGATACCAATTTTTAAATAAAAACACTTCCACTTTCCAAAAAAACATTCATCTCACTTTTCCATTTTGAAAATCCACTAAATCCACTTTTCATGGCCTATTATCCATAAAATAAAAACACATTACATGTTTCAAAAAACGTTTTCAGAAAAGAACCAACCATTAAAACAAAAAATCATTTCCAAACTATTCACCTCAATGTCAAAATTTTTTATTTCACTTTAAAACACTCCTAGTTTCACAAAAATTAGTATTTCATCAATACCCAGTCATGTAAAAACTAATCTGTCGTCATTTAAAATAATGTTTCCAGAAATTCCTCAATATTTTCAAAAGCCCACTAATTACCAAATCAGAGCCCATTTCTAAATTCATACATAAGTCCTAAAACATTTCAAACCATTCAAAAAACTTTCCAACATCTTGGAAAATCCCAATTAAAACACATTTTACCAAAACCTACTTTAACATAATTCATTATTTCCATAAAATCGATTTTAATAAACCACAAGTTCAAGATATGAAAATCATATCCCGATAATCAAAACCCCATCTGCTTAAAACCATTTCCATTTTAAAATCTTTTTTTTTATAATTTTAATCAATTGTTTTCAAAACGATTTTTGAAAACCTAAAGAGACACAAGAAAACACAAGAGGAATTAGTGCCTTTGAGTGCCTTAGACATATGGTTAAAATCCATAATCTAATCACTTAACCATCATATAAAGTTTTATAATGTGATGTACCAGGATCCACAAGTATTTCCTGGCCCAACGAGCTCATAGAAACCATTGACCGAACTTTATTTTAATTTCCCCAAACATTGATGATCCAAAAGAACTGAATTAATAAAATAAAACCCATCTTTCCCTGGTGGCTTGAGTCCCGTCATTATGTGTGCTGGCTAGGAACCCTACTCATAACTAGAACATTAATTATCGGGAAACTTAGCTTCAATTTACCCATACTCTTCCCCATGGAATATGAACTAAATAATACAACCCCCATTTATACCATTTTTTCACGAACAAAGCCATGTCACCATCTAACCAGGTGGCAAACCCAGTTCGTTCCAGGACATGAGGGGTGTTATCAATCCCCACAGGCTGGAAAATTGAGCATGGTATCAATAACATGCTTTGGGAATGATTTTACCGAATTTTATACATGTAAACAACAATTAATCTTAAATATAGGAAAATAGAAATTACATAACCAAGAAAGCCCTTAAATTCTTTATAATTTAATTTTACACATTAAACAAAAACCCCTAAATGTAATACAACAATAAAATCTAAAATCTCCAATCCAAATCATAATGAAACATGAGGGACCATATCCTCAAGCCATCGCCACCAAACCCACCAAATAAGACCACTAAAAACTCACTCCATGATAACTGAACATCCTAGATTCACTTAAAATAAACATGATACAAGATCTATATACACCCAAGGTAGTATGTAAGGTGTGTTCCAACACCTAGTAGGATTCCAAAAAATAAAGAGGTACCACGCCACAACATTAAGAAATAATCAAACATGATTATCTAAATTCAATAATTAAATCAAAATCCTTCTAAGGAAAACATTTATTAGGAAAACATTTAAAATAAATATTTTAAAAGAAACCCAATTCAAAAAATCAAGCTTCAATGAGAAATGGATTTTATAAATAGCACACACACTCAAGTGGTTCTCCGTATGCCGACAGATAGAACCAAATCATATAAAGTAGAGCACCATGGGTGAATACCCTTGGGTTGATCTAGCTGAAGTGGGACCGATGAACAAGTTACTTTAGTGAAAGGTGGTATAGTGACCACAACCATTAACGTCATCATGCATGAGCCACTAGAGAGGAAAAACATCCAATGTTTTAGTGGTGATCAATCATCATCATAGTTTAGTTAGTAATGTATGTATCAATCTAGCTATGTGAATTTGGTAAAAGGCACTTATGAGTCACTATCATACTAGTTTTAGCCTACCCACCAAGATACCTGAGATTTTTGTGTGTGCTCAATTCCATGTTCACATGTCACACATACCACCACCTTAAAATCAAAATTACAATCATTATAAATATTTGAAGAAATCACCATTTTTTATAAACTATACCACTTACCATTTTACAAACACACCAAAACCATTATCTAGTACTTGTTCCACCACTAGAATAATTCATAAAACCCCTTTAAAATTAAATCAATAGTCACATGAGCAGTTTAACCATTTTCATAATTCAGTACCCTTTTAGATGCATACAGAAAAACCCATTTTAATTAAAAAATTCTTTCCCTTTATTTAAAAAATTTATAACTTATATTTAAAAAATCAGAGAAAGAAAAACATACCAATGTAATTCATTTCCTTTTTGAAAACATACACCCAAACCCATTCGGACCCTTAGTTCCTTTGAAAACATGATTCTCAACTTCAGAAGAACCCATAAAACATTTCCATGAAATCCCATACTAAAGAACACACATAAAACCTAGACCTTTCCCTTTATAAAATTCATTCTCACTACATAATAACTTTAAAACACATAAAAATACCTTACTCACCACAAAATTAAACTATGAAACATATTTATAAAATCAAACAAACATATTAAATCCATATAATAATGTTAGGGAAAGGAACCACCTACCTCATGTGAAGAAGCTTCTATAAACTGGAGAAAAATCCCATAAGCACATCAATCACACCACAAGGAGGAAAAAGGAACCCTAATTAAGAAGGTAAAACCCATAGGTGCAATATTAATACCCTAAATTGATCCCCAACCCGTAAGAGAATAGAAACCCTATATATGAGGGAGAAATCACCTAGAACAATGAAAGAAAACAAGGTAAAAGAGAATTTGATGAGAGGTCCTTGATGAATTCGGATGAAAACCACACAAAAATTAAATCCCAAGGGAAGGAGGATAAGGATGAAGGTGCGCCTAGGGTTGGGGAGTCTATGGGGGTCAAGATAAGAAGACAAAGGGGTTAAAACCGGGGAGAGAGAAAAAGAGGGAAACATTTTTAATGAGTTGGCATGCACCCACAACAAGTCCACATATTTTACCAAACTATGTGAAGACCTTGAAGTCACTTCTTCTGAAGAAGACCTAGCCTCACGCTTTCCTGGGCCGAGGTGTGCGACCATGTGGAGGAAATGCAGTAGGTTTTTTCTCCGATAACACAGTTTCCTAGGTTGTGGTACGGTGACTACTAACCATGCACAAACCATGACCTTAAATCCACCTATCCAAATAAAGACATTTTTCATGAAAAATTAAAATGAAACTCAAGGGGGAAATCTAAAACAATGATAAAAGGGAAGAAGAGTCTCAATAATTTAAACTCATCACTCCCAGTTTCCGAGAGAAATAGACTAGAACCTGTCCCGAACTATAATAAAGGAAATCCTAAAAACCTTGGTGTGACATTAAAATATATTTTATAATGGTTATATATTTTATGGCTCAATTAAGATTAGTGTTTCTTGCTTAATACAGTATCTAATATAAGGTTATTATTTTAAAATCACATGGTGTTATATACAACACCATTTAATAAATTAAATCCTCTAAATTTGAAATTTTTATTGATTATAAAAGGCTTGACATATAGAAATTCATTTCTGAAAAAACAACATTGTAAAAAGGGTAAATAAAACATCCATTTGATAAGAGAGAAAATTATGTATGAAGGACATCAACAATAAGATGTACTAGGATTCGAATTGGAGAAATTTTTTAGGATGTAATGACTTGGACATGTAAGAAAAATCTAGTCCCCAAATAATGATATAGAGTGACTGAGAACATTTATCACAAGAAAGTGAATGAATAAGAGGAAATTAACAAATAGAAAACCATAAACCAAGGTGTTGTAAAAAATATCAATAATTTTGTCACAAATGAAGGTAATAAAAAAAATTCTTTCAATATCCACTCAATAGTGTTGAAGAATTAAATTACCATCTTGGATAAGAACATAAGGAAATATACTTTCTCAATGATTTTAATTTAACCATTTAATCCATTCCCACCATAATATCTTCTTTTTCACCAAACGATGAGTAATGAAGATGGATTTTTCTTTCTCAAATCACTAAAATTAGTTTCTAATGGACTATATAACTTTAAAAGGGATAATCAAGATATTTCACCTATCGATAGGAATTAACCAAAACAAAAAATGGTTATAATATGGTAATATGTTTCCCAAAATGAATAAACCATCATTTGATGAAATTATATATTAATCTCCAAAATTTAATAGCAATACCCAGAGTTCGAACAAAATATTTCCTTAAATAAATAACCCTATATAAACAAATCTAAATAACCTAAACCATAAATTGTTTTTAAACCTGAAAGGTTTTCTCATACCTTTGCAGTTATATTCCCAAAAATTTAGTGAACTTCTTCTAAAATTACATAAATCACTTAGTCATCAAATCACATTCAATCATATTGATATCTACATGATTAAATGTATTTTTCCATTATTACATCAATATCTAAGATCATATAAACACAAATGGTAATAAATACCATAATATTTATGTATAAAAAATGTAACATAATAATTCACATTAAACTAAATATTTACATAAACTTCAACTTAATAAAATGACTCTTATAGTTTTATTAATCACATTAATATCTCATAACTTAAAACCTAAAAAGGGGTATATAAGTCCTTGAACTTATGATGAAACATAATCTAATAGACTTAAGACGGATTTTAAAAATATCAACAGAACATAATATTAAGAAATATTAATAAATAATCTTATCTAAATAATTCTTTGAAACCAACTATAATAGTCCCAAACCAACACTCATGGATCTATTGTAGAAAAAATAAAATTTACATTTTTGGCTTTGACACAGAAGATGGTAACTTGATTTTCACAATCGAAAACATACAACATCAAAAGTAAATATTGGATTAGTTACATTATAATGTAAATTATAAGTTTATAGTTTTAGTGAATTAGGAAAATCTCTTACATAAATAATACCAATGTATTTAAATGATAATTTCTACCAATTGACCTAGATTTTATTATTTTTACATTAGGTCATCATCATAATCCATATGAAACTCTTATAGAAATAATCCATTTAACATAATTATTGATAAAATCGGGAAAAGAATACATAATAATGGTGAACAAAAATTATATGTAAGGGTAAACATAAGCATTAACAACTGAATAACATTATTGAAAATAAAATTAGAATAAGGCTAGGATGACATAATACAAGCTGGTGAGAATATCATAAGAATATTCATACATATAAATGTATAGATCAATATATATATATGGAAAGGAATAAATAATTAACAAATATACGATTCATTAATGTTAATAAATCATGATCCACGATAATTCAATCATGATAAAAGGAAAATTTTGAAATCCAGAAAATGTATAATAAATAATGTTGTTATCTTATAAAATTATCTTCATATCACTCTTACAAATGGAATAACTAGTGTCGTCTATTTCCTTCTCTAGAGTACCCAATTTAGTTGAGAGATATCACAGACCCACCCATCCATGGTTTATCATAGAACCAACCATCCTTGGTCTATCATGAAACCACCCGTCATTGGTTAACAACATAACCATCCATCCTTAATTTATAATGGAAACACCCATCATCATAAACAATTTCCAAGAACTATATCATGAATAAAGGAAATAGAAAACTAATTTCATCATAAAATCATAGGAATAACCTTTATTATTTTCAGAACATGATTATCCCATGTAAAAGAAATGGGTTCCATTTCAATCCCTTTGAAACATGATTAACCCATGAAAAAGAAATGAGTTCTATAAGAATACCTTTAAAATAATTATAATCCATCCTCAGAAAGAATGAGGATGAAATAAGTACAAATATATCTATAGTGGAGAATATGTAACATCAAGGGGTTTTGATTTTGATGAATGGAAATACTATTAAAATATCATTAAATGTTTTTTTGATTTTTTTAAAACCTAGGTTTGAAAGATAAATATTATCTATATAAGAGAATATAAAAGATCAATATCACTAAAAAATTATTTTATTTAAGTTTATTTAATAAATAAGGGAGAGAATTGGAATAAAACATATTAACCACATTCAAATACATTTCATAATGAATATATATAGTTCTATAAAATAATATAATTTTATATCCTTATAAATAACCTTCAACATAAATAGTCTTGAAATAAAGGATATTGTAACATAAATACTTTTTCACAATGGCACCTCTTCAGTCGTAATCCCATGAATAAAAACATTTAATGAAACATTAAATATCTTGAAAATAATGATATTTAAGACATTATAAAGAAAGATAATTTGAGATGAATAAACTTTACAAAGATTATACCACTGAATTCGAGAATTAACAAATGAATATATTATGTGTCTAAAATGTAAATCCATATTAAAAAGTGTAAATAAAACATAATATTATATAAATTAAATACAAAAAAACTAATCTTATATCAATGAAAATGATGAAGTAATATTACCCAATGAAAATAAATTGAGTTATTAAATTTATTACCAATTAGTAACTTTGAAGTTGAATACCCTTAAAATAAATAATTAAATTTGAAAATTATAATTACAATATATATGAATGATTCATGATAATAAATGTAATTTTTATAGTATATAAACAAACCGATATAAATAAGTGGTGATTACATCAAATGTCTCAGAGAAATTGAAAGTGAGACAAGAAACCCATACATCCGGTCCAAATTTATTCATACATTTTCGAAGTAGTTGTATTATAAATATATATTAATTATTTGATTAATTAAAAATATTTTACAGTGTTAATACCCTATAAATAAACCATTTATTTTATAACTTTATAATGATAAATTTAGATAAATAATATGTTAAGTCAACATCGAGTGTTTTAAGGATTTTCAATTCATTATTTCAAAATAAAATTGGTTTGCTGAACATAGTCAAATAATTCAGTGTTTCATCATTTATAGAATAATAATAAAGCTATATTTATCATATTTATTCATCAATTAGAGTTTTAAAACAAATATATAATTCTATATATGAAAAATTATCCATGTTATAATCATATAGACAATAGGAAATACGTACACATGAGTAGCATTTCCATTTTACAACAAACAAATTAGAAAGGTGTTAAGTAATATTTAATCGTTCTATAATTATAATAGTATCATAAAGAAAATATTAATAAAAATATATACTTATATATATCATCCATGTAATGTGTTGAATAAAAAACAATCACATTTCTTCGGTGAGGCGGTAGTCCACATGTATTCACGAACAACATTATCATTTATCAATGTAAGAAATAAAATGATATATTATCCCGTAAAAAATGAAAATATAAAATTAATCAACTAATTATGTCATTTATATCTTATAAATTCATTAAATTTATTCTTATTAACTTAAAAATAAAGCATCGGTGAAAAATGAATCACATCGCTTCGTGAGGCTGTAGTTCGTAGTACACACTTGCGACATTATCGTACCTCCCACAAAATGGATAGTAAAGAAGGTATATGTAAAATAATAACTCCATAAGTATATATATATTAAAAAAAGACATATATACTTTAAATAAATCATAATATAAATCCATGAGTGGTGACGATGGAAAATTAATGACATTAGTTTGTGAGGGGTAGTCCAACGCACACACAAATGATGATTCTATATAACATTTGATGGAAGAAGAGATGGATTTAGGTTATTAAATTACATATTAACCTATTTAAATAATTTATATTCTTTTTTAATTATATCAAAAAAAATTAATGTTATTTTTGGAGTTTAGAGAAGAAATAAAATAAAACTTCTCAGATAAGAAGAATACATCTTCTTCAGAAAACCTCCTTAGGTAAGAACGAAAAGAATTATTAAGATGGATTTATGAAAAAAATAAGGGCTCTAGGATTTTGGGAGGTTTTTAAGGAATACATTTGGAGAGTTCATAAAAAATGGATTTTATGATGTGAAGTGGAGATGAATGGCGCTAGCCTTTTATAAGGGAGGTTAATGACACAATTGAAATTTTAGTAAAGAAAATGTTGTTCACAAGTTTTTCAAATTAAAAAGGCTCTAAAATAGACCATTATCAAGACCTAGACATTATAAGGTCTAAATATATCCATAAAATGTAATTTAGACTAGTTTTTAGGTAATTTTGACCCTTATCTTTTTAGTTTTATCCTCGATAAACACGTTTTTACTTTAACCATTATAATTAATTTATACCATTTTGAATATTAATTATGATAAAAATGTATTTTTAACATATTATATATTATAAATTATGTTTATTAAAAATATTTAATCTATTTTTATATAATAAATTCACATAAGCGTAAAAATTTAATTTATAATTAAATATGCGGATGCGATGAAAAAGAGGGTTTTGAAGAAGTGTATTTTTTAAGAAAAATATGATTTTATATTAACTGTATGAATAACATTAGTATCTATTTGAATATAAATTAATATTTATTTATATATAATCTATATTTTTATTTTCAAAAATTCCGTATTAGTTATTATATTAATTAATTGAAATGGAGAATCATCAGGCACTTTAAAACAGTTTTGAGAAAAAATAGTTTTTAAACACAGAAACTAATCTTACACTAAAACCCTATATAAAGATGATTAAAATTTAATTAATTGGATAAAATATGAATAAATAATTATTATTTTTCCCTAAACCATATTAAAAAAATAATGGGAATTTTTATTTACTTAATTTATAAAAAATAAATGATAGGTTTACAAAAATATCCATTTCCCACTATTTGCTAAAAAAATCATTATTTTCCATAAAATCACATAATTTCACCCATGATAAAATTTATATTAGGATTTAAAAAAATATTTTAATGTAATAAAATATATTTTATCAATTTTCCAATAATTAGTTATAATATTTTCCACAAAAATCATTATATTTTTTGAAGAAAACATAATTTTAATGAATAATGTTACTTTACTAAAAATTGAATGATTATTTACTTAGAATTTATAAATAATTTATAATAATTTGGAAATATATATATATATATATATCATAAGTTAGTTAATATTATTTATACTTTCCAATTTAATGACTATTCTATATGGGTTTTATATTTTAGGTTTCGTTTAAGCTCAATGTTACATGTTGAATATGCTATCAAAATAATGTCCTTTTCTTAAAATATCATGTTGTCGAATTATTCATGTTATTATTTTAACATGGAGTATTGTGGAATATATTTAATAAATTAAACTTCAAATTTATCAACTTAATTACAAATGACTCTATTCATTCAGTCCATGAACATTGATATGTAATTTATAAGTTGAAAGGGAATCACATTGAACTTATAGTGTCCATATCTCATTGAACAGTTATATATTTAATATTTTAAATTTTTAACATTAATTATTTAAATAAATAATAAAGAATCATTTTTTAATAGTATTATACACCTTAAATTTTTATAAAAAATCTATTAATAAATAGTTATGGATAATTATTATTTAGCCTTATCTTTTTGAGTACATAGTAATTGAATTAAAGTAACATTAAAACACCCATATTATTACCATGTGTATTGGTTAAACCCATTTATTTTTACTATATAAAATAAACCTAATATTCAAATTCTCTTTAAATCCCATACTTCTATTGGGGCTATCATATTAGGGCCATTCAATATGGGAATCGAATTAGGTCTAAGTTCTTTTATGTGTCGTTGCTCATAATCTCGGGGATGGCATAATATCAGTTTGAGAACGTTATTTATATATTTCATTATAATAATCATGTTTTTAAGGGTGATATTTTATTTTGAAATAAAAATTTTAGAAGGGTACACTTACTTATTGTGTATCCATGGCGAATCCATGAACGGACTTTCCAAATGAGATTCATAATCTTATTTACTTTTTTATAGGATAATGTGATAGTTTTAGATATGAAAAGAGTTTTGTTGTTTTTTGATATTTAATATTTGGTATATATAATGATAAATCATATATAATCAATATAATATCAAATTTTACCAAAGGAATAATTATTAATTTTTCTTTTATAGGAATCCTATTTATAATAGTTATAGAAGAATCCAGAACATGGTTTATAATTATTTAATGAATATATATATTCATAGAAACAAAAAAAATTATTATGGAGGTGATTTACTATTTCTAGAAATATTTCAGGATTTTATGTAATCTGTTATGCTAGATTAAAATATAATATTTAATTTTCTTCATTTAATATAAATTATACCATCCATCACATAATTTTGTTTCTCCACCTTAGTGGTGGTGTATACAGTCCCCTGCTCCCTTTCCATTTGAGTTTATTAGAGTTTAATAACCTCAAAGACCCTTGTTTTAGTGAAAAAATTGTATAATGAACATGTTCGTGTAAGTAAATAATTATTAAATATTTATATGGTTGCGTATAACCATATTTTCCACATTCATATTTTTTAACTTCTTACTATCTCTTATTCATTATGGAGCTTGATTACCAATTTTTTCAATGTTTAATCAGTTCCTTATTATTTTAGGTAGTATCCATGGTTATTAATTCAACATCTTTGACATATATGTAATTTGGTTTTCTCACCTCAATATCCATTTTAATTTTATACTCCAATATGATTCTCTATCCATAATATCATATCATCATCCCCATGTGACCAATCATAGAACACCATATCTAATTTCCAAGAACATCAGATGAATTAGTTATAAATCAAAAAGTCATGAACTATAAGATATTCTTGGTAATATTTGTTGAAATAAAAATTTATTATATTCATTATTCTCTCAAGGATGGTAAGAAAACAATAATAATACATTGAAAGTCTTGTGGAATCAATATCTTATGGTAGAATGGATTCATCTTTTTATAAACACCAAAAAATATTTGTCTCTCTTAGTATTAAGTGTATATGTGAAATATTTATAAAGTATTATTTTCCTAAATTATATCAAAAATATTAATTCATCTTCAACCATTCGAATTGAAAGGATGAACTTTTCCACCATTTACCAAATTCTCCTTCTCTATTTTAGAAGACCACAATAAAATCATATTTAATTGAATAATGTAGAATTGAAAATATTTTTCTCTATGGAGTCAACCCATTTTCCACATTAAATTGATCGATAAATATAATATATAAATTATTTATTTTTCATATAAAGGAACCAATGGTTAATTTCATCTTCTTGGATGAATAAGGATATTAAACATGATTCACACTATTATTCATAACCTAGGACAAGTTGTTATATACTTCTATGATAAATTGAACTCTGTATCCCAACACATAATGAATATTGTTTGTAAAACAAATATTTTTCCCGAAATATTGGTTTTTATATTTCCTAATTCTATTAAACACACATTTGATAAAATCGAAAATGTAGGGATATAACAACATTCAATAAATTATTGAAAAAAACTATCCATCTGAGTTCATAATTGATAAGGTATTTACTTATGAAATCCTAAATTCTAACATAGATTTTATTTTAGAAAACAAATTCCAAAAAACTAACTTAAATATTTTCTATTTCCGAATACTAAAACCAATATATTATATATATATGATTATGATATCTTTTAAATACAAACAAACTAGATATTACCACCCCAAAATTTATAGGTTTAGTGTCCTAAAAAATAAAAATCACAAAAAGTAGTACATATAAAACATTAAACATTATTTAAATACTTATTCATATTTTTAATATAAGATAGCATAATATATTTATTAAATTTTACTATCACGGTATATTAATAAAAAAGGTGATACAAAATCCATGCAAGGGGATGAATAATAGGGAGGAAGATGGTATATAAATCAATAAGAGTACGTGAGTTAGAATAATCATCATAATCATCATAATCATATCATATAAATAAAATAATATTCATAATAATAATATTTTTAATTAAATTATTATTTCATATTAATAAAAATGAAAAATTAAAATCATAAGTAAATTCATACATTTAAGACAATATAACATTAAGAACAATGTAAATTACAACAAGTCTGTTCTTAATATTACAAACAATGATCACTAAATCAGGTATACTTTTAATGATATCATGAGATATAATAATTTACCCAATGTATTGCAGGGATATATAATTTTGGTTTCCCTCATCACATTATACAATGCTGATAATAATACATGTTACATTGAAATGAAACCTACATGAAACATAAACATGAAACAATTAATTAGATGACAATGGTTTTAATAATAATTTCGTAAGTAATATATCATTAAAAATAATATATGATTCTAAAATATTAAAAGATAAACATTTTTAGACATTAAAGGGTTCCATGAATTATCATAAGTTACATAAATGAGAAAGAAAAACATATAAATAATCAATGAGATGTCTGGTAAATAATGTTAATTTAAAACAATCATTTAAAGTTGATATTAATTCATCCCAAATAATTAAAATTTTATATATTCCTAGAAGAAGTTAAAATAAATTAAAATACAATACATTAATAATTTATTTCATAAATATTATTAGCAAAATAGGTAGGTAGAATTGATACACCCAAAAGAAATTTTCTAATTTCCAGAGTCTTATTAATATAAGACCTATTTTTTCATAATTTTTAAACTGAATATTTAATGAAACAATTATCCTACAACCGTTTATATTGAATTATATTACATTAATATATGTTATCATTGATCAATAATAATCATTATAATTTACTTAATAACATTTCATTAGTGCAAAAATACCTTGAAGATATGTTTTATTTAATTATCTAATAATTTATAATTATATTATGGTTTTGATTCAATGTTTTTTATTTTTTGTGAAAACATAAAAATTTATAATTTTTTTTAAATTAAAACTATTAATATTATAGGAAATATGTGATAACCATCCATGAATTCAATGGTATCTATTGAATCAACAACATTCTCATAAGTGTTAAACTAAACATCAACGATACATATTCAAAAAAAGAAGAGAGTGGTAATATGTATAACATTTAAATATCTAATAACAACTATAATATAAAATAATTTATAAATAATCTATACTAACCTATAATAAAATAGGTGATATATAAATTATTTAAATCACAGTTTCATTCTATTTAAAAAATATTAATGATACTTTGTAAAAATTTGGGATAGTTATATATTAGGAATATATTGAAAATAAGATTTTATAGTGTCTGAATATAATTAATATATTTTTAGTGTTATTATTAAATAATTTTTTATGTTAGATTATATACAAGAATGGAAATGTATGAATATTATAAGAAAAAAGACGAATGAAAAAATGAGAGAAATGTTACCTCTTCCTTGAAGAGGTTCCATTCTTAAAATACTTAATCCCATGAGATTCATTTTGGACAAAGGTAAGAACATATATAATGATCATTATAATCCTTATTGAAGATATTTGGTAAAATATTTATCATCTGAAAGTATTTAAGAAGTAATTATCCTTGGGGGAGAAGGGGTATCTATAAAATGGTGTATTTTTAGTCAACATATTGATTAAAATATTATTTAACATCCAATGAATTCCATTTTGGCCTTCCCTATAAATTTGAATATAATTTGATTAATGAAACTTATTTTTATAGTTATTGAACCATTAATTCTTTTAATTTATTAGTTGAAGGAAAATAAATGAAAAAAATTGAAAATAGTTTTTAAATGGAATAATATGTATTTTTTATACATTTGAATTAATTTTTATTTTTTCCAGACAGATTTTATAGGTTATAATAAATTATTTATTTGATGAAAGTTATATTTTGTTAAGAAAATCATTTTATAATCTATATTATCATTATTAAAACAATATTATTTCATAAAACATCTGAAATTTAAAAAGTATATTTTTACTATTTATATGAAAAATATTGTTTTGTAAAAAATTAAAAGAAAATAACTCTCAGATAATACCAACATGTTTATTCCAATAACTACATTAATTTTTTAAAACAAATTCTATCATAGATAATTAGAATTTTTAATTATTATTATTAGAATTATAGTTTGTAAGAATATATTAAAAATCAATTTATAAAAATATAGACTTGCACATTGGTAGAGTTACTAAATTTGATTATTTATTTTTTAAAATTTTTCATATATTAATTTTTTATATTAATATTATATTTTACTTAAAATTTAGTTTACTATTATATTAGCCATGTTATTATTCTAACTTCCAAGTTGCATTTGAAATTTCCATGTTACTATTATAGGGGTTAGGTTTCTATTCTGATGGTTATATTGACATTATACATCCTATAAATTCATCTAATTTCATTAATAAATTATTCACATAGTTTTAACATTATTTATATTTATATTTTATGAACATCCAATTATATTTATATGTTTTTGTTTTAAACTAATTTTTTTAAGGGGTGTGATATTTCTATATGACCACAACCCTATAAAATATCAAATTTTACATATGTTTTTTATGTTATATTATCCATTTTTAGAACTTTTAAATTTTTTAGAATATATATTTCATCGATAAGTATTGTTTTTTATTAATTAAATAAAAATACGGTTTAATTATATATTTCATTTATTTTAGACTATAAATTGTGCATAAATGTGACATACACACATATTATGAAGGTATATATCATATTGGGATATTTATGTCATTATAATTTTTATTGGATCATCAATTGAATGTATTTTTAATTGGTGTGGAATTTAGTAAAGGTAGTGAATTTTTGGAAGATGAGAAATTAATTCTAGAAGTTATGTAATATTCTTCATAGATATAGATCATATATTTTATGAATGCATGTTCATGATGAATGAAGTCATTGAAACATAGTGGTTCGAGAGGTTTATAAAAGTATTGTTATGGTAAAGGATTATATTGCTGATGATTTATATTTATATTAGGATAATACAAATGATAATTATGTTAGAGGCAAAAATCACTCATTGATCAGTGTATACTAGAAGTGGTGTAAATTAAATATTCTTCGAGTGTATATATTTAGAATACCATTAGAAGTAAACACGGAGTATTTTTTATTTCCTATGTTTTTGTGGTGGGTGATGTGGAATTCTCATAGTATTAAATTCTCATGAGATGCAAATATATGACATGATAATTAGGATGGAATATATTATAAATTATACATCTCTAATCAACTACTATAATAAAATAGTATTATTTGTCTCAACTAATGTTATTATTTATTCATTTCATGGGGACTGTGATGAACAAGTTAATATTGGGTGACTAATTATTTGACATGTTTATTTTTTTTGAATTTAATGGTTTAGTTCAATAAACCCTAAATATGATAATTTGTTCAAAGATATAATAAGTATTTGGTAGGTATCCTAATGTTTTTCATGATGATTACTCAACATTACACCGAAATGAGATGTATAATTTCCTTTTCGGTATTTTTACTAGAATGAATTCAATTTTACAATGTTTATACTAAATTACAACAAGTTTTGGGTTTTAATGAATTAATTAAAATAATTATTACAAAAAGGAATCATTCCACTATGTATTTTTTCTGGGGTTAAAATAACTTTTTTTCCCGAGAGGGATATTGTAATATTTTTATTGTGTATTGGATACTATAAATTTACTCCAGTGATAATAATAATTAAAAATTTATCACCTCATTTTTAACTTTTATTTGATCAAATAAAGGGTGATAAAAGGTTTTATAAAAATTTTATTCACCCTGTATGTTATCACATAGTGATGGAGAGGATGTCATATCAAAAATATTCCTTTTTATCACATTAAAGTCACTATGTGTTTCTTAGAATACACTTATATGCAACTAGCACACATGTAATGCTTATTAAATTAATCAAAAATATCTTCCATAATTATTTTGATCATTTTTTGGTAGTATCCATTGATAGAATTTTTATTCAGTGATTATAAAATGTAGATCCTAAAAACATCTATAATTTTTTATGAATTGATATGAAAATAATTTGTAAATAAACTTCTGTAAACCTCACTTTTTTATATAAGTGTTAAATTTTAAGGGAAAACTTTCTTAAATAAATTAACCTATATTAATCTTGATAAAGTGATGGGTATTTTATCTTCAAAGACGCTAAAAATTGACTTTATTAACAGTAGTTCGGTTCGACTAACTGGATAATTCTTTAGGATTGTCAAAGACTTATGAAAATTGTGATTACCTATGAATTTTGTATCTTGAAATAGGGGTTTTTTTGAATGAGATGAAATGTTCTAGAAATTAATTGAGGATATTTATGGAAGAATTACTTTAGTTCGAATTCTTATACTACCCAAGAAGTTTCATTGATATAAAGTTTATTATATTGATTCTCGAGAAGAATTGTGTTCATTCTTCTACAAGTGAGATTTATCATGATTCAATAACATATAACATTAAATCTATATGAAAAGTGATATCTTATAATTGCTTTAGAATCCGTTATTGATGTCATGGTATTGATTAGATAGATACCCAAACACCATTCTGAAAAGATCATGTTATACATCCGTCATAATATTTTGAATTATATATTCCTAGAATGTTATATTAATTTAAGACAAATATAGTGGATTTTATATATTTAAAACATTGATTATGATCATTCATATATCTCTACAAAAACTGATGATGCATTTGACACATTTAGTGAAAAGTCTTAAACTCAATAAATTATTGAAATTGGAGAGTTATGCTAGATAATGGTCTTGTTAGTTGATTTTAACACTGATAAAAGAAAATGAAAACCGTACCTTACTTTCCCCTATTGATGTGATTGTTATATTATAATAGAATATAATATATTAATTATTAGTATACACTATGTGTAACATGATTCGACACACCATTTTATATGAGGTGACCCCAAAAATGTGGAATATTGATAAGATAAAACACTTTATAAAAAATAAATAATGGTTTTACCTATTATATTGATAAATTGAGTTATGGTGATATTTTTTCATTATAGATGGGTGGTTCATGTAGGATTTAAAAAGGTATATAAATGAATAATTTGGATTTTTTTTGGTTGATTAGGACACATGATATTTCTAAACATGTTTTATAGTGTTTAGTTTGCCATTAGTTGAATATGAAATACCAATAACCTATTGGGTTGTTAAAATCTTTAACGACATTGACTAGGAAGTGCGAGGAGAATCTCATTGGATTTATGGTGGGTTGTCCTTAATTTCTATTAAATAATATTGTTATCTATTTTTTATTTAATATACAAAAAATCGGTATAAAATTATACATATTAATGATATAAATTCAATTTATGAATTTATCATGTTTTATATTGAATATATGATTATGTTTTATGGATTTGAAAAATATATTATTTCTGATTAGATATATAAGTTTTTACATAATCATTCAATATGGTCAAATATAATTCATTGGATATTAAAATTATGGTGACAATGGGTTTCCATCCTCTGATGAATGGGCATAAGGATTATATTTTTAAAAGTTTGTAGGATATGCCTCATGCATGCATTGGTGAGATTTAAAAAACATGGAAATCTTTATGAATTTAATTAAATGTTTCAATAATAATAGTTAAATATACTGAATTCATATAAAACCATTATAATGTATGTATGGTAAAACTTTTTATAACCATTTATGTTAGTTTTAGAAGTGTGAATGTTCTATTATTCAATACATTTATTATGGAAAACACTAGAATAATTAATTTCAATAAATAACATTTAGTGAAAACACAATGTCGAAATAATTCCTATGTTTTCCATCAATGGTAACACTTAATGTTAATTTTTTATATCCTGTATTCGTGTTTCTATATTATCATGTTGGACACCAATGATTTAATGAAGGGTAATCTAGCACCAAAACTTGTGATTATTTCTTGAATTTTGAAGAATAGTATTGAAGTGGCGTGTTTTCTTGTATTGAAATCATTATATGAGGAAATTCATAATTTCATTTATATATTTTAGATATGATCATTATTTTAGGACCTGTTTCATGTTCTTTATTGGGAATTATTGTAGTTGGATCCTAATATTTAATTCTTTTAAAACCTATGATAATTATGGACAAAAAAGAGAAAGTGTTATGGAGAAAGAATATTAAGTTCATTATGGTGTTTTCAAAAAATATAAATAATCAAGAAGAAACATGATATAGAAAATCACAAATTTTATAGTAATGAGCATATATTTATTTGGAAACCGATTAAATTTTAATGGAGGAGATCCATTAGGGTTGAAAATTATAATGATTTTTTTATTATTTAACAAAGTGGGTTACGAAATAAATTCATTAATATATGTACTGGTACGATGGAGTGTTGAAAGTTCATTATTTTTTAATTTTCAATGAAATAATGTAACACCCCAAGCTTCCACGGTGTGCTTCTCTTTGAATAATACAGTAGCGGTGTTTTACGCAACTTCGAGTTCAAACACACACTACAACCAATCAAACTAGCCGTTATGAATAGTAATACCCAAATTTGGATATTTTATAAATTTTATCTTTTAAAATGGACTTCATTTTTGGAATCAGAATATCGAAATTAGCATAGTGTGAATTTTTGGTTTCTTCTGAAAACATTCTATTTTTGATGAATAGTGAAAAACCACTGAGTTATAGTTTAAAACCGAATTTTTATTTACATAATTTTTTATTTTATTGAAATTTAATTAAGGTAAAAATATATATATCATACCTATATAATTTCATTGTCATTCATTGGAGTTATTTTAGAATAATTTTAGATATATAAAAATTTTATTGAACTTTTCACTGCCTTTTACCCACCTCCTAGGAGAATTTGGAAATTAAAAAAAAACGTAATTTTACCGCTTCTATGAGTGGAATTTTGAAAATCCGAGAGACACAGTTAATATCAAGGAGTAAAATGTGGTTCAATAAGATAAAAATAATTTTTGGTGAATAGTTACTTTTTACTTTTATTTACCACGGTTAAAAGTAAATAGGGTAATTGAGGGTAAAAATGATATTAATATTACCCTAACACATGTCCTAATTCTATTGGAAAATTTTAGCTTGACTAAAAACAACATTAAGAACAAAATATTTTCATTTAGGTCCACCTGTATTAGATTAGGACATTTATTATTATTTAATTCAAAGAAGAGTTAAAAGAGTTAAAATCAAAGTTTAATTACTAAAACATTTTTAATATAGGGTTATACAAACGATAATTTCTATTATAGATATTCATTATAAAGATAAAACGATTTAATAAATAATGGTGTTTTATTTATAATTTTTGACATTAAATGATTTAATTTATTTATGACACCATGGTGATGTAGTAATTACCTAATTAATGAAATATTAAAATAATTAATATTATAAATATCAAAATAAATGTAATTTGAGACTTTTTATGAATTACACTAATCTTATAGGTTAATATGACCTATTATTATTGGTTATATAATTTTTTCTAAAGTAATAATGTTGTTATGAAATTATCAAATTCAAAATACCCAATAGTGTCAAAATTGACATAAAAGAGTTTTTT
The DNA here is from genome assembly GCA_963277665.1 of Viscum album. NCBI lineage: Eukaryota > Viridiplantae > Streptophyta > Magnoliopsida > Santalales > Viscaceae > Viscum > Viscum album. The sequence continues at coordinate 1,981,331,210 of OY728122.1, read as the reverse complement.
AAAAAATATTATATTATTAATTGAAATTCTATTCCTAAAAATCTATGGTTTGGTCAAAAGACTTATATAATGATAGGTGTATCATTAATGGACTACATGGGGGTCTCTTGGTAGTATATAGTATTTTTATTAACTATATAATACAAAAATACAAAGAGACATGGTAAATGTCAAACTAATTAACTAAGAGTTAAAACTAAAATATAAGGTTAATATAGTGACCCCAACCTGTATAAAACACATTGGTTGAATGTTTTTAGACCTATCCCCACATTAACATTTAAATAATCCACTTTTGAGCCTTTATAAACTGAATAAGAATTTATTATAAAATAATATTTATACCTTTTCCAAAGGTGCCCCTCACCCCTCTTATAAAAGGTCACTCCCCCTTACCTAAAATTAATACCTTAAAAGCCTTTGGGATCGGCCAAAATCTGCCCAAATACCCTATAAAATATCCTACCTTTATCCTAGAGGCCTTTATTTTTTCAAAAAGCCAACCTATAGAGACCTTTTGATCAAATCAAAAGGAAGAACCTGAAGAAGAGGTAATGTTTTCACCACCCTCTTTCATGTTCCTTTCTTCTTCAACTTCTTCTTACTTTGTTATCCCCATTCTAAAATAATAAATCCAGTATCTCTTATATACTGTGATGTTATTATAAATATGGTACAACCATCTTCATTATTTTATCCATCCTTTGAATGACATGTCACCATACATGCATACGTACGGCTTACCGTCTCCTTGTCGTGGTGTAATTGTTATTCAATAAATTATTATTTGGATGGGGTATAATAATGATTTTTAATTAATTTAAATAATAAATAGAACATGATAATGATTCTGTATATATGTTATAACATTCAATTATATATTATTTTAATATCAAAATAATGATATTGTCGCTCGTGCGTACGTACAGACTACCCTCTCCACGAACGCGATAAGATTCATTCCACATCGTATCCATTCAAGACTAATTCTAATTTAATGATTAAAAATAAAGTTTATGGACTTGATATCATTCTGGATATGAATAAGATACAACCTATCCATAACAAACATGTCTTATGTAACAAAACATATAAAAGAAAATGAGTAATTTAACACCTGAAACAATGATAATACTAAGATATTATTGACAAAGCAATGTTAAAAGGTCATATATGATATCAAATTAATTTAAATTAATCTTGTGTAATTTAATAACAATTATTTCACCATTATACAGGAGGTTAACATACCCTCAACCAAGGAAAAGTACAAGGTAATGGGTTGTTTCTCAATCTCTTGATTATCCGAGGTTGTTTATACGTAATTATCAACTGGGACCTCTTTATCATCCACAACCATGTTTCTTTAAAATGTATTTCAAAAAAATCTTACTATTTTACAGAATATGGGTTAAAGTTAGTTATACCCTTGTTTGAATTTTTATAAGAAGTTTATAAAGGAATATTTACATCATTTTCTAAACAAGGACCTTTTTAACCTTTTCAACAAATTAAGGTAAGAATGTCTCTTTTTTTATCTTAAACGGCGGGTGCGGCTATTTTCCACTGTTGTAAAATTTTCAAAGCTTCCCTTACAGGCTTATAAGAATATTTTCAAAGTAAATGTTTTATTTTATAATTATGTGACTTTTAAATGATTTCAAAAAAGAGACATTTCTCTCAAATTGTTTTCATTTCATCTATGTCAACATCCTTTGATAGATTTTAAGCTTATTTGAAGTTGATTTATTATGATACAAAACATACATATTTAATTTAAGGTTTTTTGATATGTTTGATTGTTGATGTGTTATTTTAATACCATTCATGGTTTATGGAGAAAGTATTGACATTTCGTATGCTAGTTTTAATACGAATGTTTATGTTATTTTTAAACCTTTTAATATGGGAATGTATTGGACATAGTAAGTGACGGGTGGAGCCCTCTATAGCTCCTTGATGCATCGGTAGGTCTCATGAGACAAACTAGTGTCTTGGCACAAGGCCTTGACAAAAAGTTATTTGAAGTCTTGGAATAAGGCCTTGACTATGTGGTTATGATAGTTTGACATTATGCATTCCATCATTATGAAAGTGGTTATTGATATTGCATGTGATTATTCAACTAGTACAATATCCATGTGAATAAGTAAATGGAATTATTTCATTTTATCTGTTCCATATTATGCTTAAGTTCAAGTTTAAAATGCTTTTGTTTTAGTTATACATTATCTTAAATGTTTATGCTTATTTATGAAAGTTTCCGCTATATTGTTATCCTTACTAAGAATCTGAGCTCACCCCTTTCAATGTTTTATTTTTCCCAGGATGTGAAGAAATATTTTATGAATGACCTTCAAAGATAATATAAGGGGATATGACTCTGGAGACAAGATGTTGTTGTAGTTTTCACTTTATGATGTAATGTAAACTTTATTAATGTCTCTAGTGATTCCAAGGATACTCAACTAATCGGTCTTTCAAGACTTGATCTTTTGTGATCATGCCAATGTTATGTAATAATGCACCGACTTTGGGTAACTGGGGTCGGGGCATTACTGTTGGTATTAGAGGAAGTTTAGTACAAACCTTGGAAGCTAGATTTAGATAAACTCTGATTAGATCATAGTCCTATGATATACTTTGAGGATTAGTATAGCAGGACTTCCTATAATTTTGGTATTGTAGATATTTTGTGAGTTTTCCAAGCAATAAATCTCTCTCTCGATACGAGCAGGTAGAGGTGGCTCTGGCACAGATGTACCTAGGGGTAAAACATGAAAACACTGCTTTGAGCTAGACTCTAACGGAAACTGGTGCACGACAATGGGCCTTGATGCACTCTTGGTTATGAAACTCCTGGGGGATATGCTTAGGATAATTCCCATTTTCTTTACAAAACATTATGAAGGGTTTATGAGTATATACATCCTCAAAGAAAACATATTTTATGATTATAAATTATATTCGCAAATCGTTCAATTTTTGTTAAGTGTTTTACAAGTATAGAATTTTGTATTTTGATTCATAAACTGATATAGTTTATTCCAATTTTTAGAAATGGCGCCCAGTGGAAGAAATGGAAACGGTATTAATTCACACACTCCATATAGGGATTACCCTCCTTCTCTAGATAATTATAGTGGATCTGGTGATGCAACTGGTGCTGATCAGCAAATCACCATACAAGGACAACTCACTCAGGTTATGAATAATAACCTTACCCATATGGAGCACACTGATCCGTAGCATGGATGATCAATGTTAGATCACTTCATGAGGCAACAAACACCAACGTTCAATAGGAGTACAAATCCCTTAGTAGCTGAGCAATGGATAAATTCCCTAGATAAAATATTTCAGGGTTTGGGGTGTAGTGAAAGGGAAAAAGTTATCATGGTAGTTCATCACCTCACTAGAGATACTGATCAATGGCGGTCATTGATAAAAAACACAAAGGAAGATGATGAAGTATCAAATATTGAATGGAGAGAGTTCATGGAGCTTTTCTTAGAAAAATACTTTCCTCGTGACCATCAAGAAGATATGGAAAGGAAATTTCTAAGTCTGAGACAAAGGGATGATGAGAATGTCGCAAAGTATGAGTATAAGGCCCCAGCCTTAAACCTTACTTAATATTGAATTAAATGAATAATTCACATTGAGGATCTTTTCAGGTTTAGAGTTTTAGAGAATTAGAACATAACTATTACATCTTAAAAGATTACAATGTAGACACCTCTACTAAGTCTCCATAAAATTAAAACTCTTAAAAAGAAAGATGTCTAGATTCCATGTTTTAGATAGCATGACATTCCCTTGATCCCATCCTTGACCTTATTCCACTTTAAGTCATGTGAAAAACATTTCGAAAAACTTGGGGTGAGCATAAAAAGCTCAGTAAGGGATACAAAAAAAATGAAAACTGTTAGTTTTTCAAACATCAAGTAAACCATGTATACTATATCAAAGTAATACCTTCACCTTCATGAAGTAGTAAAAAACAATCTTCACTGAATAAAGTATCATTACTTACCTTTTTGTAACCAAAGGATTACCATAAAACCCATATAGAGAACACATAGAATATATAAAGGTAAATTGGGACATAAACATACTTAAGTGGAATAACCATACGGTTGACTTCCACACATATCACTTAATGGAATATCCATACGGCCAATTTCCATACATACTTAATGGAATAGCCATACGGCCGACTTCCATACCCAATGCATTGGAGGTTATAACGTAACCACCCATCCTGGTATTCACGGCACCACCCGTCATATGGTTTATAACGTAACCACCCGTTAAAATGTCCAAGTACCAATATAAAATCATAAAACATAAAACCAATATAAAGGAATGATAACATTTCCAAATTTCAATCAAAATATATCATAATAGAATCCTTTATCAAAACTATTTTCAATACCAAAATACATAAAAGAGTATATGGTATTTATTTTATTTTAAAAACATTACGGCTTGTTGAGGAAGCCAAAGATCAAATAATACTCGCGGCGGCGGAAAACGTCATTGTCACCGCGTACATTAAAAAAAACATTCCTTTTTGTCGTTTAGTAAAACGATTCGTAGAAAAAGATTCCTTTTGTATAAAAGTAAAGTCAAAGGAGTTTATACACCGTATAAAAGAAATTTGTGTATAAAACGAAATATGCCTCAATGAAAGGAGATTGAGACGAAGTCTCTTACCTCGGGTCCGACTTGACTCGATCGTTCTTTAACGTATGAATAATAAACTTGAGTTAATTTATACTTGATTAAGAACCTTTTTAAAGTTCATTATTCCTTTTATATCACTTATTTCCATGTTATAAACATTATGTAACCATTTAAGTTAAAAATGTTTGTTTTGTCAATATTTGGTTCTTAAGTCGAAAGTTGACTTCTTACAATTACATGTTGTTCATGTGGTCAAAATTTGTTTATATCCAGAATGAAATTCCCGATTTGGATATAATATGTATCATATATATCCATAATATACATGTATTTATAATATTACATAATCATTTAGAGGTAAGAAATGAAATGCACCGTTCATGGAGACGGTAAGCCGTACGTACGCATGAACGCTACTTTCATTTCTTTGTCATATTAGTGGAATTAAAACTAAATGAGAGGTATGTATATTTTAATTCCAGAATTATATTCATCATTTAGATATATCATTAATTATATATATACATTATATACATGTAATTTTAATAGTACATTACATTTGGGGATAAGAAATGAAATGCACCGTTCATGGAGACGGTAAGCCGTACGTACGCATGAACGCTACTTTCATTTCTATCTCATACATTTATGGAAAGAAATAATAATGATATAGAGGTATATTATAATTCCAGTATAACATCATATATAGTAACTTTAAATCCATCCTTTACACGTCCCACATATGGTATTAACGAATCACATCACTTTTAGGGGGCGGTAGTCCGCACTTCCTTAAATGAAGATATCGTGTTTACCCATAATGGAAACCATAATGGTATGACAAAAATGAAAAATACAGAATATTAAAGAAAACATAAACATATTATATATCATATATAAAAATAGTGACATCATAATGGCCACCCTTGAAGGTGTTAAATGAGTATTGAACAATCATCGTTTCGGGAGGCAGAATTTCGCCATCCACGGAAACCGTATGTTCTTTAACCATTTGATGTAGTTGTGTGAGAGTGTAGCTCAAATAAATATTATAACAACATCCTAGTATATTGAAGATACTGGTTTTGTTACAAAAGAAGTAAATAAAAAGAGTTTAGAGAGTTGGAGAAGCAAAATAAAACAAATGAACAAGAGAGAATGAATTACCTTTAAAAGTGTAACTCCTTTTTGATTTGAGCCTAAAGGCTTCCTTTGAAAGGATTCTTCCCAAAGGGAATCCTCTAGGATGAGGAGAGGGATGTGGAGAGAGTAATTGGGCAGGGGTTGGCCGAGCCAAAGGCTTGAGAAGTGTGTGAAATGGGGTAGAGGTGGGGGCCTTTTATAAGAGGAGAGGAGGGGCACTTTTGGAAAGTAAAGAAATATTACTTTATTTGAAAATGTGTTTCGGTTTTAAAAGGTCCCACATTGATATAATTCGTGGCTAAGGTGATACGTATTCGAAATCCACTCATCCAATAAGTTTTGGACATGTGTAGTTCATAGATTTTACATTATCTTTCCATTTTATTTAAATCGTCAAATAATGATGTCATCGCTGCATCATTATTATGTCATATATAATTTAATTTATATAATGTCTAAAAATTATAAAAAAACTACTATGATGTAGGCAATCTTGTTATCTTTCCAATGACTATTTATAATCAAAATTTGGACTTGTATAACTCCACTCAAAAATTATTTTAGTAAAACAATTTATGTTAGTGTCATTTTCACTTTAACATTAAATAAAAATATATTAATGTCATTTTCCAACTAAAGTGGCTCCATGGGGTCCCCAAGTTGGCCCATGGCTTGTCTTGGTCGGCCATGACTCACCCAATAGGTGTAGGACAAGTGTCATGGTGTTTTCGCATTCTTATAATACCATTTTTACCTTAAACTACACTAATTACCTCTAATCGCGATTAAGAACTTAATAAGTTACTATTCACCAAAAAATTATTATAATCTCATTGAACCACATTTTACTTCTTAATGACAACCATGTATGTCGGATTTTCAAAATTCAATACACATTAGTGGTAAACTTTCATTTAACTGAAAAATCAGTTTTCTTGATTACCACTTAGTGGTTTCACTATTCATCAAAAATTGAAGTTTTTCAGAAAATTACCAAAAATTCACCCTAAGCTATATTTGATATTCCGAATTCAAAAATGAAGTCTGTTTTACAAAATTCAAAACATATAATTCAAATTAATTAATTTAATAATTAATTCCCGATGTCATGACAAATAGCGTGTTTTTGTGAAACAATAAGTATCAAAAGATTGACACCAGTTTAAGTCCAATTTCAAAGTGAAATTGATTCCAATGACCACCATTGGATTAACTGGTAAAAATATTTTCTAATTTCACTTTAAAACCAATTAAAATAATAATCTAATCATATAAATAATTTAGATTAAAAAGAGGTTTTGAATTAAAATACAACATTTTAAACTATTCATAAAAAAAATGAACTTTATCAGAAAGGTACCAAAAATTTACACAAAGTAAATTTTGATGTCCCGATTCTAAAGAAGAGTTATATTTGGTCCAAAATAAAGTATAAGAGTGATCAAAACTATATTTAATGACGGTTCACCATTAAAAGGTGATAAGTGAACCTTTAGTGAAAATTAGTGTATATATGCCCTAAAATTGAACTCTTTCCGTATTTTAAGCCTTTATCTTTTATTGGGTAAATGTATAAACATTTAAAAACATATCTAATCATATTTTAGTTATTTCTATCCATTCCCACCAGTACAACAGCTACTTGTTAACTAACATTTAAAATAATATTATTTTATTACTAGTGTGCTACGTAAGTTTCAAAGAAACTCATCATTGCGTATCGGGTACGCTATCGAACATAGCAACCCCTTTAAAATAAAATTAATATTTAATTCGTAAATATTAATAAATATGAAAATTCATTATTCTTTATTTACCTGGGATGTTACAATGAGTCTAACACTACAAGGTTAGCAATGTATGCTGAAGATTATATACGTAACCCAAGAAGTAAGACTGATCATTTCATTGATGGGTTAAAACCATTTCTCCGTCGAGAATTAGTCTCACAAACCTTCTCGTTTTACGAAGATATTATCTCATGTGCTATCAAGACAGAAAAAAATTCTCTAAGTCCTATAACTTTAAAGAAAATCAAGAGAAGAAGAGATTTACTGATCAATCTGGGAATGGAAATAAGGGGAAGAAGGGAAAATTTGAATTTCTATCCTGTAGTAAATGTGGGAAGAAACACCCCGGTACTTGCTTAAAAGGAATGGGAGTCTGTTACAACTGTGGTGAAAAAGGCCACCAATCTCATGATTTCAAGGGGAAGAAGGAAGCTACTGATGTCCAATGCTACAATTGCATGGAGATGGGACATTATGCAAATGAATTTCCTAAGAGTCAGGGGAACTTACATCAAAAAAGGACAAGGGATCAAGGCCAAGCTTATGCTATCACTACTGGTGAGGTAGAAACTTAGAAAGACGTGGTGGTAGGCAATTTAATGGGTTCCTCAAGTTTAGCAAATGCATTATTTGATTCTGGATCATCACATTGTTTCATATCTTCCCTGTTTACTAAGAAAATTATATATTTTCAATTTGATTTAACAAGGGAGTTGTCAGTTAAAAATCCTAAGGGAAGTATCATTGCTATAAAGTTCTGTGAATCCGTTCCCATTAGGGAAGATAAATGTTCTTTATCTGCTGATCTCATCATCATAACTATGATTGAGTTTTATACAATCCTCGGTATAGATTGGATTTCAGACCATGCTATGAAGATTTATTGTAAGAAGAAGGAAGTTACAATTTTTGATGATGATGATAAGGAACACCTTATCTTTAGAGCATAATCACCACCACCTGATTCTTACCTAGATCCACCCCTAGTAGCTCAACTAAATTCAATTATTGGGGAGGAAGGGAATGAAATAACTATGAGTAAGGAAATGAATTTTCTAATAGAGGATGCACCTATTGTGAGAGAATATGTCGATGTGTTTCCAGAAGACTTACCTGGACATCCTCCTGAATGAGAAATTGAGTTATCCATTGATTTAATTACTAGATCAAGGCCCATATCGAAGACCCCTTATAGAATGGCCACTGTGGAATTAGTGGAACTAAAGAAACAACTAGAGGAATTGAGTAATAAGGGATTTATTCACCCTAGGGTTTCTCAATGAGGATCCCATGTCCTTTTTGTTAAGAAGAAAGATGGATCTATGAGGTTATGTATCGACTACATGGAGATTAATGCTATAACAATAAAAAATAAGTATCCCCTACCTCGTATTGATGATTTATTTGACCAACTGCATGGAGATCAATATTTTTCAAAGATTTATCTTTGATCTGGATACCATTAGTTTTGTGTGAAGAAGGAAGACATTCCTAAGATAATATTTCGAACTTGGTACGGGCATTACGAGTTTACAATAATGCCTTTTTGGTTGACTAATGCACCCCTTGTATTCATGGATCTAATGAAGATATTTTTAAAAGAATATCTAGATGATTTTTTGGTGGTATTTATTGATGATATCTTGGTATAATCCAAATTCTACAAAGATCATGAAAATCCCTTGCATATTATACTGAAGACTTTGAGAAGACATGAATTATATGGGAAGTTTAGCAAGTGTGAATTATGGCTTCGTAAGATTTCTTTTCTTGACCATATTGTCTCTAAATATGGAATCTCTGTTGATCCTTCTAAGACCAAGGAAATCCATGAATGTCATGCACCGACGAGTATAACTAAGGTACACAGTTTTATTGGTTTAGTAGTTTATTATCGACGTTTCACCCAGAATTTTGCCCGGTTGGCTAACCCATTAACAACGCTCACATGTAAAGGGGTTAAATTTTTTTGGACAAAAGAGTGTGAAGAATGTTTTTAAGAACTGAAGAGAATATTAGTCAATGATCCTATATTGACTCTACCATCGGGGAATGATGGGTTCGTTGTTTATAGTGATGCATTGAAGAAAGGACTTGCTTGTGTCCTTATGAAGAATGATAGGGTTATTGCCTATCCATCAAGACAGTTGAAAATCCATGAGCAAAACTATCCTACTCATGATCTGGAGTTAACAGCTGTGATCTTTTCTTTCAAGATATGGAGAAACTACCTCTAGGGTGAAAAATGTGAGATTTATACTGATCAGAAGAGTTTGAAGTATATTTTATCCCAAAAATAACTCAACATGAGGCAAATGAGATGGCTTGAATTACACAAGGATTATGATTTCACGATACACTACCACCCGGGGAAGGAAAATAAGGTGGAAGATGCTTTGAGTAGAAAAGATCATGGAGTTTTGAACAATATGAGAATTGAAAGGGATCCAATTTTCATGGATCTAGTAAAGATGGACATGGGAATATACATGGAAGGTGAAACATCAATTCTTTTTGAAATGGTTTCCAAACCATGTTTACTAGAAAGGATTAAGAGTTCTCAGACCAATGATGAAGAATTTCAAAAGAAGATTAAAGTAGTGAATGATCGGAGATTGAGTGACTTTGTATATGAAGATGGAATTTTGATATTCGGGAAGAGACTTTTTGTTCCCGATATACCTGATCTAAAAAGGGAATTGTTGGACGATTCTCATAGTTCAAATTTCACTATACACCCTAGGAGCACCAAAATGTACAGATATTTGAAGGAACATTTTTGGTGGGGAAACATAAAGAGGGAGATTGCAGATTTTGTGTCATGTTTTATGGTTTTTCAACAAGTGAATTCTAGAAGGCAACAGCATGGAAGAGGAATGAAACATCTTCCCATACCTGAGTGGAAATGGGATAATATCATGATGGACTTTGTCATGGGACTACCGAAAACTTCTATAAGGAACGATTCAATATGGGTTATTATTGATCATCTTATGAAGGCAGCACATTTTCTTGCTATAAGAGAAGATCTACCACTAGAATGTCTAGAAAGACTATATATTAATGATGTTGTGAGACTTCATGGAGTACCCCTATATATTGTTTCTGATCGTGATCCCCATTTTACTTCATGATTCTGGAAAAGTCTTTAGAAATCCCTAGATAATGAACTTTGTTTGAGCACTTCCCACCACCCCCAAACTAATGGACAATCCAAACAAACTATTAAAACCTTAGAAGACATGTTGGGATCATACTCACTTGACTTTCAGGGTATGTGGGATCAATATTTACCTCTGGTAGAATTTTCCTATAAAAATATCTTCCATTCAAGTATTCAGATGGAACCATATGAAGCGTTATACGGAAAGAGATTTCGCTGACCAACCTGTTGGGATGACGTTGGTGAAATAAAACTCATATGCCCAGAACTAGTGGAGGAAACGATGGAAAAGGTGAAGGTAATCCAAAACCACATCAAAGTAGCTCAAAGTAGGCATGAGAGCTATGATAACAATCGAAAGAAGGATTTGGAATTTCGGGTAGGAGATCATGTTTTCGTGAAGGTATCTCCAGGGAAGGGAGTTATATGTTTTGGTAAGAAAGGTAAATTGAGTCCCAGCTCCATAGGAAATTTCAAAATTATAGAATGAATTGGGGTTGTAGCTTACTGTTTGACAATGCCGCCATATCTCTCCAAAGTTCACGATGTGTTCCACGTATCACTGTTGAGAAAATACATGCCGAACCCAGTGCATGTACTCACCTATGAGGAAATAGAACTGGAACCAGATCTATCTTATTGGGAAAGGCCCGTCAGGATTCTTGATACCAGAGAACAATTGCTGAGAAACCGGACGAATTGTCTAGTAAAATTTCTATGGAGAAACCATAAGAAGGAAGAGGCAATGTGGGAACCCGATGAACTCATGATGAAGAACCACCAAGTCATTTCATGCGGTAGTATTCTAGAAATTTTTAGGATGAAATTATTCTAAGGAGGGGAGAATGTAACACCCCAAGCTTCCACAATACGCTTCTCTTTGAATAATATAGTAGTGTGTGTTGTACGCAACTTTGAGTTCTAACACACACCACAACCAATCAAACTAGCCATTATGAATGTTAATAACCACTTTTTGAAATTTTATAAATTTTATCTTTCAAAATGGACTTCATTTTTAGATTAGGAATATCGAAATTAGCTTAGGGTGATTTTTTGGTTTTCTTCTAAAAACATTCAATTTTTGATGAATAGTGAAAAAACACTGAGTTGTAGTTTAAAACCAAATTTTTATTTAAATAATTATTTATTTTATTTAAATTTAATTAAAGTCAAAATAGATACATAATACCTATATAAGTTCAATGTAATTCATTGGAGTTAGTTTAGAATAATTTTAGATATATAAAAATTTTATTGAACTTTTCACCGTCTTTTACCCACCTCGTAGGTGAATTTGGAAATTCACATAAAACTTAAGTTTACCACTTATGTGAGTGGAATTTTGAAAATCCGAGAGACACAAGTAATATTAAAGAGTAATATTTGGTTCAATAAGATAAAAATAATTTTTGTTGAATAGTATCTTCTTACTTTTATTTACCACGGTTAAAAGTAAATAGGGTAATTAAGGGTAAAAATGATATTAAAGTTACCCTAACACATGTCCTAATCTTATTTTAAAAGTGTATCTCGACCAAAAAAAACTTAGGAATAAAATATTATCATTTAGGTCCACTTGGATTCGATTTGGACATTTATTATTATTTAATTCAAAGAAGAGTTAAAAGAATTAAAATCAATGTTTAATTACTAAAACTTTTTTAATATAGGTTTATACATAAGATAAATTCTATTATAAATATTAATTAGAAATATAAAACTATTTCCTACATAATGTTATTTTATTTAAAATTTTTAGACATTAAATAATTTAATTTATTTATGACACAATGGTGATGCTGTAATTACCTTATTAATGAAATATTAAAATAATTGATATTATAAATATCATAATAACTGTAATTTGAGACTTTTTAGGAATTCCACTAATTTTTTACGTTAATATGACATATTAGTATTGGTTATATAAATTTTTTTGAAGTAATAATGCTGTTATTAAATTATCAAAAACAAAATACCCAATAGTGTCAAAATTGACATAAAAGAGTTTTTAAAACAAATTATATATTATTAATTGATATTCTATTCCTATAAATCTATGGTTTGGCCAAAGAACATATATAATGATATGTGTGTCATTAATGGACCACTTGGGGGTCTCTTGTATGTATATAGTATGTTTATTAACTATATAATATAAAAATACAAAGAGACATGGTAAATGTCAAACTAATTAACTAAGAGTTAAAACTAAATAATAAGTTTAATATAGTGACCCAAACCTGTATAAAACCTATTGGATGAATGTTTTTCGACCTATACCCACCATAAAATTTAAATAATTCACTTTAGAGCCATTAAAAACTGAATATTAATTTATTATAAAATAATATTTCTAGCTTTTCCTAAGGTTCCCCTCACCTCTCTTATAAAAGGGAACTCCCTATTCTCTCAAATTCATACCATCAAAGCCTTTGGGATCGGCCAAAATCTACGTAAATACCGTCTCAAATATCCTCCCTTCATCCTAGAGGCCTTCCATTTGTCAGAAATCCAACCTAAAGAGCCCATTGGATCAGATCAAAAGGAAGAACCTCAAGATGAGGTAATGTTTTCACCACCCTCTTTCAAGTTCCTTTCTTCTTCAACTTATTCTTTATTTGTTATTCCCATTCTAAAATAATAACTCCAGTATCTTCTATACACTGTGATGTTATTATAAATATGGTACAACCATATTCAGTATTTTATCCATCCTTTTAATGACATGTCACCATATATGTGTATGTACGGCTTACCGTCTCCACGTCGTGGTGTAATTGGTATTCAATAAATTATTAATTGGATGGGTATAATAATGATGTTTAATTCATGTAAATAATAAATATAACATTATAATGATTCTGTATATATGATATACCATCCATTTATATATTTTTTAATATCAAAAGAATGATATTGTCGCTCGTGCATACGTACGGACTACCGTCTCCACGAACGCGATGAGATTAATTCCACATCATATCCAATCAAGACTAATTCTAATTTGATGATTAAAAATAATGTTTAAGGACTTGATATAATTATGGATATGAAAAAGATACAACCTATCCATAGAAAACATGGCTTATGTAACAAAAAATATAAAAGAAAATGAGTAAGTTAACAACCGAAAAAGCGATAATACTAAGATGTTATTAACAAACCAATGTTAAAAGATCATATATGATATAATATTAATTTAAATGATTCTTTTATAATTTAATAACAATTATTTAACCATTATACATGAGGTTAACCTACCCTTGACCAAGTAAAAGTACAAGGTAATAGTTTATTTCAAAATCTATTCATTATCTGAGGTTGTTTATAGGTAATTATCTACTAGGACCTCTTTATCCTCCAAATCCATGTTTCATAAAAATTTATTTCAAAACAATATTACTATTTCACATAATATGGGTTAATGTTATTTATACCTTTGTATGAATTTTTATAACAGTTTTATAAAGGAATCATTACGTCATTTTCCAAATAAGGACCTTTTTAACCTTTTCGACAAATTAAGGTAAGAATGTCTCTTTTTTTAACTTATACGGCAGGTTCGGCTATTTTCACCATTGTAAAAGCTTTGAAGCTTCCCTTACAAGATTATAATAATATTTTCAAAGTAAATGTTTTATTTTATAATTATGTGACTTTTAAATGATTTCAAAAAAAGATACATTTCTCTCAAATAGTTTTTATTTTATCTATATCAACATCATTTGATGGATTTTAAGCTTATTTGAAGTTGATTTATTATGATACAAAAATTCTGTATTTTATTGAAGGTTTTGTGATATTTTTGAATATGGATGTGTTATTTTTATACCATTCATGGTTTGTGGATAAAGTATTGACATTTTTTATGCTAGTTTTAATACGAATGTTTATATTATGTTTAAACGTTTTCATATGGGAATGGATTAGACTTAGTAAGTGACGAGTGGAGCCTGCTATAGCTCCTCGATGAATAGGTATGTCTCATGATACCAACTAGTGTCTTGGCATAAGGCCTTGAAAAAATCTTATTTGTAGTCTTGGAATAAGGCCTTAACTATGTTGTTATGATAGTCTGGCATTATGCATTCCAACATTATGAAAGTGGTTATTGATATTGCATGTGATTATTAGACTAGTAGAATTTCCATGTGAATAAGTAAATGGAATTATTTCATATTATCTTTGAAATATTTTGTTTAAGTTTATGTTTTAAAGGATTTTGTTTTAGTTATGCATTTTCTGAAATGTTAATACTTATTTATGAAAGTTTATGCTATATTGTTATCCTTACTGAGCATCTGAGCTCACCCCTTTCAATGTTTTATTTTTCCCAGGATGTGAAGAAGTATTTTATGAATGACCTACAGGGAGAGTATAAGGGGATATGACTGGGGAGACAATATGTTGTTGTAGTTTTCACTTTATGATGTAATGTAATATTTATGAATGTATCTAGTGATTCCAAGGCTACTAAACTAATCGGTCTTTCGATACTTGATCTTTTGTGATCATGCCAATGTAATGTAATAATTCACCAGCTCTGGGTAACTGGGGTCGGGACATTATAAAGAATATAACACTGTTTTTTCACATGATTATTGTAACTAGATAATTTTATGGTGTGGATACTTATTTTGTGGAAATTAATTTATGTATGATTTCATGGAACAATTTCAATAAAAAACATGTACATGTCATTAAAAAGAATTTCTGTATTTATTAATATAAATATTCCCAAAGAAAGACATGGGAGTTATTTACAAGAGATTAATAAAGTTGTTTGGATAATTAATTCATTGAATTAATTAAGGGTTTTTGGTTGAAATAATTGAATAATGTTAAAGTTGGTTAATTATTTTCAAATAAAGAAATAATTATGGTTTTGACTAATAATTTTTAAATAGTTTTTATAATGAAGTTATAATATTTTTGGAATATTAATTTTTTCATCTTAGGTAAATATAGTTTCAATCCATTATGGAGATTGAAATAATGAAATTTACCTTTTTATAATGACATGATAAAATTTTTCATAAATGAGTTCATTTATTATAAAATTAGAGTAGTAGAAAATATTTTCTTTGAAATTTATATTATGAAACATTATTAAATAAGGGTCTTACTAGATGGTTATGTTAGAATTATAATGGGAATTAATTTTAGGGAGTTGATAAGGGGGGTTTATGATGGTGTTTGACCTGCGAAATTAGACTGATTAACAAGATATTGTCGACTCCTTAATAAAATTTATTTGATTGGAATGTGGATTGTTTCATGAATTATTCTGTAAATAAAAAAGTGGATTCACCTTCTCTACTCTTTGATTACAATCATTGTACATTGTTTTTTATAACAGATATTTTGAGGAAAATGTAAATATATAGAGACTAATGGGTTAAAAATAGTTGAAGAATTATGCTATTTAGAATGTTATACCCATATACATTATTTAATTTTTTAGGTTACTGGAAAAATTACAATGCATTTTAATATCCTAAATTGTATATTATAACTTTTTACATCTCATAATGGGGACTAATATCATCGTTCATGAGTGCTTAAAATGTGTAATTGATTTCATTATAGGATAGTGAATGTTTCCCCATTGAATATTCTTCACATATATATAAATACAAAAGAGTTACATTGGATTATTCCTAGGTACATTTGGGTAATTACACTCTCAAGAAGTTATTAAATATTCTATAAAGATTTTTATAGATCCATACAAACTCATTAATGGGTTTTCCAATATTATTTTTTAGTAGATTTATTCTAGTAGATTATAAAAATGATTCATGTAGGAACATTAATGGTAGGTATTGGGGTTTTTAAAAAAAACTAACCTTGTAAATATGAAAATTTCAATGAATAAATATATTTGTAGGCGGATCTAAAATTTTCGATTCATGGTGTAGTATGGAAATTATGTTTTATGGATTTCAATATATTGATGGGGTGTATATCTTTCTGTGATAACCCATTGAATTCAAGATTGTGAAAAAATAATTTTTCATATCCCTGTTATGATTTTATCAAAATATGTGATTTTTTATAAAATATTTAGAAATATTTTAAAAGATTAAATTAATATAAGAATTATTACATTGGAGTTATTCTTGGTATTAATTTTAATTGATTATTTTGGAAGGGTGTTTTTTGAGGATGTTAATTATAAAACATTTGTGTTTGGAAATAAGGACAGAAATGGGTTGTGATTGTTTTTCAAAAATATAAGCCTATATACTTTTTATCTGAATCATTATGATTGAATAATTAGGAT
Source organism: Viscum album (assembly GCA_963277665.1). NCBI lineage: Eukaryota > Viridiplantae > Streptophyta > Magnoliopsida > Santalales > Viscaceae > Viscum > Viscum album. The sequence goes on along the minus strand of OY728122.1, from coordinate 1,981,314,133 downwards.
ATAAAACACATATCGATGATGTTTGAATCATTTATTTCATCATATTTATAAAAATGTATTTAAAACATGTAATCCTTATACATATGGTAATGTTTTTCTATAACAGGAATGATTTGAAATTGATGAATTCTCATGCATGAGGGATGGTGTAACATCATCCGACCTCACCCATTGACTTAGGGAAAGGTAGAGGGAGCTAATAGGTCTTAACTAACATCTCTAAGACACCAAATGATGAAGATAAAATCAACGGGATTAATGGAAAACAAGGTGGATAATTTCCCTTTGAAAATAAGAAAATAAAAACATAAGACAATACATAAGAAATGAATATATGATGCACGGGTTCAATGAAATACAACTCTAATCATAACCAAATAATAACTATATCAATGTACAAAGAGGAAACAAAAAAATTAATGAACATATAGACATTAACTATGTAACTCTAGACATTCTACAAGCTTCATCTCAATAAGAATCTACCAAATAATCATGAAGCATAGCTAACGTATAGAAATTCAGTTCCCTTAACTCGGTATAGATAGATAACAATTGAAAATGCACCAAATTTCCCATGAAGGGGGTGAGTATAAAACTTAGTAGGATTTATCCAATTACATCCCTACTCATTCCATTAGGATAGAAAATGTAATGACTTTATTAAAAATAGTTTACAAAAATTTAAGGTAGTATATATCAAATCCCAATATTTTCCAAATAAAATACTTTCCATGGAAAGTAACCAAATAATTCTTTAAAACATTTCACAATTCCATTTGGAATACGAAATTCTTAAATACACAAATCTACACATGCACTTCTAAGAGATAGTTCCATACTGATGATTGTTCTCTCATCGATCTACCAAGTAATCAAAAGGTAGCCATACACCATGTGTCGCAAAGGCACACACCCCTTAAGTTGGTCTAGAATAAATAAAAAAACTCATTCCAACCATGTATGAAAAAACCCATGACAAGAAACATCAAAAAAACATTCCATTCTATTGGTAACATATTCTATAAAAATTTCCTCCATTAAAATATTTTCACAAAAAATTTTCCATGTAAAAATAAATAAAAACCATATTTTTAAAATCACAATATTAATTTTATATACTAGAGAGTATTCCTCCAATCCATCCAATTTCCATCAATTCATAAAACCAACACTAAAGAGTTTTTCCAAAAAATAAGTTAACTATATTCAAAATAAATTCTAGAAACATAATAAATTTGAAATAAATCCTTTATTTTATAATCAAGTTGAGTCATGAGTGAAGACACATACCTCCCAATGTTTAGTGAAAATTAATACTGATAGAAAACATAAAAAAGTAGATTGAAACACCCAGAAATTTCGTTCAATGTTGTTCCCTAAAAAATAGAAGTATTTCATCATGGTTGGAATCACACATCATGAATATATCACAATTGGATTAGATCCATGAATCTAAGAAAGGTGAAAAGAAGAAAACTATGTAAAATGATTAATAATAATCACTTACCAACAAATCTAGCCTTCAATGTACCAAGATTATTTTACGGATTGTTCCAAGATAAATATTAATGGTCTCCACATCCTAGGAATGAAAAGGAATTACGTTTATAACCTAATTAGGGGAAAAAGAGGCTTAAGGGGTAAACTGAGATAGATCCATTATTTTAGGATTAAATTTTTATGGGAGCACTGTTATGGTACAAGGTTAGGAAAACCATGCGCTAACTGTATTTTATCCACTACCCCCAACCAAAAATCACATGGTTGGATATCGTGGTTAGAAAAAAATGAACTAACCATGTAATTACCCTCTACAATTCCCTTTAGGGGTTCTATTGGCTATATTCATGGTTTGGCAAACCTATGCTTCTATCCTTGTGCCCAACCTATGCCTAATATTTTAGTTTCTCAATTTCCCAGGAGGTGTGGCATTATTTATAACAACCATTATAAAATTGGGACCCAAAAGCCCTAAAAATATCTCAAAACTCATAAAAACCTTTTAAATGTTAATATTGTGACCATATTAGATTGAGAAGCAATTAAGAAGAGTTTTTTCTAAAGAGTGTTGCCTTTTATTCAAAAAGGATAAAATAATTCACTTTATAAAATTCATGGAAAACATGATGATACTTTTATTCTTTGTATTTATCAAATATTATAAGTTTTTTTGGAGAACTTTCCATGAAATCTTTTTGAAGAAAATTGGGAGAAAAGGTGATGCTAAACATATATAGGTCTGATGGGAATGATAAATGTTGTTGGATGATAGGTAGGATTCAATATATTCCTTGAAAAATATAACGATACTAAAGATGATTGATCAAAAGTTATATATCACGATAGATATGGTTCATGATAAAAGTAGATGACCAAAAATCTGTATGGTTGGTGTTTCCAAAGTTCTTTTTAAAGTGGAACAATTTCGCAGTGTTTGACCAATTTTTGGGTAAAAAATTTTGGATTTTTTTTGGAAATGGGCTGATTTCCATGAAGTGGTGTTCACATTCCATAAAGTATAGTTCATGAACAACATTAGAGGTATGTAGAGTGGAAAAGTAAAATCAGAAGATGATGGAGTTTTTCATAGTAGTGCTATGTGGACCACAAAGTGTTCTATGTGAATAGAATATGGGAAACAATTCAAGAGAGGATTGTAGTTTACAAAAGGAAAGAAGTTCGCTGGAGTCTCTTTTTTTGTGTGTAACGAAGGTGGTGATCCATTTAGGGATGAAATTTGCCACCATGAAGGAAGAAAGGCACTACATGGATTATAGAGGAAAAAATGGTTTGTGTATGAAGCGGTATCCATAGTGAATTTTGTAAAACATTTTAAATTTGGGTAAATATGATTAGCAGGATTTTTGGATTTATTTTTCTATTTAAAGGATGCTAATCCCATCATTAAGTCAGATTGAATTTTATGAAGAAGTGATAATCACTATGGAATGAATTTTGAGAAGTCCGAATAAGTTTGTGAAAGAGAAGAGTTTACTGAAGAATTATTTCTATGAAGGAGAAGAGTTCATGGAGGAAATATTTCTATGAAAGAGATTGTTCACATGGATAATTCACAAAAGGACTATGTGGGACTCTGTAGCTCTCAAATGCGATGTGATCTCGTAGGAATGGTGTTTCAAGAAGAATTCGCCATCAGTAATGAAGATATGGTTCATAGAAGGAGAGATGGTCCATGAAGAACTCTCACCACGTGGTTCAACTAATTTCATAGAGGATACATGTAGTTCATGGAGGAAGAAAAATAGTACATAGAGGAATGCAAGATGTTATTACTAGCTTTTGGGATGGAAAGAGAATTTGTTTTTTGAAATTTCATATTTGTTGAATTTGAACAAATCATCACTATAACATTTTATTTTCATCATTTTCTATTTGAATAATCCCACATACTATTGTATTGTTTTCATAGTGATATATGAGTTCAAGGGAACACTCTACTCATCATATTCCACATCAAAGGATTATTTTCTAGTGTATTGTGTGGTATTTTTTTGAACTAACCCATAGAAAGGACGTAACTAGTCTTGTTGAGTAGTGAACCTGGTTAATCCTTGTGTTTTTATGGATTTGTGGTTAAATTGTGTTGAATAGTGAATGAAATATATAATAGGAGGAGAAGGATCTTTTGTAAATAAGGAAACATAAAAGAAAAAGATATCACTGATTCAACCCATTCCCCACCTAGTGATACATGAATCATGATTAGGAAACTTAATTTCTCGCAATCAATTTATATAATTAACATACATAAAGAAATTTTCAGTTACCTGAAGAAGGATGTGATATAATGTCCCCACCATTGGACTTTTCCATCTTTGGAATGTAGAAAGATCTTGTTTCCATAAAATAGTTTTAACCATTTCTCTAGAATTTCCATTCCAAACTCCCACTTTTCTTATTTATTTAGACCATGTTTCCATTAAACTCATATTGGAAAAAATTCATTTCCCATGGGGGATTTCTTTTACCTATCTACAATCTGAATTGGGACATTATTTAATGTTCAATCTAGATGTTGGTATACATGATCCGACAAAATCACATGGCCATGATTATGTTGATACTTTTTCAATTAAGATACATTAAACACATTATGACCTAAACCAAATCTTGCTAACAAAATAAACCAATATTCCACCTCAAAAAACCCTTAATGTATCAAAAAGGGCCTACATATCAAGGATAAAACATACTATACTTCCCAAAATGATGATGCCCAATCCATGGAGAGATTATCAATAACACATGATTATTCACCTCAATTGACAAAGACCATCGATAGGGATATGAATATGATTTCTAATGTCACTGATCCATATATATCCTCTTCATAATCAACCAAATAATTTCGATTGTCTCTAGCACAAAGCATGGTCCTACTTCTAATGTATCACCTATTTTCACCAAATAAATTGGATAATGAAAAGGAAATGAATACAATTATTTAAAAAAATACATATATATCAAGGATTGAAAAAAATTTTAAAATGAGAAATTAATTAATGGTATGTGTAGTTACCATGAGACACATAAATCCATTACACAAGCCCTAAGTGCGTCTTCCACCATGGGTATCTTTCTTTTGTATTGTCCATCCGTTTGAGGATGATACACCATACTCATGGTCAACTATGTCCCAAGGGATTTCTATAAGGATTTCAAAAAAACGAGAAATGAATATGGGTTCTCTATCTAATACAACTGATATAGGAACACTATACCTATTTACCACTTTTCAAATATAGAGTTTTGACAATTCCTACACTATATGAGATTCATGAATATAGATTCAATGAGCCTAAATTGTGAGCCAATACACAATTACAAATTATGAATTGTATGTTCAAACCATCCCTAGATGCAATATCACAAAATTCAGGGTTATATACTCCCATTTCTATATTGGAATTGATAAATATTTCAACATACCTACTAGTTGTTGGTTTTCTTCCTTAACCTACTAATAATCGAGGAATCTCAAAACAAAATCATCCTCCTTTTTTCATTCTAACTATAAGAACCTGTTTCTTATTCTTAAGGTAAGTCTTTCTTCTATTTCATTTTCTTTAAGTGTTTTTGAGAAAAAAAGGAAAATGGAGAAAAATCCCAAATTTTGTGGCTATACGCCGTGTAATTTTCCACACACTGTGTACTTTGGCCATGTGGGATGAGTAAACAGGGCGTGTAGGCCTGTCGGTGATGAAAGGTTTAAAAACCGACTACAAGGTGTGTACTGGGTAATTACACGCCGTGTAATCAGTCAGTAGGTGAAAAGTAATGCTGTGGGAGCAGCCCCTAGCAGAGCAACATTACATGTCGTGTATTCAAAAATACATGCCGTGTAATCATGCCGACAGATGAACAGTGAGGCGATTGAAAGTGGCCACTAAAGGAACAGTTAAAAATGGGAATTACACGCCCTGCAGTTGTGTTCTTTTGTTATAAAATGGAAGTATCCTCCTATTTCAACAGAGGATTCTTAGAACACCAGGAAGCCACATGAGAGACAACCGAACCTTAGAAGAGTTCCAGAACGAACACCAGGACTCCGATTACTTCGCTGACGATCACGTTTGGACCGCGTGGGTAAGCCCTTCCCTCTCCTTGTGTGTTTCATTCCAATTATTTCTCGAGAGAACGTTTTTTGAGTCTAAATGGGTGATTTTTTATCCTAGATCTACATCGTTCACGGATGATTTGGGAGGCGTCATTCACGTATATCTATCAGTTAAGATCGTGGTAGGTGGTCTGGTGTTTAATTCCAACTGTTGAGTGTTTTTCTATACCGTTGTTCTACGCACCCATGTTTGGGGAGTTCTTATGGCTGAGGCCTTGACTAATTAAATACCTATAATTGCATAGGTAATTTAATGAGTAATTAATAATTGTTGTTTGGGATCGTTTCCTTGATCCAGGGCCACCCCATGGGTGCGTTTCCATTGTTTAGATTTTTGGAAAGGATACCTATGGGTATGCTGTGATTATAGCATGATTTGAATTTTCTTGAAATAAAATGTTTATAGACTGCATGCTTTTGTGTTGGGTTCAGCCCGATTAATTTCTCAGCCTGAGGGAAATGTTTCGTTTAGCCTGAGGGAAACTTTTCTCATTCCCTTGGGTAGTAGCTTCTGTGCCTGTAGGCGACACCTCGTACACCTATGGGCAATATTCGTTATTCCTGTGGGAAGTCACCTGCATGTTTCGATTCTGATTACCTAAGGGTAAGGAATTTCATGTCTGCAGACAACGTTTACTTTGTATAATCACTGTGGTGATTTATTATGTTGTACCTTCCAAGCTAAATTACAAGATTGGAATTGATAAATAATTAATAAAATGGCATTGTAACTGGTAGGGATGGTTACTTTTGAGTACTACCTAGTTTACTGCATTTTATTATTGCATACTGATTTTACACATTTTTCACTGATAGTTGGGCACGTTCCTTTGGTGTATGCCTACTGGGATTTATTTATCACACCCTATTTGGTTCATGCCTTGGGACCAAACAGATTATATTATTGCAGATGCTGATCTGGGCAAGAGTCCCTATATAGGTATTTGATTGTTGCAGAGGCATGAGAGAGCATGGGACCAAGCTGAGGATAGCGATGTTGATGAGTTCCTGCTACACCATTCTAGTTTTCTTTGCTGTAATTGGTACTTTATAATGTATTGTATTTGATTGTAGTGTAGCCTGTTTTGACTGATTTCATAGAAATAGGACATATTGCATCATCATATATATATGTCTGTTGTTATCTTTTACTTCTGTACTGTTATCCATTTTAATTGGGTATTGTTTACTGCTTCTGCCTTTTAGTATATTTATATTTTTCCACTGTGAGACACATTAAAAAATGAGGGCATAGTTTCCCCCACTATCAAACCTAGTCCCTCGCTGCTATTCGGCAGCCTCTGGCATTTGGGGAAATGCGCTTGAGGTCATGTGACCAACCGGGTTCGGGGCACCCGTTTTGTGGCACCCAGATCCAGGATGTTACAAAGTGGTATTAGAGGATGTTCCTTTATCTGAATTACTATTTGGAGCCTATAGTTAGGGATAAGATAGAATTTGTATTTGGAAATAATCTGTACCTGGGAGTAGCTAACCTGTGTACAGGGAAAATCCAATCTACCTCATTTAATTGCAATTTTTCTGATATTGAAATTTTACAGTTGATTTGATTTTCACCATTGGGTGACGCACTTGTGGTGTGCTGTTATATTTTTATACTGGGTACTATTTATTTGCAACCCGATGAGATGAGGGTATTCCATTTAATGCATCATTTTGGAACATATTATAATCACATGTCATGCATAGTTTCCGTGCCATGTAGGTGCATTATAAATTTCATGTTGTTTTGATAGATGGTGTGCTATAAAATGCATGTTGTTGTGATAGGTACCTTGATAGATACAACTACTGTTGATAGGGTATTAGTACATGTTATGGTTGGGTTTATGGATGCTAAACTTTGGTTCTAGAGAAGTATGGGCTCTCTTGGACCGGAATTTAGCGGATCATGATCCAACTTTTTTAGTGGCATTTTGTACTATAATGTGAATGGTAGGGTGCTAAACTTTGGTTCGTAGGGAGTATGGGCCCCCACATATTAGAATTTGTCATACTGACGCTTGAATTTAAGGAAACAAAGGGTCTTTGGAGTAGTTTTTAAGGCTTACTATCTGGAAAAACCCAGAATACATGCCGTGTAGTTTTGACTACATACCCTGTACTCTTTTGTTCGGGAAGAAATGGAAATTTTTAGGTACAAGCCATGTATCCTATGTACATGTCGTGTAGTATCTACCCATTTCATAGGCTGTGTATGTAGAAACACGGGATAGTAAAACATTGAGGACACATGCCATGTACTGATTGTACATGTCGTGTTGTGTTGACCCTGTGTCCGCCGTGTAACTAACAACACAGGAAGAGAAATCAGAGCTTATACATGCCGTGTCAATGACGACCACGCTGTGTAGTTTAATCTAGGAATCTGGCTGTGTAACTAACAACATAGGTCAATGTTATCCTTTCTAGTACACGTCGTGTACCTATGGGACACGCTGTGTAGTCTTGACCGGTAAGAGACCATGTCGAATTTTCTATGTGGATGAGGAAACAGGGTGGAGTACACGCCATGTGCGGCTGTAACACTCCATGTAGTATCAGACGAGTATCTTTCCCTGTCACTAACAATACAGGCAGTTTTAAATTAAGATGTACACGCTCTTTCTATCTAGAACATGTTGTGTTGTGTGAGTTGTGTACTCAAACGTGTCACGAACAACACGGGTCGGTGAAGCTCGTCTGGTACACAACATGTAGACCTTATAAACACCATGTAGTTTCATTCAAAAGAGAGACGTGTGGCTTAGCTATGTAGAAGGACTCGGGCATGGGAAGAGAATTCCAGTACACACCGTGTGTGTGGACAACACACCCTGTGTTTGGGATGTTACACAACCTATTCTGGCAGAAGTACACGCCTATGTGATAGACATAAGGGAACACACAGTGTAGTTATTATACACTCCGTGTAGTCTTGTTTGGTAAAATTGGATGTTTTCTTTTCCCTGCTGCCTTCTTACGTTTCCGGTTTTTGATCCGTGATTATCTAAATCTAATGCGTGTGTTTGATCTTGTAGAGTCATGCCGCCGAAACGACCACGAATTGTTATCCAAGAGAGCAACAATGTTTACACTCTAGATATGGTAGGCCATGGGCAACCAATGGATCCTCCAGCATAGCCAGATGCGGCGCTAGCCGTTATACTAGACATAGAAGCTGATATGGAGTTTCGTGAAGGCTTCAGGCTGTTCATGAAGACCTTACAGGGAGCATCACCGGCTACCACATCTATGGTTGGGCTGACACATATATTTCAGAAATAGAATCTGTCAATGTTTTTAGGGGATGGTGCACCACAGGCTGCAGAGTCTTGGCTTGGTTTTATGCAAACGATGTTCGAGCATCTAGAGACGCCTTCTGGGCGGAGGGTCATGCTCACTACATACATGCTACATGATTCCGCTAAGAGATGGTGTGATGTTACCACCCAGTCTGAGCGTCACCAAGACATGGCGTGGAAATATTTTCAATCAGAATTCTATGAATTTTTTTTTGGAGACACTGAGGGAAGATCGAGCTTGAGAGTTTATGAATATATGGTAGAGATCCATTTTAGTGATGAACTATTCTACCCGCTTCACCGATCTACAACATTTTTCACATGTTCTAGTGGGTGACGAGACGTTGAGGGCTGGAAGCTTTGAGGATGGTCTTCGATATGAAATCTGAGCACTAGTGAATGTTTTTAGGTTTCTTATAGTGCATCCTATTGTGAACCAGACACTAATTACTGAGCGGAACCTTCAAGAAGCTAGTGGTGCAGGCCAGGGCGGTTCGGCACCAGTTTCTGGTACTATTTCTACAGGTAAGAGGAAGAGGCAGATGGATTTCTCTCACAGTGGTAGTACTAGCCATCATATTTTTTCAGGTGGCCAGGTCCTGTTCTACCAGTGTATTAAAGAGGGGCACAAGAGACTGCAATGTTCACGTGACCCATTAGAGTGCCAATCTTGCAGTAGGATGGGTTATCGGCAACATTTTTACTGGGCGTTTCCACCTGTGGAAAGAGAGGGGGGTTTCGTATAGACTCTGCATGCCAGAGCAGGGCCAGTAGCTTCTTACAAGTCAGGAAATTGGAATACGTCAGGACGTTCAGGCCGAGGGAGTGGTTGTGGTCATGGTATCCAGACACCTGGATCTCAGAGACATTAGGATGGGTCAGCTCGGGGTATCCAGGCTGTGTCACAGGGCCACAACACTGGGTAGGTATATGTAGTGAAACAGACCCAACAAGAGCAGGAACTCAGACCATCCAGAGTCAGAGGTACAATTCCAGTTGCTTCTGTTTTTTCTTCAGTACTTTTCAATACTGGTGCGACACATAGCTTTATATTTGTGCCCTTTGTGGAAAGCCTTGGTCTTTGTGTTTCTTCCTCTTCTGATATAATAAGCTAGACACTCTGTTTGGAACTACAATGGCAGGGGTGCATCTGTGCAAGGAGTGCCCCTAGAGGGTGGTGGTTTCCACCTTATGTGGGACCTCAATGTCTTAGAGATGACTAGATATGATTTCATTCTCAGGATAGACAGGTTGGTACCCTTTCGAGCCTTTGTGGATTGCTATCATCGTAGGGTGAGTTTCACGTCACTAGAGGGCGGAGAGTTTCTATACAAGGGCGAATTGGATGTCTAGGTGAGTAGACCTTGAAACGATCCTCGTGGGAGAGGTGGAGTGATATCTCAGATTGCGATTTTATATCTGGAAGACCAGGGAACTTGTTATAAGGATTTTCCTCCAATGGTTTATCATTTCTGGGATGTTTTCCCAGACGACTTTTCAGGTCTACCTCTCGAGCGAGAGGTGGATTTCTCTACTGAGCTTGTACCAGGAGCAGCACCAGTGTCCATTCCTCCTTATAGGATGGCTACACCAGAGTTCAAGGATCTCAAGAAATAGTTAGAGGAGTTTCAAGAAAAGGGTTTCATCCAAACCAGTACTTCTCCTTGGTGTTCGCCTATCTTGCTTACGAATAAGGCGAACAATACCCTCAGAATCTGCGTGGATTATCGGAAGTTGAACCAGTTGACGGTCCAGAACCAATATCCCTTGCTAAGGATTGATGATCTTTTTGATCAATTGCCAGGAGAAAAATTGTACTCAAAGAGTGACTTGAGATCCAGATATCATTAGTTGCACATTAGACCATCAGACATACCGCATACAACTTTTCGGAGTAGATATGGTCTATACGAGTACTTGGCCATGCCGTTCGGACTAACAAACACACCAACAGTTTTTATGGCACTGATGAATCTTGTGTTTCACCCATATCTGGATTCTTTTTGTGGTAGTCTTCGTGGACGATATCATGGTTTACTCTCAGACTCCACAAGACCATGCCACCCATCTTGAGATCGTACTGAGTACACTAAGAGAGAATCATTTATAAGCTAAGATCTCAAAGTGCCACATTTTAATGGACTAGATTCACTTCATTGGTTATATTATCTAATAGGAAAGAGGTGCAGTAGACCTAGAGGAGGTGAGAGTATTAGTTTCCTGTGAGAAGCCTAAGAACATGTTTGAAATACGATGTTTCTTGGGGCTGGCTGGTTACAACAGATGCTTTATACTGGACTTCTCCTACTTAGAAACACCGTTGATGGGTTTGACTAAGAAGGGTGTACATTTCATTTGGCCAGAAGCATGCAAGATAGCCTTTCAGGAGCTGAAGGGAAGGTTGACATCAGCACCTGTCTTGATACTTCCAGAGCAAGGGAAGAGCTATATAGTTTACTGTCATGCATCAGGTATTGGGTTGGGAGCAGTGTTGATGCAGGGTGATCTAGTAGTTGCGTATGGGTCTCGGCAGTTGAGGCCACATGAGAGGAATTATCTGACACATGATCTCGAGTTGTCTTCAGTTGTTCACGCGTTACATTGTTGGAGACATTATCCCTTGGGAGAGCGTTTTGTGGTGTTTAGGGACCACAAAATTCAGAAATACATCTGTACCCAACTTGACCTGAAATTGAGACAGCGAAGGTGGGTTGAATGCCTTTAGTACTTTGACTTTGAGCTTTCCTATACACCCGATAATGGAAACGCAGTTGCTGATTCACTAAGTAGGAGGACCTAGATACAGGCAGTCCAGGATGCCAGTGGTGAGTGGCAGGTGATGTCTTGTTCTCTGAGATGCATTTGGTGGTGCATGATATTCCGAGGAGAGACTATCTTTCGTCCTTACCTGTGACTTCTACCCTCCTAGATAAAGTGAGGATGAGACAACTATCATATTTAGAAGGCCTAGTTCTACGGGAGTGGGAGGAAAGTGAGGACCCTCCTCCTGGTTCGACGATAGGTGATGATGCGGTATTGTGTATCCATGGACGAGTGTGGGTTCCATGGGATATAAACGAGGAGTTGATGTGGGAATTTCATGCTTCATCTTGGGAAGTGCATCCCGGAGTTACCAAAATGTACCATGACTAGAGACATCAGTATTGGTGGCCAGGTATGAAAAGAGAGGTAGCTGGTTTTGTTACTAGATGTTCCACCTGTCAGTAGGTGAAGGCAGAGCATCAGAGGCCAACCAGACTGTTACAATAGTTACCCATTCTGGAGTGGAAATGAGATGATGTCACGATGGATTTCATAACCAGGTTGCCAAGGTCACCTCGAGGGAATGATGTTGTATGGGTTTTTGTGGACCGACTTACGAAGGTATCTCAATTTTTTCTGATCAATGAGACCTTTTGTAACACCCCGAGATTTTATGAGATATATTACTTTTAATTTCTTTGATGTCTTTTATTATACACTACACCAAGATTATCTTGTACTATACACAACACCGTATTATCATGCTGTATACACAAAACTATTCTTGGCTCATGTTATACATAATTTCATGTCCATTTTGGGGAAATTATTCTCCACATCATTAATTATAGATTTTGTTTAATGTATAAATGAAAAAAGTTTTGATTATGTTATACGCAACACTAAATAGAGATTTCACTACACGCAGCCTTGACTTGGCTTGCATTACACACAATCAAGACCTTCTTCGATAGCGTGTGTTCTACGCAATACCAAGTTTCACTAAATGAGATATTATTATAATATTATTATGAACTAGCCATTATGAATAGTAATACCCACTTTTTGAAATTTTATAAATTTTATCTTTTAAAATGAAATTCATTTTTAGATTCGGAATATCGAAATTATCTTAGGGTAAATTTTTGGTATTTTTCTAAAAACTTTCAATTTTTGATGAATAGTGAAAACACTGGGTTACAATTTAAAAACTGACTTTTTATTTAAATAATTATTTATTTTATTTAAATTTATTTTAGGTAAAAATTGATACATAATACCTATATAAGTTTAATTTAATTTATTGTAGTCATTTTATAATAATTTTAGATATATAAAAATTTTACTAAACATTTCACCGTCTTTTACCCACCTCTTAGGAGAATTTGAAAATTTACATAAAACATAATTTTACTACTTTTGTGAGTGGAATTTCTAAAATCTGAGAGAAACATTTAATATCAATGAGTAAAATGTGGTCCAATAAGATAAAAATAATTTTTTGGTGAATAGTAACTTTTTACTTTTATTTACCACGGTTAAAAGTAAATAGGGTAATTAAGGGTAAAAATTATATTATTATTACTCTAACGCATGTTCTAATTCTATTGGATAAGTATAACTCGACAAAAACCAAACTTAGAAATATAATATTGTCATATAGGTCCACTTGAATTAGATTAGGACATTTATTATTATTTTATTTAAAAAAGAGTTAAAATAGTTAAAATCAAATTTAATAACTAAAACATTTTTAATACAGGGTTATACATAAGATACATTCGACTATAAATATTTATTAAAAATTTAAAACGATTTCCTACCAAATGATATTTTATTTATAATTTTTATACATTAAATAATTTTGTTTATTTATGACACAATACAGATGCACTAATTACCTAAATAATGAAATAATAAAATAATTGATATTATAAATACCCAATAAATGTACTTTGAGACTTTTTATGAATTAAAATAATTTTTTTGGTTAATATGACATGTTAGTATCGATTTAATTAACTTTTTTCGAACTAATAGTGCTGTTATGATTTTCAAAAAAACCAATTACCAAATAGTGTCAAAATTTACATAAAATAGTTTTTAAAACAAATATTATATTATTAATAGTTATAATATTTCTAAAAATCTATGGCTCGACCAATTGACTTAGATAAGGTTATATAAATTAATAATGAACCAATTGGGGTTCTTTGGGCTTGTTATATTATGTTTGTTAACCATATAGTGTAAGAAAACAAGAAGACACTGTAAAAGTTAAATTATTTAACTTAGAGTTAAATAAAAAAGATAAGGTTAAAGTAGAAACCCAAACTTGTCTAAAACCTTTTTGTTGATATTATTTCGACCCATCCCCACTTTATCTTCGAAATGAATCAATTCGCAGCTATTATAAACCAAATATGAATTTATTATAAAATAATATTTTAAGTTTTTCCAAAGGTGCCCCTCTCCTCCCTTATAAAAAGGGCACCTCTTCCATCTTTTATTTACACCATTTTGAGCCTTGAAACTCGGAAAAACCCTGCCCATTTCTCTTCTCCACATCCCTATAAAAATTCTAGAGGTTCTGGTCTTCTCAAAAGCCCAACTCTACTTCCTTAAGAGGAAGCTTAAAGGAGGTACGTCGAAGAAGAAGTAATCTTTTCTTCCGATTCTCTCATGTTTATTTCTCCTTATACTTATTATTCTTTAATTGTTTCACTATAAATTAATAACATAATTATCACTAATATACTGATATATTATTATAAATATGAAACAACCCTATTTCACCTGCTATCCTTCCTATGGAAAATGAAATCACTACGCGTGCGTACATACGGAATATCGTCTCCACGCCGTGGTGTAATCTGTTTTCGACCGCCACCTTACTTGGACGGGTAAAAGGGTTAAAATAAACAACTATATATGATTATTGTAAATTGATATTGATTCTGAAATACTATACATACACTTCAATACAATTCCACGATCATGGGAATGATATCATCGCTCGTGCGTACGTATGGACTACCGTCTTCATGACGCGATGAGATTCATTCTCCATGTTAACCATTCATGAATGATTATAAAGTATATATAATGAATAATAATTAAATATATGACATAATAATTATACTTTATTTATGTATATATATATATGTATTTCATCTACTTAATTCCTTTCAATTCAATAAGGAAACGAAAACAGTGTTCACGCGTACGTACGACCTACCGTCTCCATGAACGGTGTATTTCATTCCATTTATCGATCTATCATATATATATATATGTATATGATGAATATATATTATATATAAATCATGTTTCACATTATGGAATTAAGTAAATCAGGATATATGAAAACATATCAATAACAACAAGTCGAAACACATACGATAAATGAAATGATTTTACCCAAAACGCTTCTTTAACATGGAATTTACAAAAGAACGGGAAATATAAAGTCATAAGTGAACCATATATGATATCATAACAATTAATATGATTCATTAATAAGTCAATGACATTATTTAAATCATTATACAGGAGGTTCGGATATGTACGAAGCATATCGAACCTATGGTAAGGGATAATTATTCCAATTTCATTCTTATCTGAGATTATTTATTCGTAAGTATTTATTGGGGTTATGTTTATTATCCATGTACATGTGTTCTCAAAATATTTTCAATTTTTTTTACTTTTCTTCCATGTATGTTTAAAGTCATTTTTACTTTTTTTTTACTTTTACCACATCATATGGAAGGAATCTTTCTTTTTTTACCATACGAAGTACTTTTTGACTTTTTCGGTAAAAGTACAAGAAGAATGTTTTTTAAATTACACGACATGAAAAGATTCGTTACGGTTTCATAACGCCTTATTTTCATGAAGATTACTCTACAAGATTTCATGACTATTTTCAACAAAATCCTTTTCTTTTAAAATTTAATGTCATTTTGTGAAAAGAAAATGATTTTTAAGAAGAAAGGATATTTTCCTCAAGAATTCATTTCATGTTTTTTATCAAAACCATTTTGCATCTAATATAAGATGACATTATTTCATCTGTGTATGTTTCAAGTATAATGTATCTAGGATTTATATGGTTTCACTTTTCTTATGATGAAGTGATATCCATTTTTCTTATATGGATTATGTTATGATGGGATGATGTTTATGAAACCAATTTTATTCTTTGGGTCATGATGAATGAATTATGTTTATGTTGTGGAACAAGTAAGATTGATTTCATTATGAGATGGGTGGGACCTATATCTCCCTCCAATTCATTGGGTAAGTATTTATATCTCATGAGATAGACATGGCTGGAACGGTAATTTAATCTGGTTCACTGTTACATGATTGGAACGAGGAGTGAACTCGATTCAGAAAGGGACATTGTCCACAAATATGGTCTTGGTAGTAATGCCTTGGCTACTGTGGAAATCATATCATGTTTTTAATGGTTTTCCACAATTACATGTTTTATTACAATGTTATTTTATCATGATTGATGTTCTTTTATGATATATGCCTTACGTACTTCAAATATTTATGTCTTTGATAAAGGTTTTGATGTTTAGATTTTATGTTCAAGTTTTTGCATTGAAATGTTTATGGATTGTTTTATGTTCTCTATGCTTTCCCTTACTGAGAATTTGTGCTCACCCTTTTTATGTTTTCTTTTCCCCAGTATATAAAGAATGGTGTTAGGTAAGAAAACCAAAGGTGAAGATCTTTATGGGAGATGTTGAAGATATTTCACCATGATTAGAAGATTACGTTCCGAGTTTCCAAAGACACTAAACTAATACAGACTTTTGGCATCTGTTTTTGTCATATATTAAGTATTCCTAGAAAGTAATGTAATGTCCATGTACATCAAGCTTTGGGTATCTACACCTTCAATGTGGAAGAGCTTAGAATTTTTTCTATTCGAGTTCATGGGGTCCCTTATTTTAATGTTTCAGATAGGGATTCCCATTTTACGTCTTGTTTCTGGCAGAGTTTTTAGAGGGGACTGGCTGCAAAGGTGCTTCTGAGCACAACTTACCACCCTCAGACCGATGGCCAGTCAGAGCGTATGATATAGGTGCTTGATGCTGCATGCATGTGTCCTAGACTTTGGGGGCTTTTGGGAGAAGTACATGCCATTGGTCGAGTTTTCCAATAATAATAGTTTTCAGGAAACTATTGATATGGAACCTTACTAGGATTTATATGGTAGGCCATGCCGATAACCTTTGTGATGGTTGGAGGCAGGTGAGGCAGCTTTACTGGGACCACGTCTCGTGCAGGAGACTTCAGAGTAGGTCCAGTTCATTTAGAAGCGGATGGCTACTACACAGTCTCATCAGAAATCATATGTTGATCACCATAAATGACCATTGGAGTTCATGGTCAGGGATTAGGTTTTCTTCCACGTTTCACCGAGGTTGGGTCACATGCGGATTAGGATAAAGGGTAAAATTTCACAGAGGTATGTGGGACCGTTTGAGATTCTGGAGAGAGTCGGACTGGTTGCCTATCAGTTGTAGTTACCATAGAGGTATCAGGCCATGCATGACATCTTCCATGTATCTCAGTTGTGCCATTATCATTTAGACACATCTCATGTCTTTCAGCACAAGGAGGATGAACTTTAGGTCAAAACATCTTTTGAGGATAATCTGATTCGTATTGTTGATAGGAGCACGAACATTCTCCGAGGCCGGTCAGTTCCTCTCGTACGGGTGCTATGGAAGCATGGCCGAGTGCTGGAAGAAACCTGGGAGCGAGAGACTGACGTACATGCTTAGTGGACAGATTTATTCTTACCTTTATCATCACGACCCTTGGAAGGAAAATTCAGGGATGGATTTCTTTATGTGGAATGTTTTTAAGAAACCGATTCTAATTCTTGAGGTATGAGTTTCTTAATTTTATTTTTTCCTTTAGTGTGTTTGAGAAAATAAGGAAAATATGGAAAATCACAAATTTTGTGGGTACATTCCATGTACTTTTCCACACGTTGTGTACTTTGGCTATGTGGGATGAGCACACATGGTGTGTAGGCCTGTCGGCGATGAATTGTGCAAAACCTGACTACACACCGTGTACTTGGTATTTATACTTCGTATAATTAGTCGGCAGGTGAAAAGTAAGGTTGTGGGAGTAGCTACCAGCAGAGCAAGAGTACACACCATGTATTTAGAAATACATGTTGTGTAATCTTGTAGATAGATTAATAGTTAGGCGGTGGAAAGTGGCCACTGAAGGAATAGTTAAAAAATGGGAAGTCCACATCGTGTACTTGAGAGTACACGTTGTGTAGTTTTTTTTGTTATAAATTGGATGTAGCCTACTATTTCTACAGATGAAGCGTAGAATGCCGGAAATCCATAGGAGAGAAGACCAAACCTTGGAAGAGTTCCTGAACGAACACCGGGACTCCAATTCCTTCGCTGACAATCACGTTTGGACTGCACGGGTAAGCCCATACCTCTCCTTGTGTGTTTCATTCCAATTATTTCTTGAAGGGAAGTTAATTGTGTTTGAATGGGTGAATCTTTATCCTAGATCTACATCATTCACGAACAATTTGGGAGGGTTCGTTCACGTATATCAATCAGTGAACATCGAGGTAGGTGGTCTTGTGTTTAATTCTAACTATTGAATGTTTTTATGTGTCGTTGTTCTATGAGCCCATGTTTGGGGTGTCGTATAGCTGAGGCCTTGAATAATTGAATACCTATAATTGCATAGGTAATTTAATGAGTAAGTAATAAATGCTGTTTGGGATTGTTGCCTTGATCCAGGGCCACCCCGTGGGTGCGTTTCCCTTGTTTAGTTGTTTGGCCAGGATACCCATGGGTATGCCGTGATTATAGCATGCTTTGAGTTTTCTTGAGAGAAGATGTGTATAGACTACTTTATTATATGTTGGGCTCTGCTTGGTTACATTCTTAGCCTATGCGCGGTGTTTCATTTATCCTGAGGGAAACTTTTCTCATGCCCATGGGCAGTAGATTCTGTGCCTGTGGGAAACACCTCGTACATGTGAGGGAAATATTCTTTATGCCTATGGACAGTCACATACAGGTTTCGATTCTGTTTACCTAAGGGTAAAGACTTGCATGTCTGCAGAGAATTCTTACTTTGTATATTCACTATGGTGATTTATTATGTTGTACCTGACAGGATAAAGAAAAAGCTTGGAATTGATAAATAATTAATAAAATGGAAATGTAACTGGTAGGGATAGTTACTTTTTAGTACTACCTAGGCTACAATATTTTATTATTGCACACTGCTATTGCACATTTTCAATGACCATTGGGAACAGGCCTTTGGTGGTTGCCTATTGGGATTTATTTCTCACACCCTGTTTTGGTCATGTCTTTGGCCCAAACAGATTATATTGCTACAAGTGTTGATCAGGGCCAGAGTCCCTATATAGGTACTTGATTATTACAGAGGAATAAGAGATCATGGAACTGAGCTTCAGCTTGCGATGCTGCTGAGTTCCTTCTACACCATTTTAGTTCACTTTTCTATACATGGTAATTTGTACTGTATTGTATTTGATTGCAGTGTAGCCTGTTTTGACTGCTTTCTTAGAAATATGACATATTGCATAATCAGATATATATGATTGTTGTCATATTTTAATTCTGTACTATTATCCATTTCAGTTTGGTATTGTTTATTGCTTCCACTTTTTGATATGTTTATATTTTTCCACTGCGCTACACATGGAAAAATGAGGGAAGAGTTTCCCCACTATCAAACCTAGGCCCTTGCTGCTAGTCGGAAGCCTCTGGTGTTTTGGGAAATGCGCTTGAGGTCATATGTCCAACCGGGTTCAGGGCTCCCATTGTGTGGCACCCAGATCCGGGATGTTACACCAACATAACAAAATTTTTCTGTCAGTTCTAAATATATCTCTTCTATTCTAGGATGACCAAATAATCTATAATGGTGATAAGTATTATGGATTTTATATTGAAAAGACAATGGTTTGACCATAAAATTTCTAAACCACAAGATAGAACTCCCATCCAATTTTGTCCTTGAATGGTCTCCCCACCATTGAGGTTTAACTTTATAGAAACTCATTCAGAATTAGAGGTATATGCCTTCTTAACCTGCCCAACCAAATCAGGAATAAAAGAAACTGGAAGAAAAACTATAATACTACCTCAATCTTCAAAATCAAAGTTAATGTTTACCATCAACAACATCAACTACCATTTATCAGAAGCCTCCTTTTCCAACTAAATATAAAACATCATGCTTCATAGAACCACCCCTGAATTTCTTTTAACCGGTGTATACATAATGTAGAAGTCAAAATTTTGATGATAATCCATCAATATTATTTTCCTCATATTAAAATATATTTGTGAGAAAACATACTTCATGTTAGTATGATCTAAAAAACATAAATTTATCAGTAAATAGGTAAATATGTAAAGTCTTCAAATCATGGACAACAACAGAAAATTTAAATTTTTTTGTCATATTTTTATTCTCATTAAACCTTAACTGATGTGATCCATAAGAAAACACATTATCTTATTGATTTAGAACATATCTCATCCCAAATCTTGAAGAATAATAATAAACCAAAATATCATTTCCTAATTACCAAAAAGGTAACTACATTAAGATATTTTATGGAAATAATTTTCATATCTATAAAGATAGACCAATGAATTATATTATGTCTTTTGGTTTTGATGTTCATGAAGTGAAAACAGATGGATTTCCTTATAATGACGACCACGTTCCTCTTATCCCAATAAAAAAGGTGAATCTTGGGAATGATGGATGAGAAATAAATTATTTACTCTAACCACTTTATGAAAGTGAATCTTTAAGAGTGAAAGGTGTTTCCCCAGTTAATGATATTTAAGATAGGATGAAAAATATCTAAAAAGGAAATTCAATATAGAAGAAGTAAGGACAAAAAATCTAGAGGATAAAGTATGAATATTTGAAAGTGGTGACTTTGAATCTATTATGGTCTTATTTAATTGGGTAAATGAAAATTTTCACATTATAAAATTTCTATTGAAATTAAGGGGGAATCTACTATTGATGAAATGATATTAAAAAATATACCCAAAAATTATGATGTATGGTTTCTTCATTGGAAGAAAAAGTCCTTGAAACATTATCATATAAGGTACGATAGATTGAATATAATACCTGTTATACTTCTTAATATGATGATGTCCATGCCTTAGTGATATTTTCAAGAATACATGATCAGTCACCTCAAATGAATACCACTATCAACCATGATATGCATATGATTTTTTATGTCACTAAGACATCTCTATCATCTTTCTAATCAACAGAATATACTCCATGGTCTCTTTCAAAAATATTTGTCCAATTAGTGACTTGTCACCATTTTCACCCAACAAAGTGAATATTGAAAATGAATCCCATACAATTATTCAAAAGGATCCAAAATTATTAAAGTGTAATAACTGTTTTAAATTGAGAACTCAATTAATGGTATGTGCTCTTCCCATAAGCCACTAAAATCCATTACACAAGCCCTATCAACATCTTCCAACATTGGTATATATATTTTTATTTTAAATCCATTTGAGAATGATACGCTATAGTAATGGTCAACTATGTTTTATGGGATTACTATAATGATTTATAAAAATGAGAAATGAACATTTGGTCTCTATCTAAAACAATAAATTTTGGAATACCATGCCTCTTTAACACTTCTCTACTATAGATATTAGACAATTACTCTACCATATGAGATTCATGAATTGGGAAAAAATGAGCCAACTATGTGAGCCAATCCATAATTAACAATTTGGAATTATGTTTATGAAATGTACAAGGGTGACCTATCATAAAATTCATAGATATATACTCCCATTTATACAGGGGAATTGTTATTGTCTTCAACATACCTACTGGTTTTCGGTGCTCTACATTAACATGCTAACAAATGAGGCATCTCAAAACAAAATTATCCACTTTTCTTTCCATTCCAACTGGGAAAAATTGTTCTTTTAGTTCCGTATACATCTTTTGTCTTCCATGATGAACAACCCAACTAGAATAGTGATAATTATGAAGGATTTGTTCTTAAAATTACAAAGGTATGGCCGTATGATTTCTAAACCACAAAAATAAACTCCCATCCAGTTTTAATCCTTCAATGGTATCCCCACCATTGATGTTTAACCTTATAGAAACACATTCATAAATAGTCTTTTGTGCCTCCTTAACCTTCCCAACCAAATTGGGGAAAAAATAAACTAGAAGGGAAACTGCAATACTACCTCGATATTCACAATCCTTGTGAATGTTTACAATCAATAAAATTAGTTTCCATTGATTTGAGGCCTCATTCACCAACTGACTATATGAATTGCTTCTTAATACATCAAACACCATATTTCAATTACCTGTTGTATACATAAAGAAAAAGTAAAACTTTTGAAGATACTCCATAAATATTTCTTATCTCATATTCAACTATATTTCTATGAAATTGTGTTTCAAGCTAGTATGAACTATACAAAACATGAATTTATCACCAACGAAGTAATTATGTATAGTGTTCATTGCATGGACCGTAAAAAAAGAATTTAAAATTGTGTGTTGGGTAGTTATTCTCATGAAACCATAATTGATGTGAGCCATAAAAAACCACACGATCTCTCTAAATGGTAACAAATACCAACTAAGATCCTAAAACATCACAATACACCACATAAATTTGTCCTAATTCTTGAAATCTCATGATCAGTGATGATTTAAGGGGAGCATTAATATTTTTAAAAGTCGTCTTACATTCATCATTGCATTGAAATATAATATTTTTCCCTTCCAAATCCTAAATTATTGAAGCTAGTCAAGAAAATTCATGCACAAAATGCTTGTAATAACCATCTAGGCCAAGGAAACTACATATCTCAAAAACATTCTATAAAAATATAGCTCTTTGTTACAAATTTATACTTCATCTATTACATAAAAATTACTTTAATACAACCCAAAAGATAAATTAGTATAGTGTATTTGGGAATTTGGAACATAACATAACCTCTTGAACATGGGATACAACAACATTATTAAAAAATTCCTTAACATGCTTTATTGAAAACTTATTTAACATGGTCAAAATACACTTTCAAAATTTAAAATGCAAGGTATAACCTGAGGAAATACATAGGAAAAGCATGATTTATAAATCAAAATAATGTAATAAAAATGTAATCCATGAAAAAAGTTATCCAATACTCATATCAAAGAGTAATAAGAGGAAAATTAATACTAAGGCATTATATAGCATGATAATAATAGTGTGGGAAATGTGGAAGCAATATAAAACACTAAGTCACATAAATTACTTAATCATAAAATAAAAAAACTACATGGTGGGAAGATTACAATAAATGAATTTGGTACACCCTATCCCAACATGATGTAACATGATACTTAATGTTACCCAATGCATTGAAACATTATACGGGAGAATCCATCACAATCCTTTCATTATCAGGCTTATGTGTGCCACATAGATAATAAAACATGGATTTAGTTAATATCATAATTTACTACAAAACCAAATAATATAGAATACATATATGTAAGTACCCAAAAAATTAGTATATGTTCATAAATATTTATACCTATGATAGAAATTTTTTTATCGTATTCACTACATAATTATTTTGGAATGGAAAATCACGTTGAAATTTTGATAGCATAACATAGTTACTTAAAATTCAAAAAAATTGTTGATGAATGAAAAAAGGGTCTCTAATTATTTTTACATAAAAGGGGATGTAATAAGGAAATTTAAAATCATAACCCAAAATTGTAAAATTTTAAATAGAAGGCATAAGGAAATGATGAAACAAGAATGGATAAAAGAATGCTTATGAAATTTTGACTTGGTAACGGGTGTACATAAATGATAGTGGGGGGATTAATGAGAGTGTAAGGAAGATTTAATAATTTATAAATCAAATGGAATGTAATGAGAATATTGAATATCATATACCATCATAGTAAAATCAAAATGAAATGATATAACATAAAAGGAGTGCTTGATAAATGAGGAGAGTGAACGATCCCTTACGAAATTTGGCATAGTACTAGCTTAGGTAAGGGTCCAAATGAGGGATTTTAAATGATACCTCATTAAAATAAAAATAATTGTTACTAATTTAATGATTATTAATAAAAAAATTAACCAATATAAATTTAATGAACTAATTTCAATGAAGTTTCTTGAATTTGAATTGGGGAAATGAAAATGATGACCCCTTACATGAATGTGTGTCTCCAAAGGCATGGGATGTTCTTATTTAAAGATTTGAGGATACAAGGGAGGACTCTTAGGATTATTGTTAATAGTTTTTATGAGATCCAATGGATTTTTGTGAATATTAATGGGATATTGGTGGGTTTATATAAGAAAAGAGATGGATTTCTTTATTAGTTTATTTTTGGACAGTACATAATAAAATATCCAAACCCACAAAAAATCCCATTGTTTTGCCTGTGGTTTCTAAAAAATGAGAGTGGTTTAAATTGATTTATAATGAAAATTTAATAAATTATTAAAATAGTACTATTGTTGATGTGGAGGTGAGTCACACTCTTAATAAAGTGATTTTAAAATCTTGAAATACATTTTAAGTCTTGGAGGATTCATAATGTCCTTAAAAATGAATAAAATTAACATAAAATAACATTATTTTAAAGATAAAAAAATATTTGGTCGTGGAACTTGTTTATATTACTTATTAAATCACTTTTGGGTCATTTTGATGTCATAAAACAAAGAGTATATTTATACTGTATATAATGTTTACCCCAAAATTTGACTATCTATGAAAAATATGAAAAATTCACTATTGAATAATTTAGATATGCTTATTCAAAAATAATATTTAGTTTTTCTAAATAATTTTCTAAATATTTTAAGTTTTACTTTATAAATAAAAACCAACATTTATTGAAAATAATGGGTTCTTTGACAATATCTATGTTTTCAAACATGTATAAAAATTACATTTGACTTCATAAAAATTATATGATCATTTATATATAATAAAAATTATTTAATAATAATATTTTTTAAAATATTATTTATCTCAGAAATCCAATAATTCATTAAAATATATATCTTAATTTAATTTTAAATTTATCCAAAAATACTATTTTTATTTTATTGAATCAAAATAAAAAATTAATTATAATGTAAAATAATAGGATGAAAATATAATAACTAGTCAATAAAAAATAATGTACATATTCATATTTCTAGGTTCTTGATTGATATACCTTCAATACACTGGCCTTTTCCCTAGGAGTATAGTGCACAATGGTGGGGATTTTGAAGGGGCATTCAGCCAACATGGTTTGAGTTTTGATCTTGATGAGCTTGAACTCATCCCATAAACTATTTTTCTCATGTTTATGTTTTTGGATCTCAAATTGGAATTTGTCTATGGAATAGCCCAAATATTATATCTCCCTTTAAAACTATGATAAATGGTCTTCATGGGGTATGATCCTACTGGTTGAGGCCACCACATACTTTTTCTATGAAAATCGGATTTTCAAAAACCCTATATTTATACTAATCATCTGATCACTATTCACCAAATATATTATCAATTGTGAAGATACATAATGGTCATTAAAATCCAATTGGATATAATAAGTCAAAATATAATCATGTATTTTCTATAACTAGAAGAAATTTATTTAAATAAAAAACAGGAATTTTATTTATAACAGTTCGGGTCATTAAAATCTTCCACCAATTAGAATTTTTCCCTCGAAATTATCTTTTTTCCATAATAAAATAGATGAGGTTTAGTCGACTAGATCACATCCTCTGATTTATAAATTTCATATCCAAACTTCTGGTTTCTAAAAAAACCTGATTAGCGGAATTGTATTATTTCTTAGAACAATTTCTCTATAATATAAGATATTTATTGACTCCTTCTCATAAGAAAGTTCATTCTCCAATGGTAACCACCTATGGATTGAGTACATGTGTTGGGTCTGGTATGTAGTTTCTCAAGAGGGATACATGGAATAAATAATATACATGAGGCTGGTTCGTTGTGTGTTCCAGTAAATAATATATTGCATTGATGTGATAATTGATCTTAAAAGGGAGGACGTACCTTGGAATAAGATTTACCTTTTCCAAAATCTCACCACATTATTCTATGGAGAAATAAAAAGGAATACCATTTCTCCCACATCAAACTATTGGTCTCATTGATGATTTTCAATGTAAATCTTCTGCCCGATCATAGTATCTTTGATGTGAAAATGAATTTTAATTTCATTCTACACAATTTACTCAACCATTTTATTACATATCTGTTTATGTTCCCCAACTTCATCCCAACATATTGTTGTTGTACACCTCTTCACATAATGGTATTCATAGGGATCCTTTTGGATGCTTGAGTGGAAACTGTATTTTAGAGAACATAACTAGAGGAACATGTTTTTCCCATACTTCTTTGATGTTAATTGATAATTCTCTCAACATTTAATAATGTATTTGGATAGTGTGTATAGATTGGACATGATTTTGAACATAATAATATGTACTGAAGTTCAGTTCAGAGTTTAGAGTATGCTAGAGGATTTAACAAAAAATATTTGTAAATCTTGAATCACGATCAGACACAATTAATATATGTACTCTATGAAGCCTTACAACTTCTATAATGCATTTTCAAGCTAGTTGATCTGGTGACAATTCCTCTCAAAACATAATGAAGTGTCCAGTCTTTGTATGGCGATCTAAAACAACCCAGATAGCATTGTTTCCTTTGGATTTGTTCAGAAGTCTGGTGACGTAGTCCACAATACTATTTTCCTATTTCTATGAAGATATGTGGAATGGCTTCCTCATCCCCTTATATGTCTTCCTTTCGGCCATCACTTTCCGATATACTATGCACTTTGATGTATAAAAAGTGATCTCCTTCTTCATGTTATCCCACAAATAGTTCTCTCATAGATCTCAATACATCATTGTGTTTCTAGGGTGATCTGAGAAACTCTAACTATGTGCATCATCCAACAACTCCTTATTTAACTCAGGATTTTATAGAACACATTGCCTTGACCCAAATATCACATTTCCTTCTTCAATAACATTGAACTCTGAGGATTTCCATTTTCCAATAGTTTCCACTTTCTTATGAATTCCCATAACATTTTTTGAGCATCCATTAAACTTTTTAGATGAGATTATTGATAAATAATTTTTGAAAGGATTGATGATTTTTGTTTCATTATGATTCTGATGTCCATCCTCTTTAAATCTACGAAGATAATATCCTTCTAAATTCTCATTGAGGAAGGAATTGCTTGATCCTTTCTACCTAGAGCATCCGTCATTTTGGTTTCTTTCCCATGATGGTTGTGGATTGAGAAGTCTAAATATTTGATGAGATCCAACCGTCTTTATTGTAACATATTAAATTATTTCTGTGTGAATATATATTTTATAATTTTCTGATTCGAATATATTTCACATTTCTCTCTAAATAAGTAATGCCGAGAAATTTTCAAAGTTAATATCACTCCTTCCAATAACAAATCTTTTGTAGGATTGTTTTTCTAATGAATTTTTATCTGACATGAGCTGTAGGTAATGATTTTTTTTTCATTTTGAATCAATACATATCCCAATCCCTTCTTCGAAGAAACCCTGAATACTATAAATAGTTCTCCACCTATGGATAGTGATGGAATATTATTTTAGATAAATATCATTTAACCATTTAAAAAATTTAATAGATGCTTTAGACTTGCAACAGTATGCATGGGAATTATCCCTAGGTTGATTTAAGGGAAAGAAATTAATATTAAATGGTCAATACCATGGTTAAATCTGGTATGTCATAACCTCCACCTCTTAAGACAACTCATTCCCGAGTTTCTATTTCAAGGGTAGGAGAACGTCGTTATAGAATAGTTTTGGCCACTAGCACACACATCATTATCCCACTCCCTGGCCTCGTCTTGAATGAATCAGTGTTTCCATAGAATCTGGATGAGTGGAACATACCTATATCCAAGAACATTCGTTCTATGATTGATGTTTTGAATCAGATTCTCCTTGAAGGATTCATCCTACTCAAGTTCGATGCCATCAGGACTAGACAAACGAGATGAGTCTAGATGATACTGACAACGTTGAGAGATGTGGAAGATGTTGTGCTTGGAACTATACCTCTAAAGTAACAACCAATGATAGGCCACAGGGGAAAAACTCTCCACTATCCAAAATGGCCAGACATATCTTGGTGAAAACGTTCCCTCGCTCCTGATTCACTTTTGACCTAATCTCGGTGAAGCACATTGAATGACCCAATGTCCCACTACAAACATTAAGGTTCTATAATGATTATAAGTATAATAATTCTATCTAGACTAAGTTTATCCATATTCTTCTGAACCAAATGAAGATTCATGAAATTATATTGAATGAGATGAAGACCCAGAAGAGTTGCCTCATCTGCTTCAGGCCATCACATAGGTAAATGACACATTCTACCACAGAGTGCCTCATGTGGAGCTATTTGAATTATTTTCTGAAAATTTTTTTTATAGAAAAACTCAAAAAGTGGAATATGTTTCTTCTAATCACCACCAAAATCATGTATAAATTCTCGAACCATATCCTCTAACACTCAAATGGTCCAATTGAACTGCCCATAATTCTGAGGGTGATATGCAGTACTGAAAAGAACCTATGAAGAAAGTTCCTTCTGCAACCCTTTATAGATTCATGATATGAAGTGTGCATTTTGGTTCAACATGATACAATGAGGAATTACTTGAATTATAACTATCTATCAAATATAAATCCCTCTAATCCCATCCCTAGATAATGTCTCCCAGATATATAGAAAGTGCTCGACATTGGTTAACCTATTGATGATGACCAATACTACATCACCGCCTCGAGGAGATCTTCAAAAACCTATAATGAAATCCATGTTGAATTCATTCCATTTCCACAAAGGAATAAGTAGAGGCTATGGGAACCCATCAAGTCTCTAGTGCTCTACCTTCACCTGCTGACAGTTGGAGCACTAGGTAATGAAACCTGATATTTACTTCTTTATACCATACCACAAGCACCAAAAATTCATATATCTATTCATCTTGGTATATAAAAAATGTACATCCTAAATAGAGGCATGAGATCCACTCATCAACTCTTCTTGAATATCAGGAGGGATCCAAATATGGCCATGGTAAAGTTGAGTTTCACTACTGTCAACAAGAAAACAATGGGGTAGGTTCTCTCCAATGACCCTTTCCCTAAAAACAAACCCCTATGGATCAGATAACTATAGCATGAATACTCTCTCTATAAGAGAGGATGCCACTGCAATAACTTCTAGTACTAGTCATCCACATTATTCATGAACCTCTAAATTCATATTAGAAAACAAACCCACCATCTAGCACTTGCTACAGACTACATGGATTGATTTTCACTATGTCTTGTAGATCAAAGAATCAACCAAAACATTACACTTTATAAGGGTATAAGAAATATCAAATTTTGATGACTTCAGTTATTCGAACAACCTTTGCTGCCTCATATTGAAGTCCTACTGTATGGAGATATATTTCAAAATGTTATGATCTATGTAAATGAAGAACCTTTCTCCCTGTAAGTAGTGTTTCCAACCGCGTAAGGCATGAACCACATCTGCCAATTCAAGAGTTGTGTTGGACTGTTCCACTCATGAGGCCTTAGAAGGTGGGATCCATAAGCCATGAATCAATCACCCTGCATTAGGACATCACCCAGTCCGTCTCCAGAAGCATCACAGAAAAAGTATAACTTCTTCTCGGCTTAGGAAGAATCAGTATCAGTGCTAATGTGTGTATTCCTATTCACAACTCAAGTGATTTCTCACAAAATTCTGGCCATATGAATAGAAAAAACATCTTAGTCATGGCTGTAAGAGGAATTTATAACTAGGAGAAGTGCATGATGAAATTTTTATAATATACATCCAACCCTTTGAAGCCTTGTATGTCAAATACATTCTTAGGATGCACCCTCCGAACTATAGTGCTGAAATTTTTTGGGTCAAATGATACTCCTGAATCAGATATGATATGATCCAAGTAGTGAACCTTATCAATCCAAAAGTTAAATTTAGTGATATTCACATATAGTTGGTGCTATCTAGGTGTAATCCACACAAAATCATGATGGGTTTCATTTTTTTTTCGTTAGCACAAATACACCAAGATGTTTTCTGTGAATACTAACAAAAAGAAATCATGGTATGGGTGGAAAAAACGATTCATTAGAGCCATGAAAAATACTAGAACATTCATTAGACTGAACAACATAAACATGAACTCATACAGGGCATACCTACTTCAGAAAGTTGTTCATGGTATATCTGATGTTCACACATGCTGCTGATGATATCCTGACCTCAGATCAATCATGGAGAATACAATTTACCCTCGACGCTGTTCTAATATGACATCTATACAAGGAAATTAATATAAATTATTTACTGTATGTAGGTTGATTTAATGTAAATCCATGAAAAATCTGATGGTACCATCTAAATTCTTGAGGAAAATGACGGGTGAACACCATAGTGATGTACTATGTCTGACAAAACCTATCACCCCAAGATCCTCAACCTACCTTTTGAGTTTATATAGAAATGCAGGTGGCATAATATATGAAGGAATAGAAACTGGTGCCACATCTGTAACTAACCCAATAGTGATATCAACTTACCTCAAAGGAGGTAAGATAGAAAAAATTCCAGGGTTTAAGTCCTAGAAATGATCCAAAATGGGAGGGAAATACATTGACTATGGTCACTAATCACTCATAAAGTGACTTGCTAGTTGAGTTTCCACTCTACCCATCACTTAATGCTTAGGCTGAGCTCCATCTTCCTTGATATCCCATTCTTCTTTATGTATATATGTGCTACCCTTAGGTGTTGTGAAAGGAACTCGACAGTGATAGTAATACACATGGTTGTGATAATGGATGAACCAGTCCATAACGATAATGACATCAAATATGGCCATCTAAAGGATGAATAAATTACAGAAAAACAATATCCACATATCTCAAGGGGGAACCATGGAACTATCGCATGCCCTATGTTCTGACCTCCAAAGAAGTTTCAAGAGACAAATTTCCGCAGATGTAATTGATGGAAAGACCCAAAAATCACAAAATCTATAGCAGATATGAAAGATTGTGACTAACCAATATCAAAACAAAAGTAATAAACTGAGGTATTGGATACAAGGATAGTACCTATAATGGTAGAGTGATATGGACTATGCTCCACTAGTTCTGGCTGAAATGAATACTTATGGACTGAACCACGACCCTGAGATGCCGCATGAATATCCTGAGAAGGTCCACTATGCTGACGTTAGTGTTATGGAACATGACTATCTTAGCCACAAACTCCACTACCTCGGGTTTATTGGTTGGTGTAAAATGATCTCCCAACCTGATTTGGAGACTTAGGTACCATACCAAATGGCGGTGATAGAAATAATCATATACCATTGGATGCGGAAGGAAACTATGACAGAAATGCTAAGGGCGGCCCATATTTCCACAAATCTCGACACTCCATCATGTTCCTCTAATGTTGGGATTTTTTATGGATGATCCTACCGAACTAATTACATATGATATCAATGTCAGTAAATATCATTTGGCATGTCACGACCCATCCTCGGGGCCTGTTCCGTGACTACCCCAAGCCCGCCTTCCATATGCCAGGGGCTAGAGACTACCACCAAAGGAGTAAATCCCGATAACTGGGAAGGCATTCCCTTTATAAAAGTAAACAAAACACCACAGAGTACATGCGGAAGTAAAACACTAAGTACAAATGAATGTGCTGAAAAGTAAATGGTCCATAATACAAACGCAACTGAAAGTACAACTACAACTGAATGAAAGTACAACAGAAAAAGACAAACAACTGGAAGAAAGGAAGCAGCTCCTAGGTCGTCCTCCTCGAATCCTACCTGAAGGGTAGGTACAGACAGCGTAGCTCCAGGATCATCCACCACGGTCCTACCTAAAGGGTAGGTACAGATAGCGCAGCTCCTGGATCGTCCACCAAGGATCCTACCTGAAGGGTAGGTACAGATAGCCTCCACAACTCTCTCACTTGTCAACCTCCTCCGAGTGTCGTCTCGTCGTGAAGTCCACCTCCAGATACTGACTCGTCATGTGGTCCACCTCCAGGTACCGTCCAGTCCTCGAACACTCGGCCTCTGTCAGCGCTGCCCATCGTCTGCAACCAACACAATGAGGTGCGGGAATAGCCCGTGCAGGGGTGAGTATACGATACTCAGTAGGGACCCCGAGACCTTCAAGTTCTCACTAAATCCAACAAGGATAACCACAAAGAAGGATCTCAACAGATAACCCTTACTTAGGTATAAGCCAATACTTATACCTAAGTTATCAAGTAACCCATCTCAATCATGAGGAAACACAAGGGTTATGAAATCAACAGATAACCACTACCTAGGTATAGGCCCATACATATACCTAAGTTATTATGTGACCCATCTCAATCATGAGGTAAACACAATTCATTGACTCACCTCAAACCAGGTTTTTCATTATCGAAACTGTAACTGTTGAAGAGCCCCGTCTCTGGAGAGTATAGTGATCCTATCACGACTCCGAGGTACTGCTCACTAACCTAAGACTACTGAGGTACTCCTTCTGTCGAGTACCGCGAGTCAGCCACCCAAACACAGTAGTGCTTCACGCCAGGGTCCGCCACCCAAACACAGTAGTGCATCCCCCCTAATAGCCTGCAGAGGTACTCTCTGGAAAAGTACCACAGGTCTGCACCCAAACTCAGTAGTGCTCCATCCACCATGGATCTGCACCCAAACAAAGTAGTGCTCCGTCCACTGGGCTAGTTGACTCACTCCAAGACGAGTCGGTCAAGCAGTCGTCAGGTCTCAGCTGGATACACGGTCTCCGTACTCCGTATGCTCATCTCTGAGGGGGTCCACTCCATGAGCTACTGGTCGATACAACAAGTATCACAAATTCGCACAAATAAGTATCTCAACGGACCGCCTCGTCATAGGGGTCTCAACGCAACAGACGGCACGTCAATCGGACGCCCGGTCTGTGAGTTATTAGCCTTTTCGTCCTAGGGGCCCGGTTGGTTTCGTGTGCGAACCAACCTATCTGTATCTCAACTGTACCCTGAACTCTCATAGGGTATACTCATAGGGACCGTTTCTCAACGTGATCACCAATGTCACTGACGGTTCGTCAAATGGACGTCTGGTTTGAATGTTATCAGCTTTTCCGTTCCTGGGGCCCGGTTGGATTACGGGTTCAATCCAACCCGGCCACTATACAAATTCATCCAAAACATAGGAGAATTATTCCAAAAGTTCCGTCTCATCATGAGTAATCCAACAAAGTCGACAACACGTCAATCGGACGTTCGGAACTGAAGTTATAAGCGTTTCCGCTCCGAGGGGCCAGTTGGTTTCGTGTTCGAACCAACTGATCCGTACCCAATATACTCCGAAACCTAGCGTGTCATATATCGAAACGACCGTCTCGATCCAAGGATCGCATCGCAACTGACAGTACGTCGATCGGAGGTTCGTAACCCATGTTATGGGCTTCTGAACGAAAACTGCCCGAAAATAAGGGGTTCGGGCCCGGACCGGCCCAACCCGAGACCCCCTAGGTCAGCCCGAACCGGGTCGACCCAAACTAGGTCCGGGTCCGGCCCAATAGGGCGCGGCCCGGCGGGCGTGGCCCGGCCCTGTCGACGCGTCCCAACCCGGCCTGGCGCTGGCACTGGCACGACGCCTGCATGGCCAGCTGGTGCGGGGGAGGGGGGGGGGGGTTACAACCCCCCGCGGTCGACAAAACTGGTGCGGCTTTAAGCCGCGCTGCTCAACCTCCGGAATGGCTAAGCCGTTACGGTTTGGCCCGCCGCCACGGCTGAGCCGCGGCTGTTCCGTTCCAGCGGCGCGTCACTGCTGCCTTCCGCGGACCACCGGACACGCTTCAGTGGTCCGTTTTTCTCGACGCCTTCGCCATCGGTCCTCCAGGGACCCGACCTTCACTGCGGAGGCTTCAAAATGACTTTGCGGCCCTGTTTGTCATTGTCCGTCAATCCACGCACAATGATCAAATAGCGGAGTCTTCGAATCACCTCCATGGCCCCGACTCCGGCCGTGGCTTCATTCGGCCTCAACGGCGTGGTGCGACGTCGCCGCGCTTCTTCGCCACATTTTTCCTTGTTTTCACGCGGTGCGACGGCACCACGTCGCTTCCATTCCAAGCCACGAAGATAACCATCAAAAAATAAAAAGTGGGAGGAGGTTTGGCCCTATTTGTGCGGTCCGACCTCCTCTGTTATTTTGATAATAGATAGCTGTTAATATCGAAGAATGTCCAATTAAAATCCGAACGTAAAGAAAAAACCCCTACTGTTTTTCCCACAATCAAGAATTCCCAACCCGCAAACATATTATTTCGCGAATCAACTTAATATTTAGTTGACCCACGTTCTTTGTTTTAGAAGGAAAATAAAAGGGGTTCATTAACATTCACAAATGAATTCCCTACCTCGAAAAAAAAAGTTGAATGAAGGTTCATCGTGGAATTGCACGTCGCGGAAGAAAGCGTCGCGGAAGGGGGATCATCGCGTCATGGAGAAAAGATTCGTTGGCGTCACGTCATCGATCTCCGAGGATCTGGTGTTCTTGTTTACCTTCGCCAGAGGTTGGATTTCTTCACGTTCTTCGTCGAGGAAGGAGTTCTTCAAGGCTTTGAGTGATTTCTCCCAAGCCCTCTCACACCACGAACCCCTTTAATAAAATAAGAGTTGTCTTATTTTATTAACACAGAAGCCAAACGTTTTGAAATTCAAAAACTTAATCAATCAATTAATTGAATTAATTGAGGAGTTTAAACTGCCCAATTAATGAGGCCGTTATTATTTAGTTTAAACGCAAGAGTTTACTTACATTTAAAGGGGGGTGTGCGGGTGCGTTACCTAATTAAAGGTGGGGGTTTTGTGGAAGATGAAAAAGGTGGGGCTCACGTGGGCCCCACCCCAAAAATATCCTACCTAGTGGAGTAGGATATAGTGGGTCCTACTTCAACCACTTAACTTAGGTTAAAAAACATTAAATAAAATAATGTGGTTGCCCCATTTTATTTTATTCAATTACTTAACCCAAAATTTAATAACCACACCCGAGCAAACACAACTCTGGAAAAGGTGTTCCTAAGCAATTATCGGTGCTGCGAGTTCATAGGTGCCCTCGGATTTCAATTCCGAGAACCGGTTCAGAAGTTATAAAAACCCGCTCGTTCGTTCAATGAACGTACCCGAGCCTAAATTCAGAAAAATTGATTCCAGGCACACCAGGCCTCGGAATCAGGCGCCGTCAGAAACTGCGTTCTTGTAAAATCCCAAATAAAATTAAGAAAAAAAACTTCCCTTGAATTTTATAAGTCTTTAAATTACTCCCACCTCCGGGCTTTACGTCCTCGTAAAGCATTAACAAAAACTAGGGATAGAAAAGAGGTACTGAGCACGCATCTGAGCCTTCCGCTCCCATGTGCTCACCTAGAGGTTCCCGTGCTACCAATGAAAGCGCACGGGAGGAATCGACCATCCTCGTAGGACTGCCCCTGTCGATCCTCAACTCCTACTGGAACCCCGCAAAAGTCACCCCATCACCAATGTCCTGCTCCCCAAGGTCGATGATATGCGTCAGGTCAAGCACGTATCTTCCCAGTCGAGATACGTGGATGTTGTCGTGCACCTGGTGCAACAGAGGTGGATGGGTCAAGCGTTAAGCCACCTTGCCTACCCTGCTGAGGACTTGAAAAGGTTCGCTAAACCTTGGAGGCTACTTGCTGCCTTGGCCACAAATCCATAGACCTCATCGAGGTGAGACCCGTAAGAAAATGTGGTCACCATCCTCGAATTCCATAGGTCTCCAATTACTGTTTGGAACTGAAAGTCAAAACTCCTACTGCCGTGAGGGTTTGATTGGCCGACTCAAGAATGATCGGCCGCACCCTCCTATGCATGAATTTATCCCATGCTTTCTGGGGTTCCCTTTTCACCGATTAAGGAAAACCCATCCCAACATCGTAGTTGAACCACAACCTTTTTGCCTAATATAGTCAATCTGAGTATGAATTGTGAATCCAATCCATACCGAAACCAACGTCATAAGGCCTCGACGCTTCCACCAAGAGATCCCAACCGAAACTCTCACCTCGAGGGTCAGACCACACTGTCCGCGTAAGTGTGATTATCGACTCTCCTCCCAAGGTATCTCCAGAGGTGAGGGTCAAGTCTACAACTTATCGGAAACTCTAGGTCTGGGACAAGATTCATTGAAGGAAGGAATGATTCATATCAATGTCTGTTACTAAGATAGCTAGTAGTGGACACAGACTGTCCCTTGAATCAATTTTAGAGCAATTGGGTCACACTCCTTGACCGCATGCAGCCACACTCTTCCCCCTCCCTCCAGCTCCCTGAGCCTACTGGGGACAACAAAGGCGGGTGGTTGTATCATGTTAAAATGTACACCACCTCATGATGCTCTCCTAGATCTGCCTCCACGTCTGCTGCTTCACAAACTCATCTCTCCTTAAATCTATCTCTTCTTGAAACATTTAACACGCCCGAGTATCCAAGAATGGTGCATGTTTCCTGTTACTTACTGCACTGTGTAGTCTTCATTCGCTCCTGGATGATCTGCACCTTCTTTTCCTATGATCTGTAAGTGGTGCTAAGATTTCTCCTTTTCCGAAAAGAGAAACTCGGTCTCTTCCCCTGGATGAACAACACCCATTTCCTAATACAGTCAATACTGACATGAATGATGCATTCATGCCATGGATGACGTCGTAAGGCCTCGACACCACTACCAAGAGATCCAACCTTCACTCTTGCCTCCAAGGGTCAAGACACACTGTCGGCATCAGTGTGAGGTCACTGGGTCTCCTTTAGTAGAAATCTCGAAAGTGAGGGTCAAGTCAACAGTTTAAACTAGGACCTCTCAGTATCAACCAAACAAAGGATAGGAAATCTTGTGTCACAAAGATAAGTGTCTTTTTATTACTGCATCTTGAAGTAAAAAGACACAAATACGACAACAACATGGAACTAGAAGTACCAAGAACAAAAGTAATCCACTAGTTCCGCTCCTATCCACCTGCTACCGAATCTCTACTACCTTGTCCACTGCTCGGCTGTTGCTCAAGCACTCGTCGCTAATTCTGCCTCAGTGGCTCCACCAATGCCTTTGGATCAACTATGCGGGGAGTCGGACAGTCACGTGCCAGGTGAACCTTCCTGCCACATTCATAACACTTCCTGCTCCTCATACGGCTGGCTCTGGTCCTCTTG
Organism: Viscum album; assembly: GCA_963277665.1. Lineage (NCBI taxonomy): Eukaryota > Viridiplantae > Streptophyta > Magnoliopsida > Santalales > Viscaceae > Viscum > Viscum album. The sequence goes on along the minus strand of OY728122.1, from coordinate 1,981,276,925 downwards.
GACCTCTGCATCATCTGTCTACTGCCTACAGATGACTCGGCTACTGATGGAAAATCATACGGAAAAGGCAGTAGCTACTGAACACGCTCATTGTGTAGAGCCACCGGTATAAACTCCACCCTAAAGAAGGTCTCAAATTATCCACATGTGAAGGTCATCCCGTCAAAAAACTGAAACAAGTGGCTCCAGCATCTCTCAGCTGCTGCCTGAAGGAGGCTAGCAACAAAGATCACCATGAAGTCCACTGGTGTACCCACTATCCTGAAAACTCTCACAACAGCCTCCATCAAATACTCAGCCGCCCGCAGGTCCGTCTCTCCCCTGAACCTGGGTGGCCACTGGCGCTGGAACTCATACAGGGCGCTCAAGCGACATGCACTCTCTACTGCTAGGGCTGGTGGCATCGGTGGCCCAACGGGTGGTAGTACCACTGGTGCCTCAACTGGGATAGGTCCCTGTACTGAGGCCTCGTCGCTCGGCGGGCTGTCAGTACGTACAACTCTTGGGGATCTAGCTGGTCGTCCGCGAGGAGGCATCCTGAAAGAAACAAACATTACATGGTCAAATGATTTATACCTGGTGAGATGACCTGGTTCGAGCTGACTTTTTAAAACTTTTGGAAACACACATGCAATTAGTGTTTTCGTGCACAAAGTCAGAAATCAGTTGTCAGGGTCCTGGTGTATGGATACGTCGGCCGCCCGCACCAACACTGGACTCCCAGAACTGAAAAACACACTCGGTACCCTTAACACTATTGCATCCCAAAAAGAAAATATCATATTTATATGTTCTGTAGTAGAATCGACTCCTGTGATACCAATTTGTCAAGACCCGTCCTCGGGGCCCGTGACGTGACTACCCCAAGCCCGCCTTCCATAGGCCAGGGGCTGGCGACTAGCACCAAAGGCGTAAATCCCGATAACTGAGAATGCATTGCCTTTATAAAAGTAAACAAAACACCACAGAGTACAAGAAGAAGTAAAACACTAAGTACAAAAGAATGTGTTGAAAAGTAAATGGGACAGAATACAAACCCAACTGAAAGTACAGCTACAACTGAACGAAAGTACACCAGAAAAAGAAAAATAGCTGGAAGAAAGGAAGCAGATCTTGGTTCATCCTCCTTGGATCCTACCAGAAGGGTAGGTACAGAAAGTGCAGCTCATGGATCATCCACCACGGTCCTACCTGAAGGGTAGGTACAAATAGTGCAGCTCCTAGATCGTCCACCACGGATCTTACCTGAATGGTAGGTACAGATAGCCTCTATAATGCTCTCGCCCGTCAACCTCCCCCGAGTTTCGTCTCGTCGTTAATTCCACCTCCGGATACTGACTCGTCGTGTGGTCCACCTCCGGGTACCGTCCAGTCCTTGAACACTCGGCCTCTGTCTGTGTTGCCCGTCGTATGCAACCAACACAACGATGTGCGGGCATAGCCCATGTAGGGGTGAGTATACGATACTCAGTAGGGACCCCGAGACCATCAAGGTCTCACTAAATCCAAAAAGGATAACCACAAAGAAGGATCTCAGTAGATAACCCTTACTTAAGTATACGCCCATACTTATACCTAAGTTATCAAGTAACCCATCTCAATAATGAGGAAACACAAAGGTTATGAAATCAATGTATAACCACTACCTAGGTATAGGCCCATACATATACCTATTCTATCAAGTGAACCATCTCAATCATGAGGTAATCACAATTCATTGACTCAGCTCAAACTAGGATTTTCATTATCGAAACCGTAACTGCTGAAGAGCCCCGTCTATGGAGAGTACATTGATCCTGTCATGACTCCGAGGTACTACTCACTAACCTAAGAGTGCTAGGGTACTCCTCCTGTCGAGTACCACGAGTCAGCCATCCAAACACTATAGTGCTTCCCGCCGGGGTCCGCCACCCAAACACAGTAGTGCATCCCCCCTAATAGCCTACAGAGGGACTCTCCGGACGAGTACCGCGGGTCTGCACCCAAACTCAGTAGTGCTCTATCCACCATGGGTCTGCACCCAAACAATGTTGTCCTCCGTCCATTGGACTAGTCGACTCACTCCAAGTCGAGTCGGTCAAGCGGTCGTCAGGTCTCAGCCGGCTACACGGTCTCCGTACTCTGTATGCTCGTCTCCAAGAGGGTCCTCTCCACAAGCTACTGGTCGATACTCCAAGTATCACAAAGTACCACGATGAAGTATCTCAAAGTACCTCCTCGTCATAGAGGTCTCAATGCAACAGACGGCGCGTCAATCGGAGGTACGGTCTGTGAGTTATTATCCTTTTCATCCCAAGGGCTCGGTTGGTTTCGTGTGTGAACCTACCCGGCCGTATCTCAACTGTACCCCGAACTCTCATAGGGTATACTCAAAGGGACCGTTTCTCAATGTGATCACCAACGCTGCTGACAGTTCGTCAAACGGACGTCCGGTTTGAAAGTTATCAGCTTTTCCGTTCTAGGGGCCCGGTTGGATTACGGGTTCAATCCAACCCGGCCACTATCCAACAGAGTCCAAAACTCAGGAGAAGTATGCCAAATGTTCCGTCTCATTAAGAGGAATCCAACAAAGTCAACAGCACGTCAATCGGACGTCTGGAACTCATGTTATAAGCGTTTCCGCTCCGAGGGCCCGTTTGGTTTCGTGTTCGAACCAACCTGGCCGTACCCAAAGTTCTCTGAAACCTTGAGTGTAACATACCGAAACGACCGTCTCGATCCAAGGATCACATCGCAACTGACGGTGTGTCGATCGGAGGTCCGTTGCCCAAGTTATGGGCTTTTGAACAAAAACTACCTGAAAATAGGGGGTTCGGGCCCGGACCGGCCCGACCCGAGACCCCCTGGGTCAGCCCGAACCGGGTTGACCCGAACCGGGTCCGGGTCCGTCCTAAAAGGGCGCGGCTCGGCCCGGTAGGTGCGGGGGGGGGGGGGGGGGTGGGGGTTACAACCCCCCGCGGTCGACGAAACCGGCGTGGATTTAAGCCGCGCCGGCGTGGTGTGCCGCCACCACCATCCACGGACCCCCGGACGCGCTCCGTTGGTCTGTTTTGCTCGCCACCTTCGCCATCGGTCCTCCCGGGACCCAAACTTCACTACGGAGGCTTCAAATTGACTTTTTGGCCCCGTTTGTCGTCGACCGTCAATCAGCGCACAACGATCTACCAGCGGAGTCTTCAAATCGCCTATGCGGCCCTGACTCTGGCCGCGGTTTTGTTCGGCCTCAACGGTGTGGCGCAGCGGTGCCGCGCTTCTTCACCGCATTTTTCCTTGTGTCTGCACGGTGTGACGACACCACGTTTCTTCCATTCCAAGCCCCAAAGATAACCATCAAAAAATAAAAATGGGGAGGAGGTTCGGCCGTGTTTGTGCGGTCCGACCTCCTCCGTTATTTTGATAACAGATAGCTGTTAATATCGAAGAACGTCCAATTAAAATCTGAACGTAAAGACAAAACCGCTACAATTTTTCCCACAATCAAGAATTCCTAACTCGCAAACATATTCATTCGCGAATCAACATAATATTTAGTGGACCCACGTTCTTTGTTTTAGAAGGAAAATAAAAGGGGTTCATTAACATTCACAAATTAATTCCCTACCTTGGAAAAAAAGTTGAACGAAGGTTCATCATGGAATTGCACGTCGTGGAAGAAGGCGTCACGGAAGGGGGTCGTCGCATCACGGAGAAAATATTCGTCGGCATATCGTTGTCGATCTCCGAGGATCCGGCGTTCTTTCCGACCTTCGCCGGAGGTCGGCGTTCTTCGTGTTCTTCGTCGAGGAAGGAGTGCTTCAATGCTTTGAGTGATTTCTCCCAAGACCTCTCACACCACGAACCCCCTTAATAAAATAAGACTTGTCTTATTTTATTAACACACAAGCCAAACGTTTTGAAATTAAAAAATTGAATCAATCAATTAATTGAATTAATTGAGGAGTTTAAACATCCCAATTAATGAGGAGTTTATTATTTAGTTTAAACGCAAGAGTTGACTTACATTTAAAGGGGGGTGTGTCGGTGCGTTACCTAATTAATGATGGGGGTTTGTGGAAGTTGAAAAAGGTGGGGCTCGTGTGGGCCCCACCCCACAAATATCCTACCAAGTGTAGTAGGATATAGTGGGTCCTACTTTAACCACTTAGCTTAGGTTAAACAACTTTAAATAAAATAAAGTTGTTGCCCCATTTTATTTCATTCAATTACTTAACCCAAAATTTAATAACCACAACCGAGAAAATGCAACTTCGGAAAAGGTATGCAATTACCGGCCCTACGAGTTCAGTGGTGCCCTCCGATTTCAATTACGAGCACCAGTTGAAAAGTTAGAAAAACCCACTCGTTCGTTCACTGAACGTACCCAAGCCTAACTTCGGAAAAATTGATTCCGGGCACACCGGGCCTCGGAATCAGGAGCATTCAGAAACTGCGTTCTTGTAAAATCCCAAATAAAATTAAGAAAAAAATTTCCCTTGATTTTTACGGGTCTTTATATGGAAAGAATTATGCCCACATGAACCCTCAAAATGTGTCTTCTCATAGAATACGGAATAATTACCCTGATTCCGAACTGAACTGCCATGACTCCCAGGATCAACTTCCCTGAGATTTTGTTCCACAATTAGAGAAAGATTCATGATCTCTATAATGTTAATCAAATGAAATATGTTCACATGTGAGTGGAGAGGATATTCCTATCCATCCTAAATACATTTCACATTTTTTTGTGCATCACCCATTAGAGATGGAGAAAAATGATGGAGCTAATTGAAATGAGGAGAATATTCTAACATTGTCATATATCCCTACTGAAGATGTAAGAACTCTCTGTTATGATCTTCTATTAGAGTTTTTGGGAAGAAGTGAACATACAAAGCTTTCTATAAGTCTTCCTAGACCATGTCTTTGGGTTTTACTACCTAAGAAATTTTATCCCACTAAATCATGGAGGAGTAACGATGCCTAAAGACAACAAGTTTGGCCATTCACTCTAGAAGCATCTCAAGATATTCTAAGATAGATTTTATGGATTCTATCCATGACTCTGCATCATTGGGATCATTATCCCCCATGAAAGTTGGTGGATTATGTCGTAGAAAGTCATGCATATGCTCTTCCATAGTTGGGGTAGGGATAGAAAAACTCTAAACAATATTTATAAACCTGAGAAGATTATCCCTGAACTAGGAATCTACATCCAGAGGATGATGAGGATGAGGTACAACAGTAGGAACTATAGGAGGTTCTATAAGAATCACTACATGTGGTTCCATACCCACCAACTTCTGAATGTGCTCATTACTACTCTCCTATAATATGAAATGAGGAAATCATGGTGGAATTTATATACAATTTACAAACACGCATGTTAGAATTGATTATACTTTATAACAGGTACATAAGTAAAGGAGTAGTAAGGAAAAAAGGTAAGGTGAAAGGCCTCCCTGATAATGTAATAGTATGTAAGGAAATATAATTAAAAAAGATAGGTACATGGCCTCCCTATGCGTTTTACACAATAAACAGACTGCTCCAAGAGTCGTGTCTAGTCAGGAGGAGAAAAGGTCATAGATGGATAACTAATACATGTGCACACATTATATTTATAACCAAGAATTACTACAAGATATTAAACTAAACACAATAGCACTCATAAGGAAACATGACTGATGCACACTAAAAGTAAATATGTCATGGAAATATGCATGCCATTTTAATCCCTATGGTACGTAATATGATTCATGTAAATAAAAATCCCTCATATCATTAGGTTACAATCGAAAAACATAATCATCTCAATAATACAAATACATATAATAGCATAAAACAAGTGTTTCACCCAACAATGAAGTCGTGTCAATAATAAATGGAAAAATCAATAACTAAAATCCCAAACACAATAAATTTGGGTTTCACCTGTACATGTGATTGATACATCCAAGCATTGGGTACATTCAAAATTCCTATTTCCTAGTCTCCTGTCTAACCCAAATAGTAAGTGAAATGGAAAATAACCTCCTATAATACCTTTTTGTAGCGTCTCAACATGAGTGCTAATGAACCGAGCCCCAATATGATGGGCCACAAGACCTCAAGCACATCTCTCCAAATTCTAGAGGCTTCCTATTAGAAGTTAGGCCCTTGGGAAAGTCCTTCGGGAGACTGTTCCCTCATAGGATAAGGTAATACATAGTAGAAAACCATATATACAAGTAGTGAGATCATAAAAAGTATATAGATAGTTGGAGAAGATGATAAATGACCCAACAAGTAAAATAAAAATACTTTGGATGATGAATAGTCATATCAGATACCATGAGAATTTCAATGTACGATGGAAAATAGAAACAATAAAATTGAAGAGATACAAGGTACAAGTATAGAAAAAAAGGTGACCAAATCTATTAAAAGGCCAAAAACTTCCACACAACATCCTGATTATAGGCTCGGTCCTCTTCCACCAAGATCTATCCAAAAAAGAAAAGAAATCAAGCATTGTATGTGGAACGATTCCATGAATTCCTACTTATAAAAATAAAGTCTACCTAGGTAACAAATAGTGCCTGAGTATGGAGTGAGATATAATCTTAGTAGTCCAGCACCCATGATGTCTAGAACATTCAATTTCACACAATATACAAATATCAATGATCCATATTTATATGAAATTTATGCAATTTAAATAAATTAAAATATCTTTAACTTAGTCTAGGTTCCCAAACGGATTCCTATCCCAAACCACCTACTTCAGTCTAAGCTGGATGTTTGAATGAGATACTAGGTACAATTGAATATAAATATTTACCAAGGATAGAGTAATATTACAGTCCAAGGGAAACATAATAACCCAAATCTCATGCTTTGGCCTGGGGTCTAACCTATAATTCAAACCAAGGGCACTAAGTCTTAAGAGATGTATTATAAAGCATACAGAAACTATATATAGTATTAGTAAAAACAACTCACACATTTATATTAAAACTGAAAATTTTAGAGATGGAGTCTGAGAACATGGAGAAGATATCACTATAGTACATCAAATAAATTATAACTAATTCCATGAGCCAATCCAAGGAGATCCTATAGAATTTAGAAATATCACTCAAGGATGGTAACTATGAGTCTGTCCTAGGTATCCCACATAAGGGATCGAGTATCAGCCGAGGCTTGGTGAATCCATTTTAACCACAAGTCTATCCTCAGTTTCCCCATGGGAAACCGATATCACCCATTAGTATAGTAAAAAACCAAAGGAAATCCCTTCCCAATCAAGCCTAAAATATTTCTTTCTCAGCGTGTTGTTCTATAACATACTGTTCACGAAGTGTCCAATATTGGTTTTTTAAAATGGTACTCACGTTCTCTCTCTAACTTGATTTTATTTAAAAACAACTATCTCATATATATATTTATATATATAATTGATTAACATTCTTGATTTAAACCATCTAATTACCCATTTAATGCCACACTTTCCAATTATTCAAGCCCAATAGTCAAAACTATTAATACTAACATAAAATTAAACAGATCTAGAATTTATTAGTGAAATCATCGAAAACAATGTTTAATAATGGAGGAATATGACATGTCTAATAAAGAAAATTATTTAGGCCTCAACTTTTAGGAAAAATAAACATATGGTTTATGATTAATCCTAAATAATTTTATTCAATTTAAAACCTCAACCTAAATTAATTACATGTGCACATATAATTGATAATTTAAAGGATGAAGGATAATGATAAATAGTCCCATTATATTTTTATAACCAAATGGGTTTCCAATGTCATGGAAAAAACATTTGAATGGGTTCACCCTAAACAAAGCATCCAATGATGAGGGCTAAATAGTTTAATTAAATTAATATGAAATATTTGTGATTTTCTAGTAACCAGTAATGAGCGACACAAATGTGAAAATTGAGTAATGTGATGAAACAATGGAATAGATCATATACACCCTACCTGATAGTCATAGTACATACCATGACCCACGAAACATTTTATTTGACCTAAAATGGAAGAAATCGGTGGATTATCGAAAGACCCCAATTTCATGTAAAAACCTTCCACGATAGATTTCATAATAGAGAGTGGATGAAACATAATGATTCTTGGTGAAGAATATTATCCCCACTGAGAGCTTCAATATGATTCTTATGATGTTGAAAATGTAGAAGAGACGGATGTGAAGTATTGAACCAATGGAGGGGGAGGGGGTGGTTCACCTCCAGGCTAGGGGAGGGACATGACAAACATAGGGGAGATGGGGAGAAGAGAGGAGAAAAAAAGAAATGGAAAGAAATAAATAAGGGGAAAAATGTAAAATTGAATAAAATAAAATAATATAAATAAAAAATTTGGTAAAAATGAAATTAATTATTCAAATGGGTTTATCCCATTTTAATTATTTTATCTTTTCTCAAACCACTTTTATTTTATCATTTATTTTTATCCCATTTTCGTTTCATTTAATTTTATCAAAATTATGTGTATTCCTCTTTAATAAAATTAATTATTTGAAACCTGAAAATTTGAAATGGGGAATGAAGTATTATATTACATAAACATCACACAACCATTTAAATAAATTAATAGATGTTTTGGACTTGCAACAGGTCATGCATGTTTGCGCCATGAGTCGAATTAATTAAAATGACTGAAAATTAATTGGTTTGTACATTGGTTAAAGCTGGGATGTTCCATAGCTAATTGAAAAAGTCATCAATTCATGGAAGATAATTTTTTTTCTTTATCATGATCTTATTGAGATCATCATAATCAATTAAAAGTCACATTGATCCATCATCCTTCTTGACAAAGAGGACTAGTGTACCCCATGGTGAAGCACATCATAGAATGAACGCTTTATCTAGATTATACTATAATTTTTCCCTTAGATCATCAAGTTCTACAATATCCATATAATACAGTGTCTAAAATATTGGAAACTTCCCCGATACAATCTTTATTGAAAAATTGAGCTATCGTCTATGAAGAAGACTGAATAATTTCTCAGGAAACACATCAGCATATTCACTCTCAATAGGACAGTCTTCTATGATGAACCTTTCTATAGATTCAATAATTATTTCTAGATAAAATTACCCATAGGATAATAATATTCATGCCTATGATGTTGGTTATAAATAAGATTCATCATCATCCTTAAACTTGTACAAAATCAAGGGTTGATTAACCGAACAGAGGGTGATTTCCTTCTCGCGGAAATTTATGTTGGCGCTATATACGGAAATCCAATCCATACCTATAACTACATCAAATTCCACCATGGAAAGTATGTAATGGTCTTCCATGAAGTTCATCCCAGTAATTTTTACAGGACATGCATTTTATACTTGAGATATAATAATTTCCACATTAACTATTTTCACAGGCATCTCTACCTATATGATTTTTGGTGATATATGAGTAGTTCTACTGAATATTCTTGATATGAAGGAATGTGTAGAACCAGAATTCAAAAATTATATTCCTGATTCATGAATTAATAACTAGATTATATGTAACCACTTCATTTTCAAGATTCACTTAGGTGATATTTATATAGAAAGATCATAATTTCAACCTTGTAGGTTGTTGTTTGGATCCTAAAACCCTTGGATTAGGGAATTGGTAGGCATAGTGACCTGGTTCCATGAAGTTGTAGAATTGAAAAATGAACTGAGGGTTGACTAGAGCATTCAGTTCATCTGTCACATTAGTGGGTTTTCAATGTCATCAATTATTATTTAGGTTTCCTTCCTTCCCACACCAAAATCATTTCTTCACCCCCCTAGGTAATTTCTTGGGTTATTCTACTTGAACCATTGACAAATGGGGTTTTGAAATTTCTTAGATCCATTTGATCTCTTTATTGGACTACTATAATTTAAATATACTTTATAAAATTCTTATCTACATGATACCCTTGAGATTCATTAATCTCTATTTCTGACATTGAGGTAACACCACACAATTTCTTCATATTTATCATATTCATGGATCACCAATATTTGTTTTACACAAGGATTTATCCCAAAAATGATGTGTCCAAACAAGCATTTAAGTGTGATGAAAAAACCAAAGGTGTATCAAGAAATTATTTTGATGTTTTCCTCATAAGACCCAATTGATTCGTCATCTTTTTTACATGAGTTGAATTAAATCCCTTTAAATTTTAATATGTAGAGTTTGAGGAAAATATTTATCAAAAAACATTTAATGAATTCCTTATACTCCATAATGTCGTTCTCTCTATCATTCATCAAAATTTTGATCAATGTCCACTTCTAATCAGCTTAATCCTCCATTTGATAAATATCCAGAACAACCATCTCTTTCTTGAAACATTAAAGGATACAAAATATATTTTAAATTTATTTGATCCATTGTTCACTGATTAAGGGATCAAATTATCCATTGAATGTAGTAGTCCTTCATCGTATTAAGATCTAAATATCAGCTTGTTCTCTATTAGGTGAGGTTTTTTGTTCTTCATGATACATGTTTCTATACAAAACCTGTGTTAAATAATATAGAATCCAGATAATGTTTAATATTCTTGCTCCAATCAGATTAGATATATCATTTTTGATATCGTCACATTTCCCACTGCATTGATTGTTTACAAGATTTCTCTTTTTTCCAGCCATTATCCAGAATAAAAGGAAAAATAAGTATGAATATTTAAAACAATTAGAAACATAATGGGGATTCTGAATACAATAAAGGGTTAAATTATAAGTCAAATTTATTTCCTTAAATTATGAATTACTTGGCTTCAATATATGTTATCCATGATCTATTTCCTAACATGTATTCTTACCAGATTTGTTTGACTTAAACATGGTTACTAATGTACTTCTGCATTAACCAAATAATATCCCCCAGGAATAAGGTGAGTAGTAAGGGCCATTTTCATGTACCATATTACCCTGAGTTAGGCTCGAAACACCATGTTGGTGTTATTACACATATGTACATTTATTCCAGAACCACATACAAATGTAGTATCAAGAAAATGATATATTTTCATAATAAACTAGTCACTCTATAAATACCAAAATTTAGGGGTGTTTTATTATACTTAGTCTTATCCCTATGTAATTTTCTTTAGTTTTCTAATCTTAATCCCAAAAATAACTAAACTCTTGCTCTGATATCAAATATAACAACCCTTCTATTTTTTATAAATTAATAAAAAATTTATTACATAAAAATATACTTAATAAAAAAAGATCAATATGTATAGTGTATTTTGGAATTACAGAAATGAAATATTTTTCTTGAACATGGCATAGAACGACATTACTAAAAACATCATTAATAATATTTATTGGAAACATCATTAACATGATAAAAATTCTTCTTTGAACATGATACTATATGGGATATCCTGGGGACATACATAAGAAATGGATGACCTATAATGAGTAGTAATGGAATAAAAATAGAATAACTGATACAAGTTTGACAATGGGAAAATCAATAAGGAATAAAAGGATCCTGAATAATAAGGTGTGAAATAGCATGATTATCATAACACGAGAAATATGGAATCAATTCAAAACATTAAATTATTAAAATTAGTCAAGGAAAAAAATAAAAAAAATTAATCGTGAAAAAATAAACATAAATTAAATAGTTATACACTTCTCTCAACATAATTTATAAGGATATTAAACATTACCCAATGAGTTGGAGTGTTATCTGGGCGCACACATCATAATCATTTCTTATAATGCTTAAGTGTGCCACATAGATCATACAACAAGGATTCTGTAAAAATAATAATTTATTCCACAACAAAGTAATGTTGAATAAATAAATAAATGTCCCCAATACATACATATATTTTCATAAATATGAATACCCTTGATAGAAAATGGGTATGGTATTTACTACATAATTATTTTGGCATGGAAAATCGTGGTGAAATTTTGGTAGCATAACGACGTTACATAAATTTTATAAAAATTTTTGATGAGATTTAAAGGGGACTATAATTATTTGTAAATAAAATGGGAAGTAATAGGGATATATAAAATAATATCCTGACATGTGAAATTTGAAAATATAAGGCATAAGGAAATGAAGAAACACGAATTGAAAAAGAATCCTTACAAAATTTCAGCATGGTAAGAGGTGTACATAATGTATCATGGGAGGCATAATGAGTGTTGAAGAAGTATATAATAATTTATTAATTGAATGTAAACTATGGAGAAAATTTAATATCATATCGCATCAAAATAAAATGAAAGATACTAGATATAACATAAAAGGAGTTCTTGATAAAAGATGCGATGGGAAGATCCCTTACAGAATTTTGGCACAATAACCATTTAGGTAAGTTTCCAAATATGGGAGGTAAAATGATCCCCAATTAAAATAACACAAATTGGAAATTAATATAATGATTATAAATGAATGAAATTATAACCAATGGAAATTAAAAGAACTAATTTCAAATAACGTGATTGAATTTGAAAAGAGGAGAGGCATGTGAGGATCCCTTACTTGAATGTGTGACTCCAAACGCTTGGGAGGGGCCTATGGAAAAGTTAGGGGTTCCATAAGGGGAATCTAGGGAGTTTTGGGGAGATTGATTACAGGTTAATGGAGGTTTAATGAATATAAATGGAAGTTTTTGTGTTTTTATATACAAAAAGATGTGGTTTTATATATTATTTTGGTTTTGGAAACTACATAATTAAATATCCAAAACCACAAACCATTCCATGATTTATCACATGGTTTTCATAAAATGGGATTAGTTTACATTTTTTATAATTACATGGGATTATTATATTAAAATATTACCATTAGTGATGTAGAGGTGAGTCACACTCTTAAAAAAATGATTTTATAATATTAAAATATATTATATGTCTTGGAGGATTCAAAATGGTTTTACAAAATAAGTAAAATAATATTAATGTCATATTTTTTTATAGGAGAAAACATATATTTGGTCTTGGATCCCATTTATATTACTTATTACATCACTTTTGAGGTAATTGTGATTACATTAAACAAAAAAGTATATTTATGTTGTATTTAATTTTTACTAAAATTTCTATTATCTCAGAAAATTATATAAATTTCCAATTGGAAAATTTATAATGTCTTGATTCAAAAAAAATATTCATTTTATCTAATTATTTTTCCAAATATTTGAATTTTCACATTTGAAATATAAACCAAAATTTTTTGAAAATTAAGGGTTTTTTGACAAAAACATTTTTTGGACCCTTATAAAAGCCCATTTAACCTCATAAAAATTATATGATAATTTATATTTGATAAAAATTATTTAAAAATATTATTTTATTAAAATATTATTTATTTAGAAAATCCTTTAATTCATCAAAATTGATATCATAATTGAATATGAATATTAACCAAAATTATTATTTGTGTTTTATGGAATAAACATAAAAGTCATATATAAAGGTACAATAATAGGATGAAAATATATTTATTATTATATAAAATTTAATCTACATATTCCTATTGCAATGGTCTTGATACATATCCCATTAATAAACCAGCATATTCCCTATGAGTAAGGTGTATGATGGTGGGGATTTCATGGGGTTGTTCCACAAATATTATTTGGGTTGTGATCTTGATGAGATTAAACTACTTCCATAAATTGGTTCACTAACAATTAAGTAGTTGGATCTATGATTGATTTTTTTCTAGGGAAGATCCCAAAATTTATATATCTCTTGGAATCCATGATAAATGTGAATCAAATGGTATTATCCTACTGGTTGAGGCCATAAATTCCTTTGTCTGTGGCAATTGGATTTACGGAAACCCTATAATTATAAATATCATGTGATCACCATTCAACAACTATATAATCAATGGTAAAGACACATAACAGTCATAAAAAACAATTGGATATAATAAAATAGAATAAGTGAATGTGTTTTATATAACCAAAATACAATTAATTAAATAAAAAAGGTGAATTTTATTCATAACTGTTTGGGTCGTTACACAATCTTTGGATGTTACCAAGATATAAAATATTTTATATTTTATGAATCTATAGAAACCCTATTTTTGAGATAAAATCCCCAAGGAAACATACCTATTTTATACAAAAAACACACCTTGAATGTTTGGAATTCAGACGATTCTTACATAAGATAACCAACACTATTTCCAAGTGTTTCCAAATATGAAACATTATCTTAGAATACCAAAGTCTTCCATCCACAAAACCACCAAAAAATAATAAAAATACCTTTGAAATACCTTATTCCTAAACTCCATAGATATGGATTGTGATTTTTTAAAATCACAAGGCATAACCACATACTCATAATGTCCATATCTAGTCATGAAAGATATCTTCATAATATCCATCTACTGAACCCGCACTTGGTGATATCTTGAACAGAAATAAGTTTTATAGAACCACAAGGATCCCCTTAATAGATCAAACTTATCATCAATGAATGGAATATAGTACAAACTCTTTATTGTATCATGGTTAAAATAATGATAATCAATACAACAATGAAGAGTTTAATCCACATTTTTCAAAAAAAGAACCAATGCTTCCCACAATGTTGTGCAAGTACAAATGAAACCTTTTCTTTACTGATCTTATAAATATAACTTAAATTTCATTATTTTGTTGGTTATATCTAATTATATTAATATGAGATAATACTGGTCCCTTGTAAGAGATCAATGGTTAACTCCACTTCTTTTTTGGGTGGAAACCCTGAGAAATTTTTAGGAAAATTATCATGAAGCTGATCAATAATTACTGGAAAAATATTATTCCTAATATCATCAACTAATTAGAATGTCATGGATGCTGAATAGTATGATATTTTTACAATAATTGGTTCAAAAAATCCCACGACACATACCTTTTCATTTTATTTTCATTTAAATAGATGCTTGAAACCATAATTAGTTGTAAAAATAACCCTTCAGGTATAACAATCGGGGAGAGCATAAATATTTTTCCAACCAATACCTACAAAGGATTAATTTATATAAATCCATATCAAGGACATATAAATACAAAATAAATTTACACCCATTGATAGTCATTGAATGTTATTTTCACATGAAGTGTCAGAATTCTCTTTGTCAAAGATGAATTTGACATTTCTCAATAGAAGGTATCACATCAACATGCAAACCAAGAAGAACAAAAACATTAGAAATAATAATGAATGGGATTATACTATATTGAATAAATATTTCCCATGGTTATAATCAAAATGAATCAAAACTCTCATTGTCAAGGGCCTAGAATAACCATACATGATCACCTTCTCAACTCAATAAAATTTCATACTCAAGGATCTTTTTTCTTTAATACCTTGTTAATAATTCCCAGGTTGAGGAGTCATGGTATTCCTAGAATAATAATAGATTTCAGGGTCTCTATAACAAGATTTATTCTATTTTATTCATTCCATTGAAGAATATGTTGGCTAGGAAACGTGAGACGCATCTCTAGAACCCAACATTTGAGCACTACGTTAATAGTGATTATGATGCCACATTTGGTTGTAATTGTGACATGCTCTATGTGGTCCCATAAAATCTCTCTTAATATTATCAAAATAACCTCACTGAAAAAATATCAACATACTCTTTGGTTTTTGAGGAAGATTCACCAATCCCACAGTCTAATTTTGAGTCATTCCACCACCTTTGATATAAGTGTCCCTCTTCTGCTTATTCCATGCAATAGAGTTCAAACTATTTCCCATAGATATTCTCATTCTTCCACCACCTATATGTCCAAAGATGTGCAGTTATTTTATTGTCTCTATATTGGCCATCTCTATATAGTCAATTTTAAAAAGAATGACTATCAAGGATAGAATCTCTGACCCCATTCTCGATTCAAAAATGTGTAACTTCAAGGACACATTTGTAGAAAATTTTGGTGTAAAGTGGACTAAATTCATAAATTTAGCTTCTGACTCTTTTATCGAGATATTATGCTGCTTCAAAATAGTGAAATTCATCAATCAAAAAATTATGATTGTGTGAGGATAGAATTGATTTTTAAACAAGTATTCAAAATCCTCCCATGAAATGTGTTGGTCTAATTTAGCTTGAACAACTAAATCTGAACACTATCATGGTAGGTCCTCTAGAATGTATGTTTCCAAATTCACTTTCAACTCACCTGGTGTATTAATGGAATATAATATTCAATTCATCCTATTTGAAGAAACTTAGACATTATCTAGTTTCGAATCACCACAAATTATGGGTGAAATATGCTTATGTAACAAAATATAATGACCCACTTTCTTTGGTTCATCATTATTGTTCCTTCTATTAATGGATTTAAAAACCAAGAAAATACGTTGAATAAACTATTGGTTCACCAATGGATCAAGTGAAACCACATTCTTATTAGCTATTTATGGTTATTTTTAATAGCACCATAATAGTTCTATTTTGTAAACCTTATGAAAAATATATTTAGTCTCACTCTATACCAACTGAAGTCTTAGAAATATAAAATTATCAGATTAAATATATCAAAAAAAGTATTTCCAAAGAAAAAAAACCAATTTTTAAAAAATACACCATGTTTTTTGAATTTCCAAACTATTTCAACTGTTTTCAAAAATAGAAACTTTTCATCGAATTATAAATTGTTACCCAAAATGAATCATGTATTCCTAGTGGGAACTCCTTTACATTAAATTATTTCATGCGCTTGTTAATAGATAAACCCCTACCAATGAGATTACAAATTCTAGAAATGTTTCAAAACACTTATTTACTCAAAATACCTGGTAACATGAAGTTCAACATAAGAAATGTTAACTATGCCTTTTTGTGATAAAATTTCTAGGTTCTGATGATCCTATATCAGTACTAACAACCCATCTCGAGGACTAACATGAATTGTTGTACAACACTAAGACAGAACAAACTGATACCATTTCTAACATCCCACCCCTAACCCATTATCTTGGGAACATGTATATGGTGCTACTTGGCCTTATGTGAAATACCAGGACATGACATGTTGGTTGAAAATTTAGAGGGATCCATAAAAAATAGAAGGATGGTTTTCCATTTGGAAAATAAAACAACCCAACCATAATTGGAAAACCAAAAAACCACTAAATGAAACCTAAGTATAATGAAATACAACTCAATGTATAACCAAAAAATAACCATATTAGTGTACAAAGTGGAAAACAGAACCAAAACAAATCAAATAAACTATAGATTTCAACTTATAAGCTCCCAACATGCTTCAAGATCCAACTCAAAAAAATTACAAGGAATCAATAATATACACTATTTAACTACAAAACATTTCCTATAATTTATTCTTGATAGATAACATCTACCAACACACTAACATTTCCAAGAAGGGAGTGAGTATAAAACTCAGTAAGATTTCCCCATTGACTTCCCTACTCATTCCACTGGTATAGAACATGTTATAAAATTAATATAAATAGTTAAAAAATAATTTAAAGTATTTCATATATAGCCCCAATTTTTTTTCCAAACCAAACAGTTTCCATGTGAAATAACCAAAGAAGTATTTAAAATATATCACAATTCCATTTGGAATTCCCAATTTATAACTCCAAACATCCACACATGCAATCATAGGTGATAATTCCATACTCATGAGTGGTCTCTTGTTAATGTAACACGTCTTCATAAGGTAATCATGCACCATGTGAACTAATAGAACTCACCCCTTACACAAGGTCATGTCAATAAAAATGAACGCACACCAACTATATATGATAGAACCCTTGCCAATATATTTAAACAATACATTTTTTATTAAAACACAATAATATAAAAAATTATTTCATTAAACCATTTTCAATATCCATTTTCCATCTAACAAATCAACACCAAAATTTTTAATCATATGTTTTAAATAATAACCATGAGTGTTTCCCACAAACCATTTAATTTCCATAATTTCAAAAAACCAAACTGAAGAGGGTTTCCAAAAAATCAAAGATATATTTCTACAAACAATTCATGAAATTTAAGATTACTTAAATGAAGCCTTCAATTTATAATCATTATAAGTCGATATTAAATCCACCTACCTGTTAGAGATTGGTAAAATTAATGAATGTCACAAAACATCAATACACTATTTGGAAAATCCTAAAAACATCTTTAGATCTTATTTCAATAAAAAAACCATATATAATTATGATTGGTATCATATATCAAGATTCTAAACCCAAAATATAATAATCTTGAATTCAAGAGAGTTAAGGAGAAGATAACTATAAACAATGTAAAATTTTGATCATTTAACAACAAATCCGTCCTCCATCACACTTAGATTAACCTTGGAATCCATACAGGATAAAGGGGAATGGTATTGAAAACCTAGGGATGAAATTACATTCAAGTTATGACATTATTAGGGGGAATGAAGTAGGCTTAATAGGTAAACCAATTTAGATCCAAGATCTTCAGATCTAATTTTTAATGGAACATGGTTATGGATCATTTTTAGGAAACAATTTCACTATCTATGCACTATACACAACCTCCAAACACCCCTTACATGGTTGGATCACATAGTTAGACCAACTATGTTCAAAATGTCAATTTTTTTACTTTCCATCCTCTCATGGTTTCTCCTTGTAATCCATATGGTTTGGTCAAACCATGCTCTTAACTGTGTGCCTACCCTATACCCACTATTTCAGTTGTAGGGTTTCTTTATTGGGTTTTCTTGGTTTATACAAACTATTCTCAAAACCATTATCCACCATCAATGGCTGAAAACCATCTTAAAACTCATATAATATTCCAAAAACATAACCCAATAAATTTATAAACATAAAAAACATATATAAAGGGTGAATTACCTAAAACTGGGGGTGTCAAAACTAGGATGTGAAGATTTTTGTATGAATGAAATAGGAAATTATTTACGTAAAATTATCAATTGTTGAATCATTGAACATTATATATATCTAGAATTAATTTATTCCAAAAAAAATAAATGGATTTATTATATTATTATTTTAATTAACCTCAATTATTATTGTTATTGTATTATTTCCATTTCATAAGACTGAGTAAATGGGTGTTCATTTTTCTTGTTTTAGATTGAATGTTAATGTAACTATTTCATAAACACAAAATTGATGATGATTGTTTTGATCTATGTTTATTGGTTCAAATTTAGAGTCCCTGTGTCATGAAAAAAGGGTGGAATTACCCTCATAAACTAAAGATAATATAAAGGGATAAACTAATAAACCCCATAATAAAAAGAAAGTCAATATCCTATAATTCATTGAACATAATACATGTACAGGTCCATAGGAATAAAATATGAATAGGAAGATTCTTGTTGAGAAACTCGGATAGCATCTCCAAATCACGATCTATTTATGTCTTTATTCATAATTGGACCCCTCTTGATAACTATAAAATTGATTTATATATATTTATTATGGAGATAATAAATTTACAATTTGTATGATCAACCATAGGATCACTCAATTATGTTATGGTGAGGCATACTAATTCTTCGGTGAATGTACCACAAAATTAATATGAACCTAAAAAAGTATATTGATAATAATATTTAAGAAGTTTACTAACCTAATAACTTATCTTGGTATAATAACATAGTAATGAATGAATATATAAAAAATTTACCCCAAAACCACTTAAATAGTGATTTTCCTCTCTCATTCCAAAATAGAAAATGTTTTGGAACTCTCATCCCTTTAATTAAACTATATAACCATAGTGATACATCTCGTATTAATATTATATCCACATTATCATCACCATAACTCATACCACATTTCATAGATCATAAATTTACATGTCATCCTCAACATCATAGGGTAACATAAACATGATGGTAATGAACATCATGCCCTCCCCTACCATTCATGACTCCACAATGTATTAAAACATCAATCACATCATTAATATATCATGTCGTGTCATTAGATAATTATCCCATTACAAGTACATAATTTCACTTTCCACCAAACCTCTTTTAATTTCTAATCTTGCATCATAACCATAGGTCATTACATTCTATACAAATAATTAATGGAGATAATAGAAGTGGAGTAGTAATCTATCCAGTCCCTATCTATCCTATATGTTTTCAAACCGCCCAAAAAAAATGATTTTGGAATTGGTATGTTTTAATAAATTTAGATTGGTGAATAAGAAAATACTAAGATAATATAACATACATTATACACACATAAAAAATGATCTTAATGTTCACACTATAAAAGTACTAATTCCCGTCATTACCACCACACTAATACATCCACTAACTAAAAACTGCTTCTATTAATACAGTACATACCATCCTCACATTTAAACCAAACAAACCAGAACATCATTCAAAATTTATCATCCAAAAATATAATTTCCAATTCAAGATTTACAAATTATTTAGACACATTACATTCATTAGGTAATTTATTTATCCATATTTAATGCCAAACCATTCTTTATCCATCATCAAAATTTATCTCAAACATTTCACATTTATTCATATCGTTAATTGTTCATTAACATCTAATACTTTTTTAATTTATTCCCATACAAAATTCCATATTCTTCATTTCCATCTACATCAGATACCATTGTGAAAATATAATATATTTACAAAAAAACCATTCAATCATAGTAATATCTACCCACAAAAATTCAAAAAACCACCACTTTTACATCATGAAGACACTGTCTTATCATAAAACTTATCATAACACTAGTTTAATAAAATTAACAATCCATAAACTAAAACCACAACAAAACCACATATCCCCAATCCAACATAGTAAAATCAACCACAAAAACCATTATATAACATTTAATAACATTCCAAATAAGAAAAAAATAATCCCCACCCAAACCCACACAAATCACATCACTATAGAATAAAAATAACAATAAAAATTAATACTTATATTCAATAATATATGGCTTCCACAATTCCATTTTTAAATTATGAATTGATTTTAATTCAACACCAATGAAATTAGAATCATCACCTCAATTCTAGATTTTACATAACTATTTCGTTACCTTAATTTTTTTAACCCTTTAATATCCACACATGTCAACCATAGAAGGAAACATAATTTTCTAAAATGTGATAAAATAGTTAACAACATACTAATATAGTATTCAATCCACAAAATAGACCTTGTAAAAATATAAAACATTTATGAATCACCATATTACTAATAAATTACATTATTAAATTTCATTATAATTATTCTTTTAATCATTAACATCCACCTAAAATAATAAAGAGAATAATAATTCCCCATTATACATAGAATATGTCAGAAGCATAAAATTCCATGCCAAAATCAAATCATAAAAGTCCATTGCATAAGTATATGGAGGGGTTTTGCGATCAGAAGTACAAGATCATGGGGAAAATCCGCAGCATCATAGATCACAATATCCTCTATTAATCTAGAACCCAAAGACTAAAAAAACTAAAATTTTCTATGTCCTTACTTGGATGCAAGAGAGAAATAGATCCGACGATACGGGAATGTAAACTTTACTTTGAAGAAAGATCCAATTATCAAAAATATAAGAATCGGACACTGTCAAGGGGAGATAAAAATTTCTCTAAATAAAATCCTCTAATAACTTTGTTCATGAGGTTATATAATTTAAAAAATAATAATTTTATGATATGTCAAATAAAAAATAAAATTGGATATATAATGTGTTATAGAATGAGATTTTATGGTCATGAAATGATGTGGATTTATAAAATTAATATCCATAATTGACACTATGATCTACATCTCCTTCATGATTTAATATTCTATAAACCCTCTTATTCCAATAAAATTGTACAAATTTCATTTAAAAACTAATATGGTAATGTTGTTTACATGATCCTTCTAAAAGATATAGTGCATCCCCACACTACACAATAATGCAACACAAGAATAATTTAATGATGACACCAAAAAATGTGTACCATGATATTATCCACCCAAGGTGTGACCATAAGGTATATGCGACCACTCTATGATGGTCCCATGTAGAAAACTAAACAACATCCTCGGTCCTCCTTTAACACCATGATCAAAGATACCATGATATGTGAGGACCATATGTTAGGGTAACCCAAAACACAAAGACACATACATATCAATATCCAATATTTACACAATATCCATATAATCTTTCACACCATGACAAGTAATCTTCACACCATGATTTAAAAAAAATAAATACATAATGTTATCGTTTTTTCAAGAGTAATATTCTAAACTCATTAGAATATAAATAAATTCTATAATTATATGAATATAAATCAAACCAAAAATAAAAATATGAATAAATCCTATAATTCTCCCTCCCAAGAAATGAAACATCCTCACAATGAAACTCTAATAACCATGCCATGAATAATCCCTTCAGGACATGAAACATGTAACAAAACACATATCAATTGTTTATAGAAATACCCTTAAACTACAACACCCATGGTCAGACTATAACACTAACCTCAAAAAATAATTCTAATATCCAAATCCACCTACATTCCCTTAAAGTTTTCATGAGTCCTCAAATAGATAAAATACACAATGTAATAGTGTGATAAGGGTTAGACCACTATACTAGATACCTCTCCCACAATTCTCACTATTGATAATAAATATCACAGAGAAGGTAACAACATCCATCTCATGAAACAATCTCACGGAGATATGTATCAAATATAAATAAAACCATAAACATAACACAAGTAATAACAAAAATAATAATTTAAAACCTATAAAAAAATGGTGACCATTAATTTCGAAAACATAATGATTCTCATTACCCAGAACAAATATATTTTATAAAATATGTAGATACATAATTTACATTTTAAACTCACATTACAATGTGTGTTTCTCTAAAGGAAAATACCTATAAAAAACACATACCATGGAAATGAAATTAATTCAAAACAACATCTCCTTAAAATCATTGATTTCAAAAAATGTATCAAAAAATATTTCACCATATTCTATATCTAATACTCCCTAATTAATGATGTGATAGTTTTAATGATGTTAATAGCGAAGATGTGACAGGAAGAAAATACCATGTTCCCTATATAACTTTAATAGAATCACCAATTGGTATTTAACCACACTAATACATCATCAAAATACAAATTGGATGATAAAATATGGAGAGATATTACTCTCATGACCAATAATCAAGTTTTTTTTATGATAGAAAACATTTAAGAACACATGATCTACAACCAATAACTCCATTGTTCACCACCTTCAATCAATATTAGTCATATAGTATTAATATCACCTTTGTGTAATCTCAAATCATTATAACCATATAATCCATGTATTTCCCCTCAAATGATCTATAGATCATTGAATACATAAACACATTCCAACATAAGTATGATCTATAGTTCCAAACATACTACACATCAAAGGAAACCATACTGATATAAGAGAGTAACATATTATTTTAAGAAAACTTGACTAACATTTAAATATTCTCCCACAGTGAAAAAATCCACAAAAAATCCCTCAATATATTCTCCAATGTATTAGTAGCCCTCTATATCTAATGGTTTGTATAGTAATGGAATATAGAGTTAATGAGTGGTTGAGAAATAAAATCACAAATAATACCTACATAAATATGTGAGGTAAAATTAAGATTCTAATCAGAGATGATTGTCCTTAGTATACCATTAAGATTCAATATCTGATCCACATACTGTCTTGGTAGAACATCAATAACACTGAACTACCACATCACCATAAAGAGTTCCAACTCTATGAACTGGCATAATTTCAAAAAAAAATCCCATCAACAATGTTATTGTATTAAACCAGTTATTAAATCCATTAAAATATCCCTCCAAATTTACTAGGGAAAATCCATTGGATAATGAAACCCACTGGAAACATGATGATCATACTTCACCTACTGGAAGATTAAATATCCTAATATAAACTAATAGATATATATATATATATCACTTCCTTTATAGTCACCCATACTATCCCCCACATGTCATGATACATCATGGATCAACTTGGATTCAATACTAATAGAAATCAATGATTCCCATGAGTATTCAAAACTAACACCATTGAGAAAACAAAAGTCCTCTCTCAAAAGAGTACATGATTCTTATCATACTATGAATTTTTATCAATAGAATCACAATAAAACAATTGATTTTGCATCACCTCTACGATCATATATACCCAATTAGACTTATTTTATAGTAAGGATGGTTGATCAATTATATTGTACATAAAACCTCTTCCCCAATCCTCTTCCACATCTAGATGCATCACTATGAGATTTTTCATCCCTTTATAATTATTACTATACTATTAAATGATATATCCTTGGGAATTCCTACTCAATGAGTCAATAACTATATTATTTTCCCCTAGGGTTCAAGATATCCCAATTATATAGTCTAGTTATAACATCATCCACCTCTTCTAAAAAAAATTAAAATCTCATTGAGAGAATATATAGCCAAATTTTTGATCCATGATGACTATAAAGATTATGTGAATGAGGTAATTCCAACATTTGTTTTTGATAAATTACCCATTTTTCAAAATCTAGACCATGTGTATAATAGCAATTCTCATGGGTGGGAAACTCTCTAGTCTCACATGATATTACTTCCCTCTATTTCATCATGATAAAACCTAAATGTATATGGGATGTATTATAGAAAAACATAAGAAAATCACTATACTCTAGATGTGGTTGAAAATTATAACAAAATAAATTATCCTTTAAGTTGTTAAAATCCTTCTAAATATGGATAATATATATGAACATATCTCCCCCCTAAGTCAAGGCTATCAATAGGGCTAAAATCTTAGAGAAATTGTACATGATCCTCCAGTAATAGACAATAATAAAAAAAACAATATAAATCTAAATCATTCTTTGATGATTGTAAGGAATCAACTAACTCAATATTCATGTTATATATTTCAACCGCTTATATGAAAAAAAGTTCCTTATAAAATACACCATACATATCCAATCCCTGTATTGTATAAATTTTCATAGAGATGATGGTACCAAAAGAATTATAAAATTGACATAAGAAGATAACATACTCATCCTCTAAATTTTAGTACATGAGGATTTCATGGATTAACCCTATCAATATTTCATTTAATAACCCAATAGAAATATTGTTCATGAGACCCATTAAAATTACTAGGGGGGTTTGTTACACTAAATGATAAAAATATAAATTTTATGTTCCCATAATGATACCAGAAGTTATTTTTGGGATATCCTCCGCCTTCTCCCTCAATTATCATTATCAAAATTATAGACCAATCTTAAAAAATTAGATGGATCCTATTATCAAATAAAATCTCCAATATATCTTTAGTAGGGGTTACTATTCATGAAAATGTCCCAAGTTATCTTCTAGTAGTCTATACACAACCATAAAACATCATCTATCCTCTTGGAAAATTAGTCTATAAAACCCCACAAGTACACAATTGTTTAGATAAGCCCCTTATACCCGAAATCATCAATTAAAAATTTCAACTCTCATATTCCATAAGGTGTAATATGATAAATAGACATTTAAATCATAAAGGAAATAGGTTATATCTCTATCCAAAACTCGATAACACATTAAGATGTGGTGATTATAACATTTCTAAGGAAACCATCCAAGAACACCTCAAAAATCATGGGAACACAACTGAATATCCCTATACAGAACATAAATTAATCTAAAATAGTTGAGAAAAAAATAGGCTTTGAATTCTTATGGATCATTTGATGATATTTCTACCCAATAAACACACCAATATATCCTTACACAACACAAATTATTACTAAATTTAGGAAGAAATCAATGAACACTTGTAAAGAATAAAAACAGTCAACATGATGAATGTCATCATTTTTGAATATCAATATTATGAAGAAATCCCTTATAAACGAATGTTTTAATATAATAAACGCACAACTTAGGAACGCATCAAACAACCTAGACATGCCTATAACTACCAACAAGCCCGTTCTCGAGTGGTAAGTGCTCCTACTTGGAAACCAAGATACCCAAGTTCAAAACCGGGTGAAGGAGAATTTCCAGGTACAGTAGCAGTATTGTAGCATTTACTGTTGCAGGTACGGTTCGGTACTGTAACATCTAGAACTATTCACCCAATTTGGGCCTTCGGGCCATCGGTTTGGGCCTATGCGTCTCAAGGGACTTTGGACCATAAAAGGACTTCAGGACATAGGGCCTTCGGGTCACAGAGACCATAGAGTATCCTATTTCACATAGAGTAGAGCCCAAAAGAGGATTAGAGCAACAAGAGCAGTCACCAGAAGCATAGTTATCCAGATTAAAATAATGAGAGGTTTTGGAAAATGCCATTGGGACCAAGCACCATGTAGCTTTGTATGGGGAACTGCTAGCTGATCAACAATACAAGGTGGGGAGCTTGGCTATCAATGATGTAGAAGCTGGGGAGGGGCAGTTCTAGTGGGTTGGGCCTACGGGTCATGTATTGGGCATGGTATGCCTCTGAGCCTTCATGTCATGTATTTCAAGTCATGTCGGGCCTTGTGGCTTGGGCCTATGGGTCATGTATGGGTTCCCCTTCAACCCTTAATAGGGGGATTATCCATAATAAAAATAAAAAACAAGGCCTTTAGGCCATTCAGGCTAGACATGCCTATTATAGTTTTAGTGAATACTAGGTGGACCAGAATCCCATCAAGCTTAATTTTAATGGTGTTGACTATGGTGGGTGAAATAGAGAATTGTAAAGACCCAACATCAAATAAAGTGGGAGGTATGGTTGATTATAAATGAAATTTACCTCAAAATATATCTCGCTCACCTTGTGATGACACCTTCATAGAATAAAACTCACCTAACATGGATCTATTTCATCAATGTCCTTATTGGTAGACACCTAAACATCCATGATTAACAATATGTCCCAAAGGATAGTGATTTCTTGGGGACATCCATGTACCTAGTTTATCTCCCATAAGATAAATATTTTCATACTACCACTTGTATTGGTAAGTACATTTAGATAAGTGATACTAGGAATGATAGAGGAACTGGACTCCCATTCCATTCAAGTCAGCAAGAATATTGAACAACTATAACTACTAGTGTCTATAACCTATATAAGATATCAATATAGGAATGGATCTATTTTTGGTGTAATATAACTTCTATAATTATAAAAATATAACACTTAATATTGAGGTTATCTCCTTATCTATCAGTATGTCAACATTCCTATCATTTAGGACCTTGTATTATCAAACCATCTCCCTAAGAAGTTCTAATTACTCACATATTAATAAAATTATAACTACACAAGAATTATATTAATCACCAATTCTATTTTCAAATCCTAAAAATATATAGTAAAAAATTGGTTTATTGTACTAGGAATATCTCGACACAACACCACATTAGAAATCCCCTCTCTGGAATCCTATTCTAGAAAATGATTACGTATAAGTCATAGAGGGTCCTTGAATATAATATTATGATTCTACACTCTCATTCCCCCTTTCTGCATGGGTATAAACATAAAAACATTAAATCATTCATCATTTATAATAGGAAAACCACATGAAACTGATTCATGAAATAATCCAATTAATCCCCTAACTCTATACACTCTCCACAAAATTAAATCCACAATTGACGTAAAACCATACTCATTTGACTAACATCCAATGAGATAAATTTATTTTTCCAGGAGAATATCAAACTAAAATGAATATTTATCTTATCTAACAAGTTATTCATTTTAAAAATAGAGACAATCCCATCATTCATTTACAATCCATTATTGTGGAACAGAAAAGATGTTCTCCACCAAAACCTTTCCTCCTTAGTGAGGTCAACCCTCCAATTTTTTGGAAAGATCTTACATCCATATCTCAATAATATAGATCCCAAATGTATGAAATATATGATATATAAATTATAAATTTAAAGTAAATATTCAATGGTTTTCAATATAAATCTTTTTAAGGATCATTTAGTTAAAATAGATTTATCATTCAAAAAATCACCACATTTTAATAAAATATACAATCAGACATGATGAATGATCCCCTTCTAGATTATTACTCCATAATTAGCAATTTATTATCTGGTGTGATTAGAAATATTGTTGTACTTAAAAAGATAACATGGGGCCCTATCACATATTTCCTAGATGGTTTCACTTTTGGACATCTGTGACGTCCCGAACCTGGCTGCCACTAAACCCATGCCCCGATACCAGTTGTCCACATGACCCCTAAAACATGTCCCCTTAAGCCATGGGTTTCTGACTAGCATTGGAGGTGTTATGGTATAAAAGAGGGGATACATTAGGCTAATTTTATATTACACAACATATGAAACTAAAATAACCAGTAGTGGAATAATAACTAATCAAACAAATACAATGAACACTAGAAGCATAAATAGATATTAGGAAAACTAAGTAACTGAATAACATAGAAAAATCCATGTAGACAGTTTCTGAAATAGATATTCATTCATGACATGTCAGTAAAAAATGGAAACAGAAAATAAGCAGCAGACATGCCAATACAAAAGTACAAAATTGATCAAAATTTAAAAGTTACTCCATAGCATCCCGAGCCTAGTCCTGATCCTCTTCTATTAGGCTCCAACTAAATAGTAATAATCAATATCCCGAAATTTGGTGCTTGACTCTATCTATACTTACAGTAAAATAATATTCATGGGTGTGAAAGGTGGCCTGAGTAGGGTGTCAGATAAACATTCAATATGCCACCACAAACGATGTCTATGTGTAAACTGAGAAAGAACCCGTAAGTAAATAATGTGCTTGTAAAATCTGGAAAATATGAAAATATGAAAATATAAATAATCTCGCACTTAGGTTACCAAAGGACACCTGGTGGGTCTACCATCTTTATTTCAAGGATGTAAGTCCAAAAAATTGAATATATATATAGGTTATCACTAGAATGAGGTAAGCATGCCTCTTCTCGATTCCAATATATATATATAGGGGTTTTCACTATAATGAGGTAGGAATTACTCTCATCTATACATGTATATAATGACTGCAGTGTGGTAATAATGCCTCCCACCCAAGTAGAGATTATAACTGCCAAGAGGTAAGAATTCCTCTCGTCCATACATATATAGAAATTTTCACTAGCATGGGGTATGCTTTCCTCCCACCCATTCATATCATATATAGGCATGGTGTATTAATACCTCTAATCCATACATTCCATAAGCTCACAATAATAATAATGGAATTAAAATTCATATCATAAAACATAAGGGAAAAAAATCTTATATCATTTTGATTCAAACATTAATTAAGACAATAGGCTTTAAGAATGGGTTCTACCAACCAATATATTTCAAATAATTTTTTTCGTTTTACTGGAAAACATTCATTACATGGGAACCAATTAATCAAGACATCTCATTCACTTTTACTGACATGGAAAGCCCAATTACAAGAGTAAATGCCTTCACAAAGGTCATATCAAATAGCCACAGGGTCCATTTAGAAATTCTATGACTGAGAGGTCAAAACACCCATGGGGTTTCTTGGGTACATTAAAATACACATTAGCAAAGGTTAAATTTATTTTAAATAGAATATAGAAGATACAGAC
The DNA here is from genome assembly GCA_963277665.1 of Viscum album. NCBI lineage: Eukaryota > Viridiplantae > Streptophyta > Magnoliopsida > Santalales > Viscaceae > Viscum > Viscum album. Next base: position 1,981,247,202 of record OY728122.1, on the reverse strand, counting down.
CATAATTTGACATTTTGGAGAAATCGGCCAAAAATGGCCAATGGAATAGCACACCCCTTGGGTGTCCATATAGTGAATGGGTGATATCGAAACCCCTAAAAATGATTCAATTAACCTATGTAATTACAATTGGTTCAATTAGACATGATGTAATAAACACAACAAAGGATCTCAGCAAGGGCTGGCTCATGGGAAAATAAGATTAAATAAGGAATGGCCAAAACTCAAAAAACAAACTACATGACCACCTACATTATGGCCATATATGATTCATCTCTTGATATCAATGTCATATTCAATGAAATTTGGAAGAGATATGAGTTTTAGTCTAATGTCCTAAAAATAAGGCATATGAGCCGAAAACCAAATAGCATAGTAGATGGAAATAAGAAAAGAGATGATTTTAGATAGGCAAGGTAGCCATACTGTTTCGGTTGTAGATCATCCCACGTATCAAGTATTGGACACCAAGTAGAGGAGATATCAATAATCTAAGAATATAGGATGATTTAACCTCAAATATGACTGAATAGGAGGTTTTCTCCATCGGAGGGTGAGGAAAATATGTTAGATAGTTTTAATACATTATAGGGGAAAATAGAAAATTTCACCCCAAAATAGGGCTCACACGGTTTAGGAACATAGTTTTACAATTGGTTCACAAAACATAAATGATGTCTCTACCACCTTTTACTGAATGCCACATAATTTATGCACATGGTTAACCAAACTTTGTAGAAACCATGCATGAAGGCTCTGCCACCTTCTATAGCTTGCTGCCTGATTGTGTGCCTAGTCAACATGGTTAGAGTAAAATAGTGTGAACCAGCCTAGAACCCTCTTTTCCAGACCTATGGGGTCCGAACCAGCCTCATATTCTCCTCAAGCCTTCCCAGGGCTATAACACACCTTTACCATGTTCAAAGGACAAATTCAATGTGAAAAACCAAAGATCCTTACCCTGAACAAAAGTTGGATCCCTACAACCTCCCCATTTATAGAAACTCTTCCCCGAGTTGTCCTTATGAGGGTAAAACGACATCTTCAACCAAGAGTTCTATCCAATGAGACAGTATATTAGTTTCCTTCTCCTAGGTCTCATTCTGTACCCATGCGTTTTTTAGATCACATTAACAGGAGGAAAAAACCAACCTTGTAGTTTGTTCATGCTCTGAAAAAAAAGAAGAACTGGGAACTCCTTGAAAGAAGCATCCATATCCAGCTCTAGATCATTAGGATGAAATAAGTAATATGGTTATGGATAATATCGGTGATGATGCAATACATGGATCACATCATGCATAGACCAATATCTCTGAAAAAGTGTCAAATGGTAAGCCATTGGTCTGATCCACATTACAAACTCAAAGGGACCTATGGTCCTTGGTGATAGATTATCCTGTTTCTGAATACATTTATGAAACAAACATTGCGATACAATAAAGAACATATGGTCTTTGACATTGAAGTCAAGAGGTCACCGACGTCTTTTGGAATAAGACTTTTTTCTAGACTGATCTTTCACCATACACTTCCTGATCAGTTGAAGAGGCCCAAGCACAACTTCTTCCCCTGCCTCGTTCTGACACTGAGGCGAGAAACAAGTACTACCATATAAGGCAACATATGGATCCATCTTAATGGTAGCATGGAATCTGTTATTATAAGAAAAAACTATTAGGGGAATCTGTTTCACCAAAGAACCCACAACATTGAGAATGAATGCATGAAGAATATACAATTAAACCTGTATTGAATGCTCTATTTTTTCCATCAGTCAGCGAGTGATAGGCTGTCCTCAAAAGTACATGTGTACTCATGTTCTTCTATAACCCCTTCCAAAACTGGGATGTAAAAAGAGCGTCTCTATCAGAAATGATTGAATGAAATTCTTCCTGAAAATGAACCACCGCCTTGACATACAATATTCCCATATCATCTACATAAATGGTCTCTCACAAAGTTAAGAAGTGTGAGACCTTCATCAGATGATCAATGGAAACCCACACCATGCCATTTCCATGAGGCGATCTTTGTATACTAGTTATGATATCCATCGATACATCATACCATTTCCAATCAAGAATGGACAACGGATGAAGTATCTCAACATGAATTTGATGTTCTTCTTTCACATTCTGATAGGTGGAACATAACATAATAAAACTAGATATCTAATTCCTCATAATAGGCCACCAATATTGACGTCGTAGATCTCAAAACATGTTGGTAACATCGAGTGAACCGCCCATGACGAGGGATAGAAATCCCTTTTCAGATCATCTATGATGTCTGCTGGGACCCATATACACTCATGGAACAGAATAGTGTCATCCCCATAGACTGTACAATCAGAAGATGGATCATAATATGAAACAATATCTCATAGTAAAAGGCCTCCACGATTTGATAACTATTTCAACCTTGCTAACTCATGAAGAGTACATGTCACCACAAAGGCTAAGATAATGGCCGGACCATGATCCTTTTGATCCACAATGTGCACCTCAAGGAATAATTCCATAAGAATTCATTAATCATTAGATTCAAGAACCTCCTGGGTATGTGTTTTATAGTTTAGAGAATCAGTTATCAAATACCCATTCCAAGGAGTGTAGGCATGTTCTAAATAAAAATATTATAGGTACTCAATCCACATATGCTTCCGGAGATTCATATCCCACTAGGTGAATATTTATTTGAGGAATTTGTGGTATGTGAACACCAAAAAATTATCTACCAAGAGGTATCATCTCTAATAGTGTATGTCACGTACAATCAGAACAAGATCAAGGTCATGTGTTAAGTAACTATCCTTGTACGACCTCAACTGAAAAAAACCATTTATAATTTCTCACTCATCCTGCATCAAAACTATTCCAAAACCATCAGTTGATGTATCACACTAGAAAATATAATCCCCGTGTAGCTCCATCAGAATCAGTATCGACACTGAATGAATTCTTCCCTTCAATTCTTGAAAGGATTCTTTGCAAGATTCAGACGATTTGAAATTGACACCCTTCTTCGTCATGCCCATAAGTAGTTCTACAATACATGATAAATCCTGAATGAAGTGTCTGTAGTATCCCACAAGTCCCAAGAAATTCCAAATATAAAATACATACTTAGGATAATCCTAATAAACGATAACCCTAACTTTCTCTAGGTCAATAGAAATTCATGAATCCAAGATGATTTGACCCAAGAAGTGAACTTTACCAATCCATAAGTAGTATTTACTAAGAATAACATAGAGTCAATGCTATCTTAGAGTATTCCACACTATCTCAAGATGGGTTCCATGGTCATGTACAGAGTGAGAATACACTAAGATATCATAAATGAAGAAAACCCCAAAAGAATCTCGATAGGGGTGGAAAACCCAATTCACAAGATCCGTGAAGAGATCAGGTGTGTTAGTGAGTCCGAACGGCAAAACCAAATACTTCTATAGATGATACCTGATCCCAAAAGTCGTGTGAGGTATTTCTAATGTACTGACACACACCTCATGAAATACCAACCATAGATCTATCTTTAAAAAGACCTTATCTTCTTGATTCTAATCATAGAGGTTTTCTATTCTAGTAAATAGATAGCGATTCTTTATAGTAAATTGATTTAACCGATGGTAATCTATGAGAATCCTAATGGTGTCATCAACCTTGTTGGAAAAGAGGACAAGTAAACCCCAATGTGAAGTTCTAGAGTGTATAAATCCTTTTACCTCCAGATCCTCCAACTGATTTTTGATTTCTATAAGCTCCTTAGGTGCCATCATATATGGAGGAATGGTTACAAGTGTTTCTCCTAGAATGAGGTCAATAGTTAACTATAACTCTCTCACTGGAGGTATACTAGGGAAGTCATCAGAAAAAATTTAATTGAAATGCTGCACTAATAGTGGAAAGATAGTGTGTTGTAACTCATGGTCACTAAGATAAAGACTGGAAACCTGTTTTGTAATACAACCCAGCCTCTACTGCTCATGTCCTGCTCATGTCACACTGAGATCCCATTCTCCATTTTTCATGTGTGTAATGTCATATGATGATAAATTTTACCCTATGATGATAGAAGTAAATACAGGCTATTTAGGGAACTAACCAATCCCACCCAATGATTACCTAAAATCATATCGTGTCGATAACGTACACATTCCATTTGAATAGGTAACCTCCTCTCTAAAGGGGAAAATTTTGATAGAGGCAGACTCCCTCAAAATTGATAACTAAGGGTGTATCTAGTGTAATAAATCCATGTTATAACTCAATATCATAGCCCAAACATTCATTGATTTCCTTATACATGAATGAGAGAGATGCGCTTGTATCAAATAAAGAAAAACCTAATGTTGATGCTATTAGAATAGTACCTCATATAGTAGATGGTCTAATGCTAAACTCCTATGGTGTAGGCTGGACTATATGTAATTAGCCTCTACCATGGCCCTGAGTCATTTCCTGACTCCCTTGAGTAGGCCTTCTCACTAGGGGTTGGTGGGAATGTCCTGCAGAATTGGTGGAGATATACCATCCTTCCATAGCCTCTACACTCCACTGGATTCCACATACACTAAACCCTATAATGTCCTGCCACTCTACACTGATGAAGAAAGGGGAACTACTCATGAATAAAGATTGGCCACCACAACCACCATGAGATTTATCAAAATTTAATTTTCACCTAGAAGAAAATCCAAAAGAGGCCTCAAGTGCCGAACCACCCTGGAATGCACCCACATCATCTCCCATATTTCTCTATGAAATTAGGGCCTTGTTAATTATCTCATAAATTTTCATCAACCTAAACACATTGACTTGTGAGAAGAAGGCATAATACAACCCATCCTCAAATTTCCTAGCAGCCATCAGATCATCAGTAGCTAGAGAAGGATAGAAACATTGAAGCCACGTGAAACATGAAGATTAATTGATAAATGAAAAGGTTCCCTGCTACAAATTCATGATATCATTAGATTTTTATACCCCCTGAGTATGGGGAAAGAATTAATCATAGAGGATAGTCTAAAAATATACCTAGACCATCTCTTTATACTGTCATGCCTGAGTGATCACATCCCAAAACCTATTGGCTAAATTTCAAAAAATATAAGAATATTTCTTGATATTATTATCTGGAGAAAATTATATGTGCTCAAAAATAGATTTGATAATCTCAATCCAAGAATCCATAACAACTGGTCCACTATCACCCGAGAAAGTTTAAGGATGTTGCTGATTAAAGTAGCGAGTAAGCTCTGCCATGCTTGGGGAAGGTCATGCCGCTTCTTGCATTTTATTCTTTGTAGACAATAATAGCTCTCTAAAATGGGTGTTAGAACACAACTCAAGTATAATAGGATTCCACAAAGATGGATTGACTAGAAGAGAAACTGGTAGCTCAAGGTATGCCACCTCAGAAACAAGATCATCTCATACTTTTGTGAGCGCAACATAAGGACATAATAGTGATATAATTACAATGAAAAAATAATGTAGGAGAAGTAGAAGAATAAATTTAGAGGATTTATTTGAATAAACTAGGACATGTACTAAATAATTCCTATAATATTGAACACGCCTCTCTACCTACTTCAAAATCAAGGAAAATATAACGCAATAGTCCATAATAAGTCCTAAGAACAGAGAATCACCCACTACCCACTACTGAGGCTGGGTCTAGGTAATGATTCTATGTTAGGCATGTGAATGATAGTTTTTTTTCAAGTTATAATTTATTCCCCATTTGAAAGTATCTCATTAAGAGTCTTACGGATTTTAAATTGACTTAACCCAATGATATGTCATTTTCCAACCCATAAGGTCCCGTACACCTTATTCACCAAAATATGACACAGGCTTGGGTGTCATTTTAATTTGAATTGCAGATATCCAAGTGATTATATCATTTCTAAAATGGTTGAGCTAGCTAGAATGCCATTTCCTAATCCATAAGGTCCCTTAATCCTTATGAATCAGTGGTTGGTACCCACTAAACTCACAACATCGAATGATCTAGATCTTGTAAGAAGTGTTAGTACCATTTTATAAATAAGGAATGAAATAATTAATATGCTACATGATGTACATTATGAAAATGTAAACATGACATAGAAAAATTCATGACCTATTAATATTTTTTCTATCATAGTGCTTGTTTTTTAGGTAACCCTCATTCCATCAGGTCATGTAATAAAATCACAGCGTCACCATCATCAATATCAATAACATAACAAAACAAGTTAATCACTTGATGGTTAAATTATATCAATAGTAATGGTCATAATCAAAAAAATAATAAATCATGAAACTGGGACCTTACCCTGTATATGGCTTCGCGATGCACAATCATGACATATGACCGAGTCCCATGAATTTCCAATCTCTAATATATTATTTCCAAATAGTAAAGCAAGAAAAGAACCAACCCTCAGATACGACTTTTTGACACCCCTAGAATCAATTTCCAGTTGACCCATTCCCCGAGCATGGTAGGCCACATGACCCATAACATATCTCCCCATAATCCAGGGGCTATCAACTAGGATCAGGGGTGTCATGGTAGAACTATGGGGAGACTTTACCCCCATGTAATAGTACACACCGATGCAACATAAATAACCTATAAAAAAATAATAACCAATTAGATAAATACAATGAATATAAGAAGTATAAATAAATATAATGGAAATCTGAATATTTGAGTAGCATAGAAAAATCCATGTAGTTAGTTTCTGATACAAATATTAATGTATGGAAAGTCAGTAAAAATTGGGAATAGAAAACATGTAGCAGACACGATAATATAAAAATACTAAAGTGAAAAAGAATTCTAAAGTTTCTCCCTATAATTCCATGCCTAGCCCTGATATTCTTCTCCTAAGCTCCAAATAAATTGTAAGAATCAACAATCAAAAGTGTGGGGCTTCCCTCTATCTAAACCTATAGACAAACAATCATCTAGGGTGATAAAGGCCACCAGAATAAGGTGTGAGATATCATCTCAGTAGTCCAACACCAATGGTGTCGACGTGTCATCTGATCTGGTGCTCGTAAATAAATAGTGTTCAAGTAATAGTTGGAATATAATCAATGATGAATAAAATAAATAATCTCCCACTCAGGTTCCCAAAGCATGCCTGACAGGTCTACCTACTTCAGCTCATGACTGGTAAGGATGAACAATTCACCAAATATAAATAGGTTATCATTGGAATGAGGTATGCCCCAATCATATATATATATGGGTTTTCATTGGTAGGAGGTAAGAATGCCTCTCATCCTTATATGTGTTTCCAAACTGGAATGGGTTAATAATGTTTCCCACCCATAGAGTGAATATAATTTCCATGGGGTAAGAATGCCTCTCGTCCATAAATATATAGTGGTTTTCATGGGTGTGGGTTATGCATCCCTTATAGCCATAATTATCCTAAGCTGGTATGAGGTATTAATTACTATCATCCACACATTTCATAAACCCACAAGCATAGAAATGAAAAGATAATTCATATCATAAAATGTAATGGAAAACCATCTCACAACATTTAAATTCAAAACATTAATTAAGAGAATATGTTTAAGGAATGGGATTAACCATCTAATAGAAGTAAAATAATTAGATTCATTTCAATGGAAACTATTCATTAAATGTGAACCAATTAATAAATATATCTCATTAACTTCTCATTACATGGAAATCCTCATTACAAGAGCACAACCCTTCACAAAGGTCATTAAAAATAATCACATGGTCAATTTGGAAATTCAAATTATATGAGATAAAAAAAACATGGTGTGTCTTGGGTTCATAAAAATACATGTGATATGAGGATAAATTCAATTTAAACTCAATTTAAGAGATACAAATCATAATTTTTTATTTTACGAAAAATGGGAAAAAATGGGATAAAATGGCCATTTGGATAGAATACCCCTTCAGTTTCCATATAGCTCATGGGTCATATAAAAACCCTAAACATGAGTCAATTAACATATGTCATCACACTAAGGTCAATTAGACACTAACAAAAAAAGTGGTTCTCACCAAGGGATGCCCTATGACAAAACCAGAATAAATATGAAACAATGAAAACTCAAATGGAAAACATCATGACCACATACCTTAATTCCGTTGATGATGCCACGATTGATATAAACATCAAATTAAAAGATGTTTGGAAGAAATATGAGTGTTAGTACAATGTCTTAAAAATATGGCATATGATCTTATAACCTAATAGTGTAATAGATTATAAGAAGAACATAGACATAATTAGTTAGGCTAGGGAGCCTTACCGTTGTGGTTTCATAACTTCAGATAGATCATGGATCAGACACCAGAAGTATGAGATATCAAGAATCCTAAACTGGAGGAGGATTTTTTCTCACAAAAGAGAAATGGGGAGGTTTTATACATATTATAGTGTGAAAAATAGGTGATAAGGTTTTAAACAATAATGGGGAAAATGGTAAATTTTCCCCAAAAATAGGGCCCACATGGTTTATGCGTACAATTTACCAAATAATGCACAAATAGTGAATGAAGGCTCTTCCACCTTCTACAGAATGCCCCATGGTTTACATGAAATATTTAACAAACTGTGTGAAAACCATGCATGATTTCTCTACCACCTTCTGCAGCATACCAGACAAACATCTGCCTGGTCCGCACAGTTGCTGACAAACCATGTAATCCAGCCTCCATCTCTCTTTTCCAGACCTTTGGGCTTCGAACCATCCCTAGATGCTCGTTGGACCTTCCATAGGTCGTATTAACCCATTACCATGTTCAAAGGATATATTCAATGAGAAAAACCAATGATCCATACCATGGTCAAAAGTCGGGTCATTACAACATCAAAAAGTAGGGTTGACTAACTAGTTACACTAACAAAACTATGGAGTCCACAATAGTTATGAACACTGAAAAAAATCCTAATATTTAACAAGATAATTAATTTGACATTTTATGAAATTAACACACTAGAAACCATCCTTGGTTAGTAGAAAATATTTATATTAACCTCAAAGATAGGTTTCAATAGTATATAGATAGAAACTAACACTAAGGGTTTAAATTACTATAGATTTAATTAGGTTGTTGTTAAGAAAATTTTTACTCATCCAATAATTGGTGAAAAATTTGATCATTAAAAGGAATCCAATTTATTTTATGCAATTTATGTATGGTTGGAGTGTCATCAGATGATGATGTTGAAATTGGTGGATAACTATAATACATTTTTTAAAGAGATGTAATGGAAATATTGAGTTTGTTGTTATATTTTTTGGTGTTGTGAACTCCTAGATGTTTTAATGGGGTTTCAGAACTATCTTTTCATGATTTATTTAATTGGTTTATAGTAGTCATCATTAATGATATTATCATGTATTAGATGTTTGTGGAGGATGATACTAACATATTAAGTTTGTTTTATAAGTCATTCACCACTACGATCTTTATGAGAAGGTTTCCCTGAGAAGGTTTTGGATGTTTAATGTATATTTTCATGATTATATAGGGTATCGTCTCAGATTATATATCAATATATTAAATATTGGGGAGGGTTTTTCATATAAAGAAAACAATAATACTTTATAGGTATGTAGTATACTTCATATTAGGTGATATTATTGGTGGTATATGTTTGATTTCTCTATAATTGTTACCCCACTGATAAATATGACCATAAAGTACCATGATTCCAGATAGAATGTTAAATGTAAATTTTTTAATACTTAAAGTATAAGTTGACCAGTGGTCATGTTATTCATCTTGCATAGGAGGGTGTTATGTTTTACGTTTCTTATGATTCCTTTAACATCTCAAAAATTTAAATTATATATCATCCTTTAGAACATAATGTGTTTAATAGCATGCTCCAAACATAATACAATGTTGAGAGATCTATATAAAATTTCATAATTGTTAGGATGTATACATAAAATTCGTGGGTAGGAATAGAGAAAACAAAATTTTGAAATACATATATAAATAATAATAATGATCTCTATTAATACTAAGGAATTGATTAAAATTCATGTAGTTTATCTAAATAATAATAGAACTTGGTATGAATTAAATTTTAATCATTAAATAATTTCATTTTATTATTATTTATTCCAAGATACTAAATATATTATAATTAAAAGATATGATTGGTCTGAATAACATCTTCGAACTACATTTTATTAACAATTTATAAAAAATAAGAATGAAAATTCATAATATATTAAAAAAGTAAGTTTCCTACTACAATGGTTTTTATTATATATTTACATATATATTTTAAATTTAAAGTAAAAAAAATTATAATTTTAATCTGAAATTTATTACTTCTGTTTTTATATATAATAAAAATATTAGCTTCGAATGATTTTTGGGATTTTTCTGAGATAATTGATTTTTAGGTGAATAATTTAAATATTTTTTTTTTCAAAAGTGGATTTTTTTTGAATTTATCAATATATAAAATTGACATTTAAGTTTTTAAAATATTTTTCTTGAAAAAATATGTATCTAGGTAAAAACTATACATTTTAATATAATATTATTGATTTATAAAATCTATGTTTAATATTTTAGGAAAATAAGTAATATCTTCCATTATATATGATTTTTTATATTTTTTTTATTTATTTATTTTTGGAAAAAAATTTTATATAAAAAAGAAAGAAAAATAAAATTAATTTTTTATATTATTTCTTAATTTGTATCATTAAATTCAATAAAATTGATTTTTTCCCTGAACATTAATTTTATATTTTGAAATACACATGTTCTGAAAATGGGGTTTTACCCATTACATATGTTATGGTTAAAATATAGTTTTCATTCACAGAGAAATTACTTATGAAAAAATATATTTCATATTTTTCATCATTGGGTAGAAAATTATTAATATAGTACTTTTTTTAATTATACATAACAATGATACACTTATGTATAAAATAGTAAGCATGTAATACCCAAATATTATAAAAGTAAAAAATCAATGATTAAAGAGAATAAATACATATATATATATATATGAATGTTTTAAAATGAACGGATTAGTAATTATTAAATTAATATCATACCCACTCTATTATTTTAAAAATTTTAGTCTTCTTAACAAGCAAAACATGTTCTCTAATTATAATAAGTTGAAATATATTTAAAACTCCCTTCACACCACATATAAAAGAGGCCTCACTACACCACATAATGATCACACAAAAAATTTAGTTTTATATTGGAAAAGTTAATTTATTTACATCACATATAATAATGTAAATTATAATTAATATTCTAGTGAAAAAAATTTATCATAATACCTCTATCTCCCCAGAATCCTCAAAGGGAAACACAATAATTTCAAAATGATTACACATTTTCTGAATCTTATTTTCATTTATATCTGACATTTAAGAATATAATTTTTTAATTAATATAAAATATGATTTTATAACTAACTATATTGTTTCATGGGAATTACTATTAACCACAGTTTTCTAATTTCCATTGGTAAAAATGTCATTTTCATTCATTTGTTGTGCATAAAACTTACTTCGTAATGCTACGACATCAATTTTTCACCACCACCCCTATTAACTGATTTTGGGTTATAAATTTAGGAATAAATTTTACATATAAAATATAATTTTTATTAGTAATATAAAACTTATAATTCACCTTACATCCCTTTAATTCTTTGATAACTGAAAATTTTAATTGTGCATTGTGCATACAAATGCCTCCATAAATTAACATATTTATTTTTTCCTATACTTCCTCCCTTTTTTTAAATATATAAATGTAGAATTAAAAAAATATTAATTATATAATTAATATTATTATTATTCTTTAATAATGATATTATTCCAAAAAACCACTGTCATAATAATAATCATCCATTAATTTTGTATGATCTTGTTTTGTTCAGTATAACAACCTATTTGAAAATTGTTATGACAGAATATTATGGATGACTATGATAACATAAATACTAGTAATATATATTATTAAGATCTAAATAATTACTTTATTTTCATTATATAGTTCTATCATTAATATTAAATCATTACTTAATATATCAATGTTCATTCATTAATAATCACTGAAACATGCCCATTATTTATTTCTAAATCAAGGATCATAAAACCAAAACCCATCGGATGAAATTACAACATTATAAATAATTATATACAATTAAATATAGTACCATTTATTATACTGTAATTATGAACTTTTGTCTAATAATAAATAACAACACCACTGTTATGAAACAAGTTGAAAAAGACCAGGATTAGTTAGAGAAGATATTTAAAATTGATAATAAATAAATAATATATGTTGATAATAATTTCAAATGTAAAATATAAAAGGATATATATATTTAATGGTTATAAGATAGTGATGAAATATAGTCATTTTTTTAAATTAAAAAATTAATTTACTTTAGTGGAGGTCTGGAATTATGGTAGGGGTATGTACAAACTCAAAAGTCTTTAAACGAGTTAAAACATTTATTATTGAACACTATTTTTTAAATTTAGATTTATTATAAATAATGAATAATTTTTATTTTATTTACCCCTTTCATTCTAGGGTGATACTATTCATGTTTACAAACACATTATCTAATGATTATTACCTCAATGATTTTTTTATTATAAGGGTTTCTTGCCTCAAATTTTCACTCCTTGAGACATATTTCATATAATAATATTTTTTTAATTATAATGTTTTTCAAATTTCCTATTAATATTTCTTATAATGATCAAGTCAGTATTCTAAAAATTTAATGTTTAATTTGTAATTCCATCAATCAAGGGTTTTGATTCGAATGTTTCTGAAGTCGTAAGTGTTATTTGTTTTTTTTCAAATCCATGAGAAATGTATGCTATTGTTCCCAATAATTTATTATATATGGTGTATATATTTCCATATTTAATTCATGTATAATTAATATAATTCATTTAATTATATTTAAATTTATTGGTAACCCTATCATGCTCTTTTTCTTTTTACATTACCTTCACCATAAGGGTATTTTTATCATAATAATTTATCATTGAGAGATTATTAGTATTCACTAGAAATAAATTTTTTTATGCATAAAATTTACATGGACTGCTATATAAAATATCTCATAAAATTTTACTCTCAGGGATTGAAATTTCAAAGATCCATCCCTACAATAATCCAGGAAAACCATCCTATGTTGTAGGCATATTTTTTTAAATAATGAATTTCTTCTATGAAGACCCTACTATTAATTGCATTTTTTTAAAAGAATCACTTTGATAGATATACATTGATTAATAAGGGGAATATTTTACTCAACCATATACCATTACTCAATGTGGTGTTTTTTTAGGTATTCATACATAAATAGTTATCCCATTTATTGATGGGGGAATATTTACAACCTATGTACTTATTATTTAAATATGGATGTTTATAGATTACTATGTTATGTTGGTTATATATTGTATACCTTTTTGATTCCTTAATATGATGAATTCATTGGACATGATTAGGGACCTATGGGGAATAGTATAGATAAGATCTTGATGAATCAATAGTTCTTATGAAAAATTCTATATTAGGTATTTCTATACATGCATTCCCAAATAAATATTATCTAGACACCGAGCCTTGATGGTAATATCTGAATGTACTAGATTGTGGAATAGAATTATCAATATAAAATTATCCATTTCATCACTATGAAACTCCCTACTATTATCTATGTGATCATTTCATTTCATTGTTATTCATAGATATGTTATGCATTCAGTGTAATTATATTATAGAAATAATTTTGGTTATATATTATTTATGTATAATTTATTCTCATATTATACACAGTTATTATATTTGATTGTCATCTCTTATGTTTACACTTACTATGAATTTGAGATCAACAATTCTTATGTTTTTATTTCCCTATGTTATGAAGAAATGCATTATAAATTATATGTATAATATAATATCTTGTGGGGAGTGTTTGTGAGAGATTATGAATAATTGTTATATATTAAGTAGATTATTATATAGTGTGTTGGATCCTTACATTATTAATGCTCAAAAGGCATTCTAATTATGTTTTATAATGATGATTTTTTTTATAATAAAATTTTATAACATAAGGAATTATGAAGAATATTTGGCCAAGTGTTGAAAATACCTACTACTAGACCATACATACTACTAAATTTGAGTCACCGTTGATGATGGACTACAACTAAAAAAAGATCACCATCAATAATGAATCACCACTAATAATGAGTCACAACCAAAAATACTCACTATTAGAAAATAGTCAATAACAAGAAAGATTCACCTCTATAAAAGACTCAAGTATAGAAAATATTCACTTCTAATAATGAGTCACTGACATACCTGACCAACCTCGAGACCAGAACTACCAGCAGACCTAAACTAACATCATATGAATCACTAAATGAGTAACACTTGTAGATGACCTACAATCAGAAGAGTCACTAGTAAAGGTGAACTATCATCAGAAGAGTTGTCACTAAATATTACCTATCGTTAGAAGATTCAACACCGAACATGATCCACCAATGATCGTGAGTCATCGTCAGATGACCTACCTCCAACCAATCTCAAACCCATAAATGAGTCTCCATCATCTTGTTCCAAAATCACTATTCTGGTTCATTTATTTTGTTTATCTCAATGGATAAATTATTGAAGTTAATTCTATGGATTATTTAATAAAAATAATTAACTATTACAGGGAAAAATAAAATTCAATATCAGAGTGCATAATGAGGATATATAGGATCACAATGATTGTTCTTGAAAAGAAATATCTATATTATAGGGAATTATATTAATGTAAAGTATCCCTCATGTGTGTATGAGTGTAATCCTCGAGGGAATATGTGATTTAGAAGTGCACATACTAAATACATTAAGTATAATTACTCAAGGGATTATATGTTTCATTCCTGGAGACATTCATCTTTGAAAGATAGAAACTCATTGAAAATCAACAAAATTAATTATAGACATAAAAATTGTGATTTAATTTAATTTTTTAGTACTATTTTAGAGAATTGGATCTAGATCCCCATCAAAAATATCATAGGACATTCAAGCATCTAGATCACTTCATTCTGAGAATCTATATCTTTTCTATATTTATAATTATTACTCTTTATTTTTATTTCTTTTACTTTTGAGTAGGGTTTTGTTTTATTTTTTTATCAAAAAACACTAACTATTGTTCTAGAACTAGAAAATACTAGATATTCTCTTCACTATGTTTTTATTTTTTTTACCCATGGTGCTTTTGGAAGAGGTTCTTTTATGTAATAAGTAATTTTCTTCCCATATTTATTACAGAAGTAGTCCCTAAGTGGTCAGGATGGATTGTATAATATTGTATACATAGTTCATATAGGTTCTGTATAATATTATATTTATTTAATATTTTTAGAAGTAGGTTATTTCCATATGGGATGGATTAGTTCTAGGATTGAGACCGATCCCCTTCTTTTATTCTATTGTGTGTTTTTATACATTAAAAATCTTTAATCATTATTCATTTAAAATCTAAAAATAAAACTCTTACATAGATACTTAATAAGAACTACTGTTTATATAAATATTTTATTAAGAGAATAAATTACAATAGTTAAACTAATATTCATATTATTTTAACTGGTCATTATTCAAGCATTGAAGAATCATTTAAAATATTAAAATATATTAAACTACTCTTTTGATGAACTGGGAAATTTTATTTTTAATTTGGATTTTTTGAATGTTATTTAATAGATTATTTTATTGGGAACTCAATTCACCCCCACATTAGTTTTCCACTCTGACCAACATTTTGTATCAATGGTTTTGATAATATTTTCAACAATTATTTTAGTTCTGTTAAAAGGATCCTAAATTTTTGTTATTTATAATTTTTGTTCCTTAGTGGATAATAGGCGAGAAGGTTCTGCTTCCAACATAAATCGTTTATATAATTGAACTAAATATGATCAATGGAAAATCATGATGAAAATTCAAATTGAAATAATGGGTTATTAAATATGGATATCTATAGAAGATAAATATGAAATACCTAAGAATTCTAGAAAATAATGGTATGGTGAAACTAAAACTACATATACAAATAACTATAAATTTATGAATTCTTTTAATTTTTCTGTTAGTGATAAAGAATCTAATAGAATATTTACTTTTAAAATTTCTTATGAAATTTCAGACAATTTAACATTTTCTCATGAAGGAACTAATAATTTGAATGCAATGAGAATAAATTCATACAAAAATAAAAATGATAAAGTTAAGATGATCTTGGTGAGATTATTTCAAACATGTATCTTAGATTCAGTTATATAGTAAATAAAATGAATTCATTTGGGAATCTTATTTATAAAAAAGACCAAATTCTATAACTATTATGATGCTTACATGAAATATAAAGAAGAAACTCAATATCAATAAAATATTATTGTGATATTAGTAAGGTTTGTAAAGAAGTTGAATGGAAAATTAATGACATATAAAGAATATATCAAGGACAACCAATAATCAAGTGATTAACCAAAAAGTATGTTTATTTAATTCAATTCTACTTCATCAGAACAAAATAAAATGTTTAAGATGAAAGTTCAAGTGATGAGGAATCATCCTCAAACAACACTAGATTGATGGTATATGTGGACATAAGGTTTAAAAGGTTTTATAGTAAGAATAAATTCATTATAAAACCATGATAAAAAGTAAAATATGATAATAGAGGATATGTGAAGAAAAATTGGAAGATGGATGATGCTCAAAATGATATTATCTTTTATGAATTTTAGAGAAAATGGAAAGTCAATGATGATTGTCCCATGATGATGTATAAAAATAAATATGATGAAAATGATAGTAAATTCAATAAAGGATTGAAAGAAAATTGGAGTGTTTCTAAAAATATATCTAGGTTATCGGAAATCACTCATGGATAAAATCATAACATACCTAATATGTGAATAATGAAAAATGCATTTGAGGTATCAAATGTCTTACCAACTTATCCTACAAATAGTGCTAATCATTCTGGAGAAGGAAACAGTGGTGAAAAGATCAAAAATGAAAAGATTTTATAATTTTTTAAAATTATAGATGATACATTAAATGATATTAATGATAAATATAATACATTAAATAAACAACATAGTTTAATATCTAATGTTAAATCTAACGTTTCTATAGAAAAAGAGAAAAATAGTCAACTCCTGAAGGAAAATATTGAATTCTAATGTTCTAATATGAATAGATGAATTTCCTGGAGATATTTAATAATGTTATAGATAATATCACTAAAATACCGGGAAAACATTTAGAACCTATATATATTACTCATTTAGGAAATGAACCTAGACATAGGAGAATTATCCAGAATAATTTTATTCCTAAATATAGTTTTGGTAAATTTGGTTCTAGTTTTTGTTCATGTGGACTTAATGAAAATTTTATATCCAAAAGAATAAAATCTATTTATATTAATCCAAATTAGAAATTATGGGTTCCTAAATCCTTAAATATTGACATTTATAGACCTAAGAATTTGGGGTAACCAAAATCATTTTCGGTATAAATTCTATATTGTATGGAATCTTTTTTATGATATATAGTAAATGTCTATGGTACCTTGACAATGGTTGTTCCAGACATATGAATGGAGATTACTCAACATTGAAGAAGTTGATAATGATTTATTGTGGACATGTCACCTTTAGTGATAATGACAAAGGGAAATTCTTTGTCCTTGGCCAAGATAATAATTCTAACTCAGTTTTAATTTCTAAATTTTTATTTTTAGATAGTTTAAAATACAATCTACTTAGCATCTCAAAACTATTTGATGATTGTTACAATGTGAAATTTGAAATAAATTCTTGTAATTATTTTGATTCTAAAATTACATTAGATTTTACTCCTTTGAAAAAGGATAATGTTTATGGAATTAATTTAGCCTCTTTATTTCTATAAATGTTTCTTTTCTAAGTTCCTTTCATGTTGAATCATTACATTAGAATAGGATATTAGGCCCAAGAAATTTTTTATCATATATAAATATTAAAATAAAAGGGTTATTATATAAAAACCCTATCATTTTTCATATATTATTACATGATTTTAAGCATAAATAACCATTAACTTCAAATAAATGATCATTAATTATAGTGTCTTTGGAATATTATGTACATAATTTTATGTCATTAAAAAATAGAGACATATTTTAATTAAACATACTAATGATCTTGTAACTTCCATTGAGGTCGTACAGCTTCATAGGATAACATTTGGAATACATGTACAAAGGTATGAGGTAAACATCACAGTAAGGGAATAAGCATAGGAATAAATAATCACACATGAGTTAGAAAGAATAACATGATGACATAATAAGACATGGGAGAAGAATAAACATATGTAATCATAACATATATAATATGAGATCACATAATCACGGATATAAATGAATATAGAAGTAATATATAACATGAATTTTATAAGAGTTAGGGTAAAATATAAGGACTACATCAAATGGTGAAAAAAGTCATACAAATTAATTATTTCTACTCCCTATCCCAACATAATGACTCATTCGACTAAACATTACCCAATGAATTGGAGCTCTGTCTAGGTTCACCAATCATAACATTTTTATTATTATGTGTTCAACATGAAGAATCAAACATAAGGAATAAACTTAAGGGTTACCCATGGAATGAAATGAGTATCATAATCATGTCATAAAGTATAACCAAATGGTGTATCATAATGGTGTTCATGAAATAAATTATTTAAATCATACTTGGACATTCATAAGGGAAAAAAGAATATATAAAGATAAATGATTTCCAAATGAAGTGAGAACATTTAAAAAGGGTTTTTAAGAAACATTATAAATGATCCACTACAACATGTTTTAAGTGAAAATATAAAAGCTTCTTTAAAGTGATAAAATAATTACTTTTTTCCAAAAAACTAGGAATAAACTACATTTCGTGACTGAGTTTGATGGAGAAGGAAGTAATATGAGTTCCCTTTTGAAAAGTGTGGTCATTGTTTTCCAAAGGATAAATCATTTCACTTTGTAAAATCCAATAAGAATATGATGGTCATTTAGGGATTTGTATTTCAAAATATCATAAGTTATTTAGATAACTTGTGATAAAAGCCTTATAAAGAAAAGGGGGTGAAAAGGTGCTACCAATAATATCTAGGTTTGATTATAAAGATGAATTTTTTTGGAAGACATGAAAGTCACAATACATTCCATGGATAATCCAATGATGATAAAGGTGATCGATCAAAGGTTATATATCATGATAGAATGAGTTCACCATAAAAGAAGATGATTGTGAATCACTATGTTTTGTGTTGCTGACGATGTTTTTAAGGCTGTTACATTTTCTAGTGTTTTCAATTTTTTTTGTCTGAAAATTAGATAATGGAGAAAAGTGTTTTTGGCAATGTATTTTGCACGCAAGTGGCAAGGTGGTTTTGAAAGTTGCACACAAGGAATATTTGTTGATCGGTACACAAAAATATGGAAAAGGAAATAAGGTTATGAATGTTATGGAGTTTCCACATGAGGTGAATCTAGGAGAAAGAGACTTGCAAGAGTGGAATGGTGTGCTTGGGGAAAAGTTTTGTGGCCTGCGCTTAGGGTCAGAAAAATTCTTATAAATAGGAGTCTACTCCCCCTCATTTGAGAGTGCTCAACACTTAGAGTAAATCTGAGCTCCGAATCACGAAAATAGTGAGTGGTGTGAAAGAAGGTATTGTAACACATGAATTGAGTTGTGCATAATAAAGGAGTGTCATACAAGTAGTGAGTTTCATGAATTCCGGAAGTGGTATGAAAGTGGTGAGGGGCACACAAGGAGGGAGTGACACAAAAGATGTGAGTTTCATCAGGATTTCCCTACCAGATTCTAGGTAGGGAAGTGAATAACTGTTTTGAGAGATCAAATATGTGAAATCTCATCAAGTATTACTAAAACAAAATTAGCTTACTATTTCTAAGATGGAGCACACACACTATTTGATTGATTGTATAGTTTCGCAAGAGTTTAAGGTCATATCCAACTCATAGTATTCCACATAAAAGGAATTTTTAAGTGGATTTTGTGGTATTGGTTTGTTTCCATACCATAATAATGAAATAACTACTATTTTTGAGTATTGAACTTTGTAAAGTATTGTGTTCATGTGGATGTGTGTTTGATTTGTGTTCAGAAGGGAAATAAATATTTAATAGGTGGTGAAGGTTGTTTCAAAAGTACAGAAACATAAAAGAAAAACTTTCACTGATTCTCCACTACCGCTTTTAAGTGATACTTGAATCCTGATTCGGAAACTTCACTAAGATAGTATTTCACGATAAAAGAGATATTTTAAAAAAATATTGGTGGCTAAGATATTGGAGTGTACATGAAAACAGGCAAGTAATTGGGAAGTTCCATTTAATTAGGCTCATGTATCAGGTGAAATTGAGAAGGAAACCTTTTAAAATATGTATTTCCAATTGAAGAATTATAAATTGAGCTAGGTACATATGTTTCAAACATAAAAAAATTATACAGGAGGATTAAATAATAATAAATAATAATTATGTTTGGGTAAAGAGAGAGAAAGTGTAACCTAGTGGAAAAAATAATGTTTCAGAGAGATCCCTTACATTAGGTCAGAATGTTTTCTTCCCGTGTACTTAATTTCCTAGATAATCAAATTAGTTTAATTAATAACTTAATTCAAATCTTCTTAATCACATATTTTATTTAATAAAATTTTATTTTGTTCATTTATGGAAATTTTGATGAGATATAGAGTTTATTTCTGGTGTTCCAAGAGAATTCCTTTCAGGTTTTCCTGATCGGTCCACTTATGTATAATTACTAATGTTCTTTTCAAATTAGAATAATTATAATGAAGTCAAATTATATGGTATTAATTAACTTCTATAAATTTCAATGCACCTATATATAAATTTCCTTTTTTACACGAGGATGATTCATTAGATAAAACATTAATGAAAAATGAATAGGTTATTTCAGTGGGTTTTCTTTGTCCATAAAGAACTATAATAATTTTATTTGTTTCTATATTTATATATTGGTTACATTACATTAAATTATCCATTATACACAAATTATAATCTTTATTAATGATACAATGGTTTTATTTCCATCCTTGAAGGTGTTTGTGAAAAACAAAAACCTATCATCCATGAAGGCAGTAAATAGACACCCCATAGATGATGTTTTCATTTTTTTTAAAAAGTTGATGATAAGATATTTGATGATAGATATTCAATTAACACAATAAAATCATAGTATATGTATGATACTAGATCAATCATGTCACTTTGGATAGTGGATGTGTGGTTAGGATATGAAAGGAAAATAAAATAAAAGAGAAAGAAGCAGGGTTCTGCCTCATAAATCTTGTATCCTTGAGAACCTTCTTAAGGAACATGGAAATATGATTTTGGTGAGACCATCATTACCATGAAGAAAGGAATAGGATTGAGAGAGTAATGGAGAAGATTAGTTTCTATCTCTATGTATTAAAATGTGTGAGTAGAAGAGGTGCTAATGTGTAGTTTTATAGGGAGGAGTGGGGTGTTTTTGATGAATTTTTTCATTAATTTATTATTTTTGATCAATACTAGAAAATAATTTTTATTATTTCGACTCTATATAGTAACTAGCGAATGTTATTTTGAGATAATGGAATATAACATCATCCATGACTCAAAAATTCATTTATTTACTTATAATGTTTAGTACCATAAATTACAGTATTTCATTAATCACAAAAAATGTAACTATTTCATAAATTCCTCAAAAAGTAACAATAAAAAATTTTCAACATAAATATTTCAAAATGGAATCCATTTTAAGGAAATAATTTTATAAATATGATTAATTTAATTTAAAATTAAAATCAACATTTATTCAAAAAATACTTTTTTTATACTGTAACTGATTTTCAAACACATCGAAAAACTAAATATAGTCTCATAATATTTTCTTATAATAACAAGACAACAAAATATTATTTTATTTATATATTATATGAAAATAATGTTTCTTTTAATTCATTACATAAATTATAAAATTACAAATAAACATTTATGTTTTACCCAAAATAGACACACTTAATTTATAATTTTTAAAATATTTATTTACATATACAAGGATATAAATATATCATATTTTCATTTATAAGATTCATAAGCATTATTCACAATTTCATAGGCGAGTTTACTATTCTATTATATAGATTACAATTCCTAACGATCATATTACTATTCCAAGGATTTCGTTACAATTCCCTCAGTATAGGATCCTTAATTCATAGAAATACCACTTATTTCATTCTTAATTTATGAGAATAATGTTTTCATTAGGATATATATGTGAAGTAGGTGTTTTATACTATATTAAATAATTATAATAAGGGAAATTCTATTGAATAAATTATGGGTCATTACATTCTTCTCCCTCATATGAAACTTCTCCATTGAAATTTCATTTTACATTCTATGATGAAAATATGTAAGGGTACTTTAATTTCATTTCTTTGTCCATATCTCATTTTTCCACTTCATATTTATGATTCCTACGCAGAACATTGAAAATTTTAGATGTCTTATTGTGTTGGAATTTGTCTCTATGGTCGAATATCTTCATAGGTTGTTCTTTATATGATAGGTCGTTCTCCAGTTGTACCACCTAAAGATTCAGTTCATGTGAGGGGTAAGGAATTTACATACTTAGGATAGATACATGGAATACATCATGAACATGAGCCATATTTGTTTGAATTGAATGCTTATATTACCCTTCTACTTTCTGATCATGGATCTCAAAGGGTCGGATGTACCTTAGTCTGTGATCCCCTTTATTTCCAAACCACATGACACTCTACCATGGTGATATTCTATGGAATATTTGTCTCCATAATCCAACTCAAAATACCTTTGATAGTTATTATCATAGATTTTATGAAAACTATTAACATCATTGATATGTTTTTGGAATGCTTAAACCATATTTTTCATCTCCAACACAAGTTCAGGTCAAAGTAACATTCACTTGACAAATTCATTTTAAAAAGATTGAGTTACACATCACATCGCATATAGAGATTCATATGGATTCATCTAAATATTTGAGTGGAAAATATTTTTGTATGATAACTCATCTAATGGGAGATGATGATCCCACCCATATTTAAATTCCCTTGAGAAATATATTAGCTTGTCCTCAAGAATCAGAAGAGTTCATTCACATTGGGCATCAGTTTTCGGGTGATAGGGCTTGCAAGAATTCAATTTAATACTCAAATAATATTGAATAATTATCCATAATTTATATGTGATCCTTTGATCATGATCATTTACGATCAAAATTTATACACCATAAAACATCACCACATCCTTAACATATAACATGGAAGGTTGTTCAAGTGAGAAATTTTCCTAAATAGTAATGAAGTCAGCAGTCTTGTTGAGTGATCTGCCAAAAACCATATCACAATATTTCCTTTGGATGTTTTCAAGAGGTCAGAGAAAAATTACATACTAAAATTCTACCATTTATATGTGAGTATATGAATTTTTTTATAATATTTTTGGACTTCTGTCACTCTACTACAACTTTATGACATACCAAACACATTGATATATACTATACAATATTTTTTTCATATTTTTCAAAAAGGAGTATTCTTTATGATTATGGTACATCTTATTACTTTCATGATAGATAGAGAAATATGAGGAATGTGATTTATATAGTAGGTCATTCTTTATTTAAGGAGAAAAATAAATACATATCCTAGTTTAAAACCGAATCACACCATTATCATTGATGTGGAATTCATATAACATCCCTTCATTTACTTATTTCTCCTTATTTTGTAGTTTCATACCATCCCTTTACACCCACATGATCTTCTATTATATAGATGTTTGGGAAATCATCTGGGAAAGGTAAGATGTATTCCATGTTATTATGATTTCATGATCCATTCTTTTCATTTATATGAATATATGTTCTTTCACGATTTGCATCATGGTTTGAGTGGAAAGTTATTTTTTGATATGAACATCAACTACACTGTTTTCCTTCCCATGATGATTGTGAATTGGACATTCATAATCCCTAATTAGATTTAACCATCTACTTTGACAGATTTTCAGATTGTTTTTTTGGATATAAACATTAGCATCTTATGATATGTATATATGTCACCCTTCTCACCATATATGTTATACCACAATATTTTGAAGGAAAAAATCACATCTAATAGATCCATACCATGCATCGGGTAGTTTATCTCATGGATCTTTATCTTTCGTGAGGTGTAGGCTATAACTTTATCAATTTTCTTGAGTACACAACCTAATTATTTTTTGAAATCATCACTATATATCAAAAAACCTTCTCTAATTATTGACTGTGTGAGAATAATTTCAGTGATTAAACTTCACTTATGCTCCTTAAATATTTCTTAATATTCTTCCATCCATACATAATTTATCCATTTCCATATTAAATTAGATAGGGGTATTAAAATAATTAGAAAATCCAAAAAAAAAAAACAATGGTAGTACCTAGCTAATCCAATAAAAATACAGATCTCTATTGCTAATGTTGGTATGTGCCACTCCTCAATTGCCTTTTTAAAAAGGGTCCACATATATCCCTTTTATCATGATAAAATTCAGCATTAATGATACTTTTTCTATCCATAAATTACATTTTCTATATTTTTTATATAGTTTCTCCCTTCTCAAGTCCATTAGAACAATATTAAAATTCTCTTCAGGTTCTTCTTTACTATTGGAGTATATCATAACATCATCGATAAATACTACAAAAAATTTGTCGAGCTAATATCTAAAAACTCTATTCATTTTTTCTATGAACATTTTTGGAGAATTATATAGTCTAAACGGAATCACTATTGACTCATAGTGTCCATACCTTGTTTGAAAGACAATCTTGGGAATAAATTCCTTTTTCAACTTTTATTAGTGATATAATGATTGACGGTCCACCTTTGAGAATTACTTGGACCCAAATTACTGATTAAACAAGTCATATATATGTGAAATGAGATTATTTTTCATTATCATGATTTTTTAGATCATGATAATAAACTCAAAGGCACATTGATCCTTCATTATTCATGATTAAGAAGATATGATCACCTCATGAGGACACACACATACGTATGAAACCCTTGACTGGATTATCTTATAATAACTTCCTCAGTTATTCCAACTCAATGGTGGTAATTCTATGATATTTTTTTTGATAGATGTAGATATCCATGAATTAGTTCAATCAATATCTCGACCTATTGGTCAGAAGGATGGTGAGGAAATTCATTAGGAAACATGTCAGTGTAGTACCTCAAAATGGGAATGTCTTCGAACATGACTCACTTCCTTGTCTCAATAATTTGAGCTAGATATGATTTCTCATAAGTAAATAATATACAAATTTTATATGATGATTCTGAAGAATATTTATCCTCCTCCTTACACTTATACAGAATTGGTGGATCCCTTAGGATGTGAACAGTGACCTCCCTTTCAAGAAAATTGATTTTGGATTTAAATAAAGATAGATAATCCATCCCAAAAATTACATAATACTCAACTAAAGTAAGTAATACGATACTTACTAAGAGGTTTAGTCCACAAACATTAAATGGGAAGGAGTTATATACATTATATGCAATAATTATCCCTTCACTTTTCTCATAGATAACTCAACCATTATATTTTGTGGGGGTGTTTGAAAAGTTATCCTAAATATGAAAGATATGAAAGAATGTGAAAAACCAAAATCAAATACTATATTAACCATTCTTGAAAAAATAACCATCATACCAATCATCAAATAATTCTCAATATCCCCTACATTAGTTTTGATATCATATTACCTTTCTCATTTCCTTGGGGGTTATTATTAATTTCCTTTGACAACCCATGTCTTAGTGAATTATATCACATAATAACCATGTTACTTGTAGATAAAATAGTACAATACATGATGAATGTTAGTTTGAACACTCCTTTATTATTCAAAATTAGCTGGATTGTTGAAAACCCATCATCAAAAATGATCCTGATGACCATATCTTCCACTTTTGAAGTATCTCTTTATTCCTATAAGGAAGTTTCTTGGAAGCTTTTCCTACACTTTTGAAATGTGGAATGTTGGGTTTTCATTCTATCGTGGGATTTATTTATTTATAATCATATATTAAACTCTATTTCCCACTTTTTACCTCTAAGCCCACAAGACCACTATAATTCTATGATCTCTTTTTCAACCTTAAGGGCACAACAAACAATCTCCTCCTTATTTTCAAAGTATCCAATCACCAACTCCATTCATAGACATGGATTTATAAGGCCAAATAAGGGATCCACCTTTATTTTAGTATTCATGAAAAATAGAGATTCATATTGTTCAAGAATTGTAATTATTTCCCCATACACCTTGATAGACTCGACATTATTTTTTTCAGTGTGAGGACCCTTTCTATCATAAGGCTGAGTGTTTGAGGAAAATATTTATTCAAAAATATTTTTTCTAATTCTTCCTATTACATGGAATGAATATCCTCCATAGACATTGTGTTCTTGATCAGTTTCCACCACTTACCAGCATCCCTATCAAAATGATAGACCGTCATCACAACATTCTCTTATTTTGAGAACTATAGTATGGATTATATATTCTCATTTATGTTAATCCATTGTTATATGTTGAGGGGATCAAAATATCCACAAAATATAGGACGCCTTTCTCATCTAAATGATTTGACTATAACCTTGTCATTCCATTGATAAAAAGGGTGCCCACATTATTGATGTTATTATTCATAACTTGATCTAGTTGAGAGAGTATTGTCATGGGGGTTTGAGATCCCATTCCCATTATATTCACAATTCATTAGTGAAAAAATAACACTTCCAATCACATTTATTGTTTTCATGGGTTCTCCTATTTCCTGCCATTAACCAGGAAAAAGAAAAAAAAAATAGAGGGGATTGAATACATAGCTAATAATCGTAATAAGAAAAAACATTTTACATATAAGTTTAAACATATAAATTAAAATTATTTTCTATGTTGTGATTCCTTATGTTTCAATATGGGTTATTCGTGGTGATTGAAATATCCCTAGGGTTTTAACTCAGATTTTATAGTCTTATCTCTAAAAATACCTACACCATCCTCTAATACCAAATATAATGACCTTATCCTTTTATATAAATTATTACATGTTTTTATGAATTATTAACCATCAATGAAAAACCAAGGATAGTAAAGTTTAGTGTTTTTGAAGATTAAATGAATAATAAGAAAGTAAGAAACCAAAATAAAGACATATTCTATTTAAACTCCATAATGAGGTCCTTATTTCGTCTTATCTCTTATATCCACATAGGATATCATGGGAAATACATGAAAAAAGGGATGGTCTAAAAATACTATTAAGGGAATAAATATTGGAATAAAGAATAACACATGAGGTAGGAGTCAAAACATGATGATATAAAAACGAATGAGAGAAGAATAAACATATTGAAGCATAAAATATTGAAAATGGGATTGTGTAATCATGGATACATATGAATGTGGAAACAACATATAACATTAAATAAAGACGATTCTAGGATAACATCCAAGACTACATCACATGGTAGACAAAGTCCCATAAGGAAATAAGGTTTACTCCCAATCCCTACATGATGTATCATGAGACTAAGAATTAACCATTGAATTGAAGTGATATCTGGGAACATCCACTATACCATGATAATTTATATGTGTTCTATATGATGATTAAAACATAAGGAATAACCACAAGGGATACCCATGGAAAGAAATGTGTATCATAAATAAGTCATAAAGAATAATCAAAGGGTGTATCATAATGGTTTAAAAAAATTAAATCAAACATAGAAACTTATAAGGTTAAATGGAAATATATCATGATAAATAATTTCCAACTCTTGAGAAAACACAAAAAAAGGGAGTTTAAAAAGCTACATAAATGAGACACTTTGAGGAATTTTATGGTAAAATATAAGAGTATTTAATGAATAAAATAATAATAACGATATTCATAAAAAAAGGAAATAAGATTTTATTTCAGGATAAAATAATAGATTTAGACAAATATTTTTGAATTAAAAAATATTTTTTAGTGTACTTGAAAATTGGTACGAAATTTAGATGTTCCCTTTAATTGGGCCCACTTATTGGGAGGAATTGATAAGGAAATTATTTAAGATATATATTTACCCATAAAAGAAGGAGTAATTGAGATAGGTATATAATTTTTGAACAAAAAAACATAACATAGAAGGATTGAATAAGTGTAACTAAGAATTATATTGGGGGTAAAGACAGAGAAAGTATAACTAAAAGGAAAATGGAGGTTCAGGGAGATCCATTAACTTATGTATGAAAGTGTTATGAACTTTTACATGATTCCTTGGATAATAAAATTAAATTTTTTAACAATTCAATTAAAAACCTATTAAGCATATATTTTAATTTTTATAATTTAATTTATTTAATTTATCGAATTTTTGATGACTTATATATTTCATTTTTGATATTCTAGGAGGGAGTGTTCCTTGTTTTAATGAATAGTCTGCTTGTGTATTCTTATGGAAGTTATTTTAAAGAAACAATAATTATATTTAAATGAAATTATGTGGTATTAATTGACTTATATAATTTTAAATGTTCCCATATATCATTTTATTTATTTACATTATGATGATTCATTTGATTAAATGTTAATGAAAAAATGATCAGTTTATTTTGGTGGTATTTTTCACAAATATTAAAAACTAGTATCATTTTATTTAATATTTTTTTATACTATTTTTGGAACATTAAATCAGTTGTAAAACAGATATAATAATCTTTCTTACTAAAAAAATGGTATTAAGAACAATCATTGAAGACATTAATGAAAAACAAAAAATCATTATCCATGTAGGTGGTGAATTGAAACCCCACAGACGATGTTTTATTCTTTAGGACAAACAGAGAGGACAACCGAATTAAAGATATATATTACATTAAAATAATAACATTATATTATATGTTTGATACTTGAGTAATCATCTAACTTTATATAGGTGCAGTGAGGGGAGGATAATAAAATAAAAGAAAACAAAAGAAAAAGAAGTATGGTTTCACCACATGAATATTGTTTCCTTGAGAACCTCCTTAAGGTACTTGAAAATGGTATTTTGGTGAGACTATCATGACTAATATGTGGGGAAGTGTCTTGGGATAAGAATTTGGATGAATATTTTCAATATAATAGTCTAAGAAGGTGTGAGGAGAAGAGGTGGAGTGGCATGGTATTGATAAGGGGAAAATAGGGGTGTTTTTTATTATTTTATTCATGAGTATATTATTTTGGATTTAGGATATAAAAATTGTTGATTCTATTGAATAAATATAGTAACTATAGAATTTGAGTTTGAGATAATGGTAACTTACATCATTCATGACTCAACCATGAATCAAAAAATATATTATTTACTTTTAATGTAAAATTCCATAAAAATCCACACTTCTCTATTCAAAAAAATTTAACAATTTTACAAAAATAAAAAAAATAACCGTAACAATTTTTTTATATGTATATTTAAAAAATGGAATACTTTTTATGATTTTTTTCTAAATATGATAAACTAAATTTTCAATTAAAACCATTATTTATTTAGGAAATATAGATTTTAATATTATAACCAACTTTAGGAAACATTAAAAAAATAATTAGGGTATTATAAAATTCTATTATAATGATAATAAAACAAAATATAAATGTATTAATATATTTAATTAAAATAAATTTTATTTTAAATCATTGTTTTATTTATAAAACTTGATATAATCTTTTTCATTTTACAAAATACAAAAAATTAATTTAACTTTATTAAAAAATTAATTTACTTATACATGGATATAAATATATTGGATTTTAAATTATAAGATACTATAATTTTATTTATAATTTCATTGGTCGGGTTACTATTCTATTGGTTGAAATACTATTCCTAATGAACATATTACTATTCCAACGACCAGGTTACCATTAAATCATTAAATGCCTTTTAATTTCTCTGAAAAAACTTATCTCATTATTAATTTATTATAATAATATGTTTATTAGTTATATATATTAATTATATTTTTTATAATACATAGAATAATTATAATATGGATAATTTGCTTTATAAAATTCTTGGTCATTACATAGTCAGTGATCTACATAAGCTTCAATACTCAAATTATAATGTCTTTAGCCCCTGTCAAAAATTGGAAAAATAAAAAATATCATTCAAACCAATGAAATAAGATTCAACATATCAACCCCTAAAATTGGTTCACATGTATTTTATTTATACATCTAGTGTTTTCTAGTTTAAACGTGAATCCCATTGTCTATTTCCTTGTAGATGACCTTTAAAGGTATATATGGGTATTTTTTTGTTCACAAATGTAAATAATGCTCTTAATTTACCAATTATTCACAATCTATAGAAATTTTTAGAGGATTTAGGATTAAAACCTTGAGAAGTGATCACATCCCTGAGTTTTAAAATCATAACATTGAAATCATTTTCTAAGGAAATCGATTTCATAACAACATTTATTGACCTTGGAACCCCAGTATAATGGTTCTATATAGAGAAGAAATTTGAATATTCAAGATATTTATAGGACTATGGTTAATGAATATGAACACCCAATTTACTTTTGGGTTGATACTGTGAATACAACCTACTATATAATTAATAGTGTTTTGATCAAACATGTCATTAAGAAAACCACTTAAGATTATAAAAATAATTTAAATACCATGATTAATTAATTTTAGAGTTCTTGGTTTCAATTAATTTAGTCTTAAAACTATGGATAATATTGAAAAAAATTAATCAATGTGTGGTGACGTAATTTTCCTTGGATATTCATATCTAGTAAATCCTATAAGATGATTAATTAAAGAACCAATATTGTGAAACAATCCATTCATGCAAAGATTGAAAAGATAAAAAAATATTGGGAAAAAAACACTTTAGAAAACATTGAGTAATATTTATCAAATCTATAAATCAATGCCAAACCTTCTAAAAATATTTTGAAACACAAAGAAAAATCATCTAGTTCTATTGAACATTCATAAACCGAACTAATCTTATATATAAACATTAGCTGAATAGCCCATCAATTTCATGAGTTGATAGAGATATTATATACCATCCTATAAATTATTTATTTGGAGAAAAATATAGGGTTAGAAATATTAGACATTCCCTTATGAATTAGGTTAAACATCAATCATCCATGGCACAAATTGAACCTAAGAACATCACTGATACGATTAATGATGAGTTTTGGGTAATGGCTATGATTTAATAACTTAACAAATATGAATTAAAAAAGTTTTTGATATTTTATATATATATAAATAATCCTTGACTATTAGCACTAAATTTATATTTAGAAACATGGTTAATGAAAATAGAATATTAGTAACAAATAAGAAGTGGCTATTTGCACAATTATATAGTCAAGAAGAGGGTATTGACTAAGAAGAATATTTTTCAGCTGTATCTAAACATGAGTCCATTAGAATAATTATTTCATATGAAGAACATTTAGATTTAAATTTATATAAAATTAATGTGAAATTTTAATTCTTGAATGGTTATATAGCTATGGATATTTTTTTCAAACAACCCTCAGTTTTCAAATCATTTTCCAAATCAAGTTTTCAAACTAAAAAAATCTTTATGTGCTTTAAATTAGGCTCTAAAAGCATCCTATTTTAAGATCAAATATTTTAAAATTTATAATGATTTTCAAAAGGTATATTTAATCCTAATAGTTTTATAAAATGATATAAAAATATGTTTTTGTTATTCATTTGTAAGTAAAGTATAATATATTTGGATATTCTAAAAATTCATTATGTACTGGTTTTTCCAAATGATGCAAAATGAATTTGAAATGATTTTAATGGGTGTACAAAAATTATTTATTGGTTTTTAGATTTTTCAACACAATGGAGGAATTATTTTAAATAAATGTAATTAGAAAAATATATTTTAAATTTTTTGGGTTTGGATGACACTAAAAGTATTAATACTCCCATGAGTACCACCTATAAGATAGATCTTAATGAAGCTGGGAAACTAGTGGATCAAACTAGTTACCAGGGTTTGATTGAATGTCTTCTCTACATAAATACTTGCCCACATTAAAATTTGTTTAGTATTTTTATGTGTTCTCATTTTCACGAAAACCCAAAAGTGTCACATTTACTTGCTGTTAAATGTATTTCAAAATACCTAAAATATACAACCTATTTAAGACTCTTCAACCCTAGAGGAGTAAAATTTTAATTTCTACGTTATTCAGATATTGATTTTGGTGGTTTTATGTTAGATATAAAAAGAATCTCAGGAACATGTCATTTTTGGGAAAGACAATAGTATTTTGGTGCACTAAGAAACTAATTTTTTTTGCACTATATACTATTGAAGATTAATATATATATATAGATGTAGTTTTTTTGATCATATTTTTTGGATGAAACACACTATTCTAAATTATCGATATAAATTCATGCATGTCCCTATAAATCGTGACAAGACAGGTACTATAATAATTTCTATGAACCATGTGTTTCACTCCATAAAAAATAATGTTAATGTATAACATCACTTTTGGAGTTATCATTATGAAAAAGGTGATATAACTATTGAATTAATAGAACAGAATATCATCTTGATGATATTTTTAGTAATCCATTGAGTTATGTGTGAATGAACTACCTCAGACATGAATTCGGAAAGAAATTTTTTGATTGATCTTTAATTTTCAGAACCCACCACAGGAAATTATCCACCATAGGAAAACCACCATTGGAAAACCCACCATTAGATAACCGACCATTGGATGACCCACCATTAGTAATGATCCATCGTTGGTAATAACCTGAGTTTGATAATTTTTATTTTTTGATTGATTATTTTATTTTCAGATCATTTAATGTATTATTTTTATTTTCCATTTTCAAATATTAGTGATATAAATTGGGCTTTATTATATTTTAATGCTCTTTCTCTGAAACATTTTTCCCTTCTAACCTCTCCTTGATCCTTTCTCACCCGAACATCAGCCTTATCTCATAATCGCCTGAAACTTCAAATAATTTCAATGAATAGAGTGAACCATCCTTCTGATTCGAATATTGAGGAGTTTGGAATTTCGACAATTTCTAGGGGTTATTCATGAAGATTTGTAGTCAAAATTTAAAACCCACAACACATGAATCGTATAGTAGTTTTTAAGAATGTAGTAAATAGTGAATGGTTATAATCTAGAAAATCGATAGTGATGAAGGTGATCCTATACCATGGATAGATGGAATGGTTCTCGAGTAATGAGATACCATTCTATCATTGGTTGGTAGACCAATGTTATCAATTTTCTGAGTATAGATTTGGATAAAATGAATATGAAATAAAAATATTGATAGATGAATAATAGGTAGTGTTATCTATGATGAAATGGGATAAATTTATTAAAATTGCTTAAGAAAGAATTTAAAATGATTATCAATGGTCCATCTATAGTATAGAAATTATTTTGTATATGATAATTCCTTGAAAAATCTGACATGAAATGAATCTTTAAGAAGTCCAGATACAACCGATTTTGATGGTGAGTGTAGATTTTTTTTATTTTTTTTCAACACATGTTATGCCAGAGAAATGGATATTTATGTATAGTGAGATATCAAGAAGTGTATTTCTTGTACATTATGAAAAGAGGATACAAAATTAATCAGTGAATGCATATGATGAATTATATGATATTGATCAATAAGAAATAATCCATGTCAAAATATTTTATTTATCCAATGTTTATTTCATACATGATTGAGTACAAAGTATTGGTCGATGAGGATGAATAATTTTAGGTGAAGTGTTGTGGTTTCTTCTTGACTGAGGTCTTCTGAAAAATAATGTAGGTAAAATGGAACACATTTTTTTGGAAATGGGTTGATGATGATGATAATATATTGGAGTATAGTAATCATATTTATCACCCTTCAAGAACAAATAATATTTTTGATCCTGACTTAGAGCAAGATGAGGTGGTAGAATACGTATATAAAGAGAAAGAAGAAGAGGTTGCTGTAGTTGATGAGGAAGATTAACTGTATATTGAGGAGGGTTATGACCCTGACTTACCTAAGATTGTTGTGGTATCTTTTGGTCCATCCAGTCGTCCATGGTATCTACCTACTAGAGAAATCATTTTTATTGAGAATTATGACGATGATGAAGAAAATGATTTTTTGGAAGAAGAGAAGTTCACATGTCTCTCATATAAAAATTTTAGGGTAGTCCTGGGTTTTTCTCATAATGTAGGTTTGGGTGATGAGGATGATATTGTGATAAAAATTATAAATTTGATGCAATTGAGGATGATTAAAAAGATACATGAGATGGAGATGGAGCTGGATATGTAAGAGATGATGGATCTATCCTTGATGGTCCTGATGATCTTGAGTTGACTCAAACACTTCCTCTTTCAATTTTTCCATTTCTACTAGTTATAATGAGAGACCAATTTTTTGTTCAAGATATTAGTGAAGATATTTTTGTTATATATGAAATGAGGGAATATGTTTTTGGGAACTAAACTCTTAGATTTTTCCTTCACCGAGTTGATCCTATAGATAGTGATCATGTTGATCCAACAGTTGTGTCTTATTCTAGGTTAGATGTCACTGACATTTATGAGTGCTGATGGTTTATAGTGTATGTGAGACCTATTTTTGATTATCTTGAATCTGATGAGGATAGAAGTATTGAAAATCATGGTGACCTACTTCCCCAATTATAGATGATACATAACCTAAGGGATCCATGGTTGGGAAAATACAGGTTTCAAGAGAGATTCAGAGTGTTTATTTACATATTCCTAGAAAACCCAGGACAAAAATGGTTGTTGTTGAAGGAGTTGCTACTCCATTTCCTACTATTTATCCTTCTATGACAATTAATGTTGTTTCTAGAGCTAGTATGATTTTTTTTGGAGAAATTATCTATTCTGATTTTGATATCATTATGAAGAATCTGGATCCTATAGCCACCCATCTTAGTGAGAGTGGTTGTAGATATTTTTTTATCATAGTGATATGCCACATTCAACTGAAAAGGATTCATCATACCTAGGAGGTGGACATTGAGAACCAAATGCTAGCTATTGAGAGGGAAACATGAGGTCTATGATGGAGGAGTTGAAGAATTCATTTTCTTCCATTTTGGTTTTTTTAGATATGTTGGAGTCTATAACTACTATGGATTATACTTCAAGTGATTTTCCTTCCATAACTACTATTGATATAGAGTTGATTAGAGATGTTGTCATAGAGAAACATCATTTTTTGGAGAGATGAACCTACTACTCATTACGAGGGTCTAAGGACGATCAGACATAATAGAGATCATGTTTATAAGATGGTATGGGATTGTCTGAATGATTCCAAAAATGATAGGGAACAAATATCAATTTCTATGAAATATTGCCTTTATAAAATTTTAACCAAGCATCATATGAACTAAAAATTCATGTTTCTTGAATAAAAACAGCAGATTACACAAATTACTAGATATTTTAAATAATATGTCACACAGTTAAAAAAGAAAAATAATATTTCATTCATATGTTTATGATGAAAAATAAGTACTTATTTAGTTCCATAGAGAATAAAAGTAGAATCATTATGGACTTCATCAAACTAATGAAGATCATTGAGTATGTGTTAGTTAAGGTAGTAGTTTTTTAAGAGTCAATTGCAGTGACTTATTATATATCGACTCTTTCCACTGACCTTGAAAATTTCATCGCTATTATTTTCCAGAACCCAAATTCTCTTTTTCCTCCTCAGTCTTTTCCTCCCAGTTTTTCATTGGAGGATATAGTTAAACATCTTCGACCAGTGATGATCAAAGGGATCCCTTATTCCACCTCTATTACTAGAAATAGTACTTCATATCCCTTAGACTCTACCTCTCTACCATATCTTGAATAAGGTAAAAGCACATAATTTTCCTTGTACCTAGGATGAGAGATGTTGAAATTAGAAAATACCTTTGATATGAAATTTTATCTTATTTTATCTTCTTTTCGGGATATAATGCAATAATATTTTTACTTAATGAAATATCTCTTATTATTCATATTTTTGTTCTTTATATTACTATTTCTTATCTATAATTTCTGACAATACCAAGGGGGTGGGATAATTTTGGAATTTATGTAATATTTTACCCCATTTACTTGTGATACCATAAGAGCGTGAATATGTTCCTTTTATAACATACATATGATATCATATTTATCTTCAATTTATCATATATGATCAACTATCACATTATATTTTTAATGTGTCCAGAAAAAATGACTACTTTTTTCAAATACATCTATTTTATGCCAAAGATTATTTTATACATGGTTTATAAAATTCCATGATTTCATAGTATAAAAAGGGGGATATTGTTGGAACTACCTAATTTAATACTCACAAATAATTTTAATTATGTTGTTAAAGGTTTTTATGTTTTATAATATAATTTTATAATATAAGTAAATATGATAAAAATCATGCCAAGTTATGAAAGACTTACCACTAGACATTACCAACTAGTAGATTTAAGTAACTGTTGAAGATAACCTACAACCAGTAAAGAGTATCCACTAGCAAAGAGTTATCTCCAAAATTGAGTTACCTTTAGAAATGAATAACCACTAGAAATTTTCAACAATAGTAATGATTCACTGCCAAAAACAAATCACCAAAACAAAAGAGTCCCTTCTAGGAGTGAGTCACAACCACACCAGGCCTACCACCAGACTTGACATACCTCCAGACCTACCCTACTGTCAGATGAGTCACCTTTGAGTATGTGGAAAGGCTAAAGATGGCCTACCATAAAAAGATTCAATGCTGAAGATGACCTGCCATTAGAAGAATCCCCACTGAACATGATTCACCTTTGGGAATTAGTCACCATCAGATGGCATACAACTAGACTGATTCCCGACCAGGCATGATTCACTAATAGCATATTCCAATGATTATTTTCTGAGAAATATGAATTAAATGATCTCAATTAATATATTATTAAAGTTAATGCTATGTTTTATTAATTATTATTCATAAATATTCTTGGAAAATATTAAATCCAATGACAGTTCTCACTATTAGGATGTAGAGGATTGGGATGATTGATCTTGAAATGGTCTCCCAAACTTGTATTATTTATATTAAAATAATGTTTCCCTCATGTGTGTAAGAGTAGATGCTAACAGATAATATATGATCAATAAGTTCATATATGTAACACTTAAAGCATCATCTATTGAGGACATACACATTTCCATCCCATATACATTAATCTTTGAAATAGAGAAACTCATTTATGAAAACACCATTTTTTATAGGTTGAAAAAAATTAATTACGTTGATTTGTTTTACTACTACACTCATATAAATAGTTCAAGAACCTCATCAAAATAAATTGGAGGAAACTCAACCATCTCGGGAACTTCATACCAAGAAGCTTGACCTTTTCAATATTTTTAACTTCTTTCTCATTGTGTTTATTTCTTTTACATTCTAATAGTGTGTTGTTTGCTTTTTTATAAACACATAATGACTCATATAATAGAACTAGATAATAAATGATATTCTATTCACTATATTTTATTAGTTTTCTCATTGTGTTTTTGGAAGAGGTGCTTATGTGCCCTTAGTTATTTTCTTCCCATAGTTGTTCTGTAATAGGTCCTTCCGTGGCCTAGACAGCTTGTACTCTATTATATATATATAACCTATCCCAGTTGTGGATCATATTATATTTTCATAATCATCATACAAATGTGTGATTTTTAAGTGGAGGGGATTATGTATCAGCTTAATACTGAACCCATTATCTTATTAAATTTTTTATATTGTTTTACTAGTTATGAAGATTGAATGTGTATTTATTTTTAAGATGAAAAAAACGTACACATTGATAGGTAATCATAACTATTTTTTATATAGATATGTGATTGTGTAAACAGATTCCAAAGGATAAATTATTTTACAAATTATTTGAACTAAGTATTAATCATGAATTTATGGATCTTTTAAAACATCAAAATTATATTAAAGTACTCATTTAATTATGTGGGGTATTTTATTTTATGTTGGATTATTTGATTTGAAATTGTTTTTAATAGAAATTTTTATTGGGAACTAAATATACCCCCACCTTATTTATCCACCTTAACTAACATGGTTTAATGAAAATTTCAATTTTTGGGACAGACAAGGTATTTATTTGTTTCGTATTTTTTATAATATTCAAAATCTAAAAAACTAAATGGTCTGAAAAATGTATGTAATTTTATATTTTAATAATGAATTCTAAATATGGGATAATTATTTTCATGTATCTAGAGTAAGTATCTATGATAATATATAAAATCTGTTATTAGAAAACTAGATTTAGTTGTTCATGTAACACTGCATGTTTGAATGTGCATTTCCATTGAAAAACAACTGAATGTATTCAATAACTTTTGTTATATGAAACCCCAAATCTGAATGATCCTTAAGACAATATAAAATTATATCCAATTTGATAGATTAGGGGGTATGAATATGATTAACTACATTACTAATAAATTTATAGAGGTCTTATTTAATTATGTGTTTGACTCATTCATAAAATATATATACTCAATTTTTAGTGAAGTCATTTTTTATTTCAAAAATAATTTTTATTGAATTTTGTAATTGAAAATTATAGGAAATTTTTAAAAGTTTTAGAAATTTTATTTCATAAAAATTATATCATTTCAGAAATTATTATTTCATAATTATCTAAAGGTTACATTTTTTAATTTTCCCAGAAATACTAATTTTCTAGTGAATAGTAAAAACACTAATTTTATAGAAAGAATTCCTTTCAATTCAATTATTTACAAAGAATAATATAATTTTAAATATATATTGATATTTAATTTATTAAATTTTATTAAAAATAATTCAATAAATGTAATTTTATTCAATATTATTCTAAATTTTGAAATATAAATATTTTTATAATATAAATGGATTTTTTGAAATAAATTCCAATTTTTCGAAGCATTTTGTGGGTTTATTTATATATAATTTCTTTCTGTTATAAAAATTTAATTTAGTGAAATGGATAAAATAGTTTAAATCATCATTGTTAATTTTTTTAATGAGTCCACTTATATATTTTTGCACAACAAATAGTAAAAACTATAAATTTTAGGTTACCTTGATTATGGTTTAAATTGGTTTACCAGGAGGGGGGGGGGTAAACTTAGAGATAATGGTTATATTTTAATATGACCATTTTTATATCCAAGTATACAGATATATTTTGACCACATTTAATCTAATTTTTTAATAGTATCTATTTGGAAGAATGTTTTTTCTATAACATTACTATATTTTAATATTTTGAAAATCTAAAGTGTGTTCCACACCTACCTATAAAGAGACACCACCTCTCCTTTATAATCCACAGCACCAGAATCTCTTATCATTGAATATAACATCCCATATCAATTCTGATCACAAATACACATTTCCCAGAAATCTTTTATTGAACATAATATATTTTTTGAAGGACTGAGGTGTAATCCAAAAATGGTTTCTCAATTGTGAGGTATAACTCATAACCAAATGGAATCAATTTTATTTCATCTCATACCTTCTCTGAATTTGTTGTATCCATCATAATATGGTTAATAGAGTATTATAAATATACTTATATGTTATTATTATTATTGGATAACCTTTTCCACCTTATTTTCCTCAAATGGGAAACGAATGTATCGTTTTTGCATACATGTGGACTACCGCATCCACATTACCATAAAATTAATTTTACCTCACCGTCATTCATGGATTATTAATTTTATTTATTTAATATTAATATTTATCATTTAATATATAATTATGGCTGTTTAATTATGAAATATTATTTATATTTCTTTCATTATATTCTTTAGAAAATGAAAACATTGTTCATCCGTATATATGAAAAATTGTCTCCATGAATTATGTATATACATTTTATATATACTCATTTTGAGGATGATTCTAAATATGTATATAAATAATATATTTTATATTTATATCATTTTTAACATTTTTTATATTTTTTTAACCATGATCATTTTATAGGGACTAGATCATTTTAATGAAAACATTGATGTATAATGAAAGATTAAACACCTAGAAATAAGGGTTTCAATAAGTTTTAATTTATAAATGGATGAAAAAATATTATAATTGGATCATATATTGTATTCTAATATTTAAATTATATTTTAATACAAGTATAACTAATTGAAATTTATTAAACATGTTGTTAGAGTTCTTATGAATCAAGTGGATCTTAAGTTAATGGTTTTATTATATAATCTTATTTTTATTAGAGTTTTTATGCAAAAATTTAAGGGAAATTAAATTATTTGTTCTATAACACAAAAATATAATTTTTTTTATAATCTATCTTTTTTTGAGTTTACCTGTGTTTACTCATTTTCCTCTATTTATGTACCTATGAGAGTGAATGAATATATTTAAGAGAAACTAACATTATTTCCCATATTATTCGGGAATCTTTTTTCAATCTCTATATATTTTTTAAAACATTTTTAGGAATATTTCAAAATTTACCAATTTTTTTATATTCATTTTAACAAATTATTGAGTTTTTTTTTGAAATTTAATAAATGGAATCTTCTTTTACTTTTTTAAATTAGGTTATTTTGACTTTTTACTAAATATTTGAAATGAATCTTCATTTTAACATTTTCCACATGAATAAATTTTCCTAACCTCATGAAAACTATATTCTATAAAGCTTTCCATAAATGTTTTATAGTAATTTTCAAATAAGATATTTAAAATATTTTTTGATTTTAAAAATGTTTTAAAAAAATGAAAAGTGAATTTTCCATAAAAAATATTCCTATGACCATATAATGGAATATTTCGTATTTGATAACATCATTTGATGTTACATTTTCATCACTAAGGATTTTATTTTATCATACCATACTTATTATTTCATTTTATATTCTATGGTTATGAAGATATAATATTGATGAAAATGATTTTATGTTACTTGGGTTATGTTATGATCAATTTTTAATCATATTGTGGCATACTTATTAATGGGTTATGAATATATATTTGGATGGAAAATAATTTTATATCCCTAGTTTAAATTATTTCATGATTAATGATTATAAGCTCAAAGGATACACAAGAGGTTACCTTACACCTATAAAGTTTACACGAGAGGTTATCAAAAGCCCAGAAGAGGGTACAGATAAGGTTATTTAAATCCCAAAGTAGGGACCCATGTGGTTTTACAATGATTAACATGTGGTGAACATATTAGCGAGTATCCTTGAAATAATATTTCTATGATTACGATTATGTAATACTTTCAAAACACCATTATAATAGGAACATATAATAATTTTATTCTCTCATAGATCATGTTCATGAATTCATTTATCATACATGTCTTACAATCAGCCATGTTTTGTCCCATGACTCATGCTTAATATTTTGAAAACATTAGATAAGTTTTTCAAATGTTATTATTAGGTACTCATACCCTTATGCCGATGTTATAATTAAATGATAATCGATACATCCCTTGTTTAACATTACTGAGAATATGAGTTCATCCTTTATTATGGTTCTATTTCCCTTGGATATTAATAATGGATTTATGTATGGTGTTTCTAAGAGGGGTAATAGTAGTGAGTAACATTGTGAGAGATGATATAGATCTTTTATATAACAATTTTTTATCTGTCCATGTTTCCATTGTAGCAAAAAAATTATATTTTGGTTGGATTGTAATTAAATGTAATTAATTTTCATCTAATATGATGTAATATTTATAAACGAAAATTATGGGATCTAGTTGTTGGTATCATAGAATGGGTTAGTTATTTTTTAAAACTCTGCTGAGAAAAATTTATTGGGAATCCGTAGGATAATATTATGAATAATAAAACTTCATATGTTATGGTAATGATTAGAGTTTGGTGTTCCTAATAAATACATTAGTGTTAGGATACAAGCAAGTAGATGTGGCCATGGAATAGATGAAATTAGGTATAATAACATTTAATGACATGGATTGGGTATTAACTCAATTATAACGTGTTCAAGATGATTGGATCTATGACTTTTATAGGTATAGAAAATCCAAGGTGATATGCTGGAAATAATTTATATTTTTTTATAAATAGTTATATTGTATTATAATATATGAAAAATAAGAATGTACGATGTTATAAATAAGGATTCATAAATTAAAAATAAGGTTTTTTAGTTTTGATAATCTATAAATTAGGTTTCGTGATGGCGTGATTACTCACTATGATTATTGTTTCTCACCCCAGGATTTTTCAGTTTTACACTATTTTGGGAACCCAAAAAACCATTTTAACCTTGAATGTGACATATATTTCAATGATTTTCCTCAAAAAAATAAAAATAAATGGGATATGTAATTTAAATTATTGTCATCATTTCATACTAGAAATCTTAATATATTATTAACTAACTCAACTTGGGTGAGCTTTATAACACACATAATAAGTAAAAATTTGATACTCTTGAAGACCATGGAGAAAATAACATAAAAATTCCTATAGTTAGAGAATGTGGGATGAAGGCCCTATGTTATTGCCTCAATTAAATGGGAACATATTTTATTATTATAAAATAATTTCATAAATAAAATAGTTTTTGAGAAAAATTGAAGTTTTTTAACAGAGGAAATGAATTTAAAACAAAGAATCGACTAACAGTTGAATATTGTATGGGTGGGTAACGTGATCATTATCATATTAGATTCCCTAATCCAAGGTCTTACTCCTATACCAAGGAAGGAAATGTGCTATAACTATCATTGAATTGGATCATGATGGTTATGGAACACTTATCTCCATATTTGATGACATGATGTGAAATTTATAAAAATATTCCCTATAAATTTTTTATTATTCATAAATTATTTGAATTTGATGTGATTTTGATCATTAGTTATATCTCACTAAATATTTCACATATAAATTTATAAAATAAGGAAGTATCATTTTATATATTGAACCAACCTATGATTTCCTTTTGGTGCAAGGATATATACAACGTTCAATTGAAATTATATTCATTTATGGATGTTTCTTATTATTCAAACAGGGAGTTAATATTAGATGGATGGAGAGAAAATCAA
Source organism: Viscum album (assembly GCA_963277665.1). Taxonomy (NCBI): domain Eukaryota; kingdom Viridiplantae; phylum Streptophyta; class Magnoliopsida; order Santalales; family Viscaceae; genus Viscum; species Viscum album. The sequence continues at coordinate 1,981,203,710 of OY728122.1, read as the reverse complement.
CATAAAAGATACTGCCTTTATATGAGAGTTTATTAATGTCTTTCCCAAAGAGTTTTCAAATATTCCACTGAATAATGAATTTTAGTTTTCAATAAATTCCATACTAGGTTATACACTTATTAAAAAACTCTATATAGAACAGAACCAATGTTGTTTCTAGAATTGAAAAAGAATATCTAGAAGAATATTTTTGGTATTTATTTTGGCATGTGCATCTCCACGAACCCATTAGGTCATTTTTTACGAATAATGATGGATCAATATGACTATTCATTAATTATTGACAATTGAAAGGATTAAAACCAATAATAAGTATCATCTCCCTAGCATTGGGGATTTCCCAACCAATTATGAGGAGTTTAATATTTTTAATAGATTCATCATCTATCTTGATACTATCATTTTAGGTTAAAAGTTAAACCAACATCCAAAACAGCCTTCCATATAAGGTATGGACACTATGATTTTATAGCGATACTGCAACTATCCTCATGGATATATTTAATAGTTTCCTTATATAAAACCATGATCATTTTGTTATTGTGATTATAGAATAAATTATTAGATTTTCAAAAATTATGGAAGATCATGAAGGGAACTTATGCAATTTTTTAAAAACTCTATTGAATGATAATTTTTATGAAAAATCAATCAATTGTTAATTTTTGATATAATATTTTTCAGGTTTTATCATATAATCTCAAGATAGTATATATCTGTTGATCCATCAATAATGGATGTTATTTAACATAGACCTAGAATAACTACAGAGATAGAGATCTATAGTTCTATGGTATTGTAAATAAATTATTAACTATTTGTGAGGATTCTCCCATGGTTATCTAATTCACTCACTAAGATAACTTTTATACAACTCAACATCCTCTATATAGGTGAATTCAATGAAAAGTTAATGTATTTTAAATTAAATATGTTCAGTGAACCTATACTCAAATCACACTATAATAGAGGATTATTTATGATCTATGTTGACTCTTCAAAGAAAAAATTTTATTTTTTCCTCATTTAGAATGATATTATGGAACCTTATGACTCATACTAATTGAAGGATCATAAGAAATATCACGTGGCATAGGATTTTGAATCTTGGGTGGTAATATTTGAATTAAATATATAAAGGAATTATAATTAACATTAATGTTGTTTCAAAAAAATTGATAACAAATGTTTAAAATATATATTAACCTTGAAAGAGTTTAATATTCTCAAAATAAGATGGTTGTAGTGGATTAATGATTAATAATACATAAAAAATTACCATCCAAGGAATGTGAAGAAGGTATATGATACTCTAATTCAAAAGGGTAATACATATTTATCTATTTTAATTATCCTAAAGATTCCATTATTTTTGGATATTACAAGGGTAGGGAATGAAATTGTGATGTATGTGGATAAATCATATTTTACTCAACTTAATGTTGAAAAATATATCCATGCGGTAATTAAATAGGAACATAAGAAAGTTTTATAACTACAAAATAATTGAAGAAATTTTCTTGAATTCACTCTTTTTATGGTGGAATAATATGTTTTAAGAATTTAGTATGAGTACCATCAATATCCGACAAGAAATATTAGTTGGATGGAATTCATATTTCATCATCCTCTATTCAGGTTGAAAGCATAAGTAAAAATAAATATCCAAAATATTATTTAGTTTTTTTGGAAAAAATGATGATATATATATAAATGTATTTATCATCGAACCTAGTTACTCATCAAGTTAAGGATAATAGATAAAATTGAATGGGAATGATAAAACCATTACCGATACCATAATGGATACGGGAAAAAACACCATAGATTATTTATCACACTACCCTTAACATCAGAAGGATATAATGTTATCTATATTGTAGCAGATATCTTTATAAAGTGAGTAATTTCAGTTTCTATAAAAGAATATATCAGTATTGATTATATTTCTAGAATATATATTATGGATGTTTTTAGGTTTTATGGTGTACCACATTATACTATATCTAATTAATATTTAATGTTTACCTCAATTTGATGGAAAATTATTCAGAAATATCTCGATATTGAGTTGTGTTTTTGAGCCACTTCTCCTCCTAAAATAAATGGTCAATATAAGTGAAACATTTTAACCATTTAGGATATATTTATATCCAATTCTATAGATTGCAATGATTATTGGGATCAAAAACTTTTTCTAGTCAAGATTTCTTACAATAATAGATTTACCAAAACAGCTACATGGATCTTTATGAAGCCCTATATGGAATGTTTTGTAGAAGTTTGACATGATAGTATAAATTTATGGAATGAAATATATTGGTACCCAAGATAATTGAGGAAATTATATTGAATTTCAATTCTATTTAGTATCACATGAGTGTTACTCAACATCGACATAAAATGTAACTTCTTGAACCTAGTTTACTCCTATATAACCTAACACGGTCGACCACATGACCTCAAGCATGCATCGTCATACGCCAGAGTCTACCAACTTGTAGTAGGGGTCTATGTTAGTATAGTCAGGAGAATATACACCCTTGTTCAGTGTGTTACACAATGATATATAATAGTAGTAAGAAATAGAAACAATAATAAAAAATTAGCTGTAAAATAATAATAAATCATCCAAAAAATAATCAATAGGTAGAAGCAGAATCGATGTCGTATAAAAAAATGATGATCATGTCATGGTACTAATGAAAAGGTAATACACATAAGACATAAGGGTATATAGATATAAAATATTCTATACAAAAAAAATAAATTAAAAAAACTACTTCAACTAGTATCACAAACATTGGCTTAGTCCTCTACTCACATACTCTATGAAATGATAGCAAGTTAAAGAACCAATGTTAGATGTTTCCCTTTGTACCTACCTAAAAACATATTGTCTATTCGGGTACCAACTAGTAACCCGAACAAGGTGCAATATATACTCATTAACTCACAACCAATGAAATCTATAACTATCTAGTTTGTGTATATAAGATGAGAAGTTTATATTTAATAATATATTCAAGGAAGTAAATAAATAAATAAATCATTTCAGACCGGGTTTGTTAGGGGACACCCGACTAACACTATATACTTCGACCAAAGACGAATGTCTTTGAAAAAATTTCACCCTGTATGTAAATTCATATAAATATATATATATACAGGTATATATTTATATACCACTTATATATATTGAAATATATGTTCATATAAATAGATACACAACTATGGTCATAACCGAAGGAGTAATCGCAAATCATGCACCATTACTTATGAGGTGTTTAACAAACCATTAGATATATAAGCACAAATATATAATTAAGTGATCAAAAATACCAAAATAAATCATGGGCCAAACCCAAGAATGTACCAAGGCTTAACGAACACATCCTTAGTTTTAGGGTATTTGAATTACATTCCCATACAAAATGTTCTATATAATCAACCCGAGTATTTTTTTAGGTAAACTAATAGACCCATCACAATAGGATTCCATATAAGGAAACATGTACCACCATTGACACGATATAAATAATACCCCTTAGAGTTCATCCATGGTGTACAAAATCAGGAACTTAGTATCACTTGGGTCATTTTAGTATCATTTCCTACCATGATCGTCCAATGTAATCCACTAGAAAACCATCTATCACTCATGGGAAGAATTAAGATAGTCACCTAGTGTGCCTGTATATGTGTTTATATAAAGAACCTAGGTATCAATTTAAAAATGTTATAATTAATTAAATGTCTTTTTTTTTCTAAGAATGATGATCTCATCCAAGGAATCATATATATGGATCCATGTGACTCCCACAACTTGGTATAAAGGAAAGGTCATAGGTAGCACTAAACACATACTATTCAAAAATAGTTTTATTCCTTTTGGAAAAATCATTTATTGTGGTAGTTTAAGTTTTAACATGAAGGAATAGGCATGTAAATCTGGAGTACCATTTTCCCTAGTCCAATTTAAAAAAATCCACAATAAAAATCACCAATTAGATTGAACTTAAAGGGTATTTCAGAATAATTAGAAAGTATGAGGATCTTAGGTTGTTATGGATAGAACAACCATATCAGTTCCTCCCACTAAGGAGGTATACAACAAAATTTGTTTAATGGGTTTCTAGGACTATAATAAACATGAAATCATCCATTAATTTAATAAATTAACTGTTTAGGGGGATTCCCAGGAACGATTTCACATGCCTCACAATGATGCACAATATATACCATCAAAACTTTATAAAAAATAGGTAGACCACCTAACTTCAGTTGGTGGAACTCTTCCCATCCATTATCATCCTTTAAATTGATATATGACATAAGATATCTTAAAAATAAGAAAATTATCTAAAAATAGGTTGTTTTGGATTACATGAAAATAGATCCAAATATGATGAGATAAAACTAGAAAATCATTAAGAGGAATGAATCTCTTATTGAGACACATATGTTGAAACTGATTGTAAGGAAATCAGAGCATGGATGAGGGAGGGTGATAAATGAAAATGGATATGCAAGGGAGGTGATCAATCATTGATAATCTTGAGGAAAATGTTGTATTGGGATAAAATAATGTTTTTATCCCTATGAAAATATGTCATGAAATTTTAATGTCATGCATAGAATTCACATCGTTATTTCTGCAAGTTTCATTTTCCTCAAAAGAAAAACCTATTCACATCATGAATAAGAGTCATGGTGTGTATTGAATTCACATATTGTAATAAATTTGTGGGGTCTAGAAATATAAATTCACATCTTGAATTTAATTCTAATTATTAATTGAATTCACATCATGAATAGGTTTTATATCTAGGGTATAGATTATCATACCATATTTTCCAAAAACAATTGATCAGCCTCAAGTCATGGTTACATAGGATTAAGCTAAATGGTAAACATAAAAATGGTTTAGCCAAATTTAAATGAATCCATACATCTTTAAAAATTCATGTCATTAAAACATTCTCTGATTAAAAAAATTATCCCAAATTTCCCTTCTGAGGGTGGTAAAACATCATATGAGAAATGGTCTGGCCACTAAACATGTAGGTTAGCCTCTCTCTCCTAGGTCGCATCCAGTAAATGGATGTGATACCATAGAACCCATAACAATGGAATTGTCCAGCCTTAGAGAACCTTCATGCTTTTAACAATAAAATTCTCAATATTATCCTCAAAGAAAGTATCTGTCTGTAGCTCTATATCCATAGGATCAAACAAATGAGATGATACAAAATTATAACTTTTATATTGTGACACATGGAAGATTTTTTTCATGTCATTATTCCACTAAGTTATAGACAATAGATAGGTTATCATCCTTTCTTTTTCTAATATATTTAAATTCAAAATGTCACACGGAAATTTCTTTCCCTTTCTTCAAATCCATCTACGAACCTTTCCAGAAAAAACACATATAAAGAACCGATGTACCACTTATATTTATAAAGGTAAACAATGATGATCAATATAAGACTTATAGATAGATTGAGTAGTATCCATGTGCTTATTAATAAAATATACATACTCCACAGTCTCCTGAATGAGAAAAGTTCCAAGTAGCCCTAACTTAACTACCTCTTTCCATCACAAGGATGAACTACATGACCTACCATATACGGCCTCATAGGGATACATCATAATAATTTATTGAATGATTTTATTACAAGAAAAAATGATGACAGGTATGTGTTTCTCCCATGAACAAACCAAATCATAGATAGATTCCTAAATAATTTCCTCTTATAGCTGTATAATACTATCAGAGTTACCCTCAGTCTATGTGAGGAATGTTGTACATAGATACACCTATGAACCCAGTGCATTCTGTAACTACTTCCATAACCATGAAATGAACTGAGATACCATGCATTATATGATAGAATTGGTAAAACCGTGAATCCAAACAGTCTCCCAAAGGTAATGAAACCATAGCCCACCTACTAAAAAGGCGTATTTAATCAGAAGAAAGTTAATGACCTTGTTCAACATTTCAAAGACCCCCAATACCTATTCACTTCCTCTAGGGGATCTAAACAAGGCCATTATGAAATCTATGGTGACTTCATCCTATTTCCTTATGGATATTGGTGATCTTCCTTTACCTAATGATTGAGGTAATATTGTATGACTGAACCTATATTCTTCTTTCTTATACCTGGCCAATAATACCGGAAACATACATCTCATTACATCTTTCTAAGCCCAAGGTGTACTTCCCATACCGAGGCATGATTATTCTACATTAACTCTTCCTATATGTATGATGGAACCCAGATATGTCCATTTATGTGTACAATATCATCCTCTTTGATATCCCAAATAGTTGTTGGGTACCTACCAAAAATAATCCCCTTTAGGAATAATCCCTTATGATCTGAAATTTTTCTCATCCTTACCCATTATAGAATGGATGTTATAACTGTCAAAGATACTAAACCAAGTTTTTCATGTTATTCATAAACCCCCATTTGAATATCAAAAAACATTCCAATAAATTTCCACTCACTAATTGCTTCCTGGAAGACCTACAATTTATTTTTATAGATCATGTGATTTGATATATTATATTCCTTTCAGGGTGTATATGTGAGCTCATAATCAAACTAATTTAGGTATTATACCCTACTATGGTTCTTGAGATTAAAATCATGTTGTGTGGAAATGTATTCGAGAGTTATTTGGACCATTTAAATGAAGAACCACTCCCCCAATAGATAATTACTCAAACAAATTAAATCATGAACTTAAAATTTTAGCTTGAGGTCGTGTGTAGGGTAAATACACACATGATGTCTTGGTTAGCAGGATCCATATTCCACAACTCAATATCCCCCCATAAAAATGATTCATTCCTGATTCCTGACATGTCATAAAAAAATTCAAAGATTCTACCATGAATAGGAAGAATTATGATCAATGTAGTAGTCAGTCTACATTTCAGCTCTTAAAAGGCTGTATCACAGGCATATGACCACAATAATGCAATTCTAATTTTAGTAAATCCTATTAGAGGTACTTTTATGTGTGAAAATTACTGAATAAAATGTATGTAATATCAAAAAAAACAAAAAAACTGTGTATGTCAAATAAATTATTGGTATAATTCTAGATAACTATTTTGACACCCTTTATTAGGTCAAAAGACACTCCTTCCCCTAAGATGATATGAGCTAATAAGTGAACCATATTGATCAAAATGTGGACTTTTGTGAGATTATCATATAATTGGTTCTTTATCAGTTTATTCATCACTATCCCAAAATGTTTTGTGTGGACATGTCATTTATGATAACACACTAAAATATCATCCATGAAGACCACCCTAAAAGAATCTATATACTGGTGAAACTCAGTATACATTAGGGCCTTGAAAACTATGAGAATGTTCATAAGGCCGAACATAAAAGCCATATACTCCTACAATTTGTATCTACTCTAGAACACTGAATGTTGTATGTTTGATGGCCTAACATGGACCTGATGATAGTACAACCTCATGTAGATCAAGGAGAAAATCATCTCTCCTTAGATCCGTTAAAGAGATATTTTATTAGAGGAATTTGATACTGACTCTTAACCTTAATCCCATTCAAAAGATAATAATTAACACAAAATCAATTGGTATCTTTCACTTCCTTGAGAAAACTATTTGTGCACCACATAGAAAAGTAATGGTTTTTTTAAAACCCTTAACTTATATGTCTTATAATTAATTTTTGAGTTCCTAGATATTGGCGTGTTCTATTTTATAGGGTTTAGTGGAAAATGATTTTGCTATGGGAACTAGCTCAATAGTGAAAACTACCTCTCTAATAAAAGGTAATGTAGATATGTATCCAGCTGAAACATCCATAAAATTATCCAGTATAGGAGGGAACTCCACACATCACACATCCTAATCACTCACAATGAGACCAACCATTGGGGTTATCATATCACCCAACCTACAATTCTCTGGTCTTGATTGAATTTACAAGATATCTCATTCACCCTTAAGAATATAAATACCATCCTATGGTGTAACACCCCGAGTTTCAATAAAATAATTTTTTATGTAATAAATGAGTTATAAGTTTCATAAATATTAATATTTTGTATTTTAATATAACCATGTGGTTTAATTTAAAATAAATGAAATTCTATTACTTTAATTAACATTATTCTAAAAATTTCTTTTTTAAATACATGATGACATAAAAATTTATAACATGAAATAAAATTTTATAAAATATTTTTTTAGTAAATAAAAAATAATTTGATATGGTAATATTATTATATTTTTTTAATAACCTTATTCAAAAATTTCATTTAATGTTATTATTTTAAAGTAGTATATATTGTAAAGTTAACATCAATATATTTTATGTAATATTATTTTATAGAAATGCAATATTAATATCAATATTTTAATTTGTGAAAATAAATATTTAATCTGACATGAACACTTATATTAATATTATTTGGGTTTAGTAGTTTTTTATTTTCGAAAATATAATATATATTTACATACCAAGATGTATTCGAAGTTATAATTATTTGTTTTGAAATTATAAATTTTAATTAGATTAATTTATAGAAAATTATTAAAATCATGAATTTTTTAATAATATTATAATTATATAGTATAACTATTTTAATATTAAAGTTAAACTCATATAAATATATATTATAATCTTTAAATAAATAATGAAAATGATATAATAATAATATTTATAATAAAAAAACATAATCTATATTGATAGTTATTCATTCCCTGAAAAATTGTGAAATTTAGTTTAAGTGGATTCATTGTCGTTTTGGGGATCCCATTGGAGGGATTGGCTCACATTTTGGTGGAAATCATGTTGAGGGATATTTGGGTTTTGGTCATGGCTATGACAACAAGTTGAGCAGTGCTGGAAGAGTTTGACCATTGTGTGGTCGAGGATCAGTGGTTGTCACCGCTATTGAGAAGTCCATGGGAGACCAGTTGCCATTCCTAAGGATCCATGTTTCATCCATGTTTAGGGTTTTTGGTCTTCGACGAATAAGATATAGTGCAGATCTAAGGATTCTATTTTCTTCTATATAGCGAGGTAATCCTTTTTCCCTTTTAGTTCCATGTTTTCCATCTTTTTAACTCTATGGTGGGCCATTTTTGTTTTCTTCATCATCAATATCGTAGGAATTGTTTGTCTATGTATTTCTTTGTTTACAAACAAATTATGTTTGGTATTATTTGACGAATTTTGAATCTTCAGAATATCTATTGGTATTTTTACATTTTTATGTCAATTTTTATTTATTGTTTTCTTATTCAAATGATGATTTTTCTTATTTTAAATTGGTGGATGAATTAATATATAATTGTTTTATCGTCATATTCGATATAGAGATTCCACCGCAAGCTATTTTGTGTTGCTTTCAATCTCGTGGTCTATTGGGGTTCCAATTTCATATATTTTTATCATCACTATATAGTAATGGTTTTTCTATAAAATCTGATAAACCTGGCATGTAATGGTAATTATAAATGACCCAACCTAGAGTTTGTAGAGTAGGATTCCACATCAACCTAACTTCTTCTATTTTCTCCATCAATTCAAGTAAGGGATATTATTTTTATACGTTCATTTTTAAAATTTAATGGTTTAGAATTTTAATTTTTCTAGTGGAATTTTCTTGTTTTAAAAATTATTCCTCAAATTAAGGAAATTTGATATAAAGAATTATGTGTTCATATAATTCATTTACGAAAATTAAATTACTCTTGCATTTCCAAATTTATTTTCAATTTATTTAGTAAACATTTCTGCAGTGAAAATGTTATATTAAAATTCTGATTTTATATTTATACTTGATTTATAAGGGAATAATTATTTTCAATTATAACTTGTAATGGATTTTATTTTTATTATATTTCTCATTATTATATTTTCTAAATTCCAATTTATTTATGTTGTAACATTATACAAATTGAGAAAATTATGTTTAAGGGTGTAATTAAATTTATTTCAAATTTTTAGGTCTTGAAATTTTTTAAATTTCAGAATGAAATGCATCAATTTCATTAGTTTTTCAAAAATTATTATTTCACTTCTCAAAAATGTTAAGAGAGATTAAAACTATTTATATAGAACAATGTGTATTTTTAAAAGACACACACACACATATATAACTATGTGTGATTATGTATGGTTTTATCTTTTTTTTCCATTATTGTTTATAATAATTTATTGCTATATAATGGAAGGATTCATTAAAAACCTTATTATTTTCAATAATTTGTAATCCTATATACTATTACAAAACAAAAATTCAACTTACACAAAAGTATTTAACAAATTTTATGTTTTAATATGATTTCATATTAATTATGAAATTGAATATTTTCATTTATCGACATTTTTCTCAACCATCTATTTAATTCATGAAGAGGCGTGTTGTAAATTCAATTCCAATATACATGTATATATATTTATATATCTGGATGAAATTTTTATTATCTTATTTATAATATTATTTTCAATTTATCATAATATCTCTAAAAAATGAACATGACATTTCATCACATTTTATCAACATTATGAGCATCGCATCTACAGATAAACATGGACACATGTTATTTTTATCATCGACACCCATCCCATTTAAAATAGTTTTTTGTTTCAATTTTTAATTTTATCGCTTTACTTTAAAATTAATAAGTACACTGTGTTCATTGAAAGTGTTTTATATTAATGGTTAATTTTATAAATTTATGTGAAATACATAATTAGTTATTACTTAATATTGTTATAAAGTAAAAAGGGTAATTTACTAGTGCTATGTGAAGAATTTATATGTTCATTTCATCAACATATGCATATAATCAATTAAGAAATTGTTTTATCAATATATTAAAAAAAGATATAGTTTTAAATTATCAATTTTTTAAAATGAATTAGATTTGTTAATGAATGGAATTTGGAGTACTTGGATGATTAAAATTATTATCAATTTATGTAAAGTTAAATGAAATGATTTTTGATGTCATCCAAACTAACTAGAAATTCCCATGGAATGTTTACATATTTATATAACCGTATAATATTCAAACCATGGGTTATTCGAATTTTGGTGTAACGGGTGGTTTCATTGAAATTATAACTATTTATTTCCAAGATTAATAAATCCATGTAAAATTTATTAGACATTATTTCACTTATATATTTATACATATATAGAATTTTATGTTTTAAATATGATTTCATATTAACTTTTCCAAAGGATATTCTCATTTATCACTTTTTTTCTAAAAAATAAATTTATTCTTGTGCTGATGAGTATTATGAATACAACATGTATATATATAAACGTATATGTATATATATATTTATTGGAATCATGAAGTTGCTTTATTTTAAAAAACTAAACTCATGGTGTATATATATATGCATAAAGGTTATTATGTTCATTGACATGACATAATACTTGAAGTTATATTTTTTAAAATGTGTATAACATGTCAGTGTGTAATTTTAATGTTAAGGATGTCACATCTGCATACAGTCATGGTCATGCGTTGATCGTGACAATAACACATTTTTCGGTCATAATAAACTGCTGGTTATAAATAAATTTTCCATGACTATCAAGAAAATGGATTTCTTCATTAACTGAAATGAATTATTAATAATTTTATGTGTTACACATATTTATATATTTTAAAATATTACTTTGAGAAGAAAAAAAAATATATTAATTTTTATTAAATGTGCATTTATTTCATTATTCATTTTATTATTGCCTTACAAATAAATCCAATCAATTTAAGTGTGATATGAATGTTTCTGTGATAATATATAGATTAATAAATAAAATTTTGATGGTGGAATGTGACACATCAGATCTTTTAATGAATTTATGTAATCTATGAATAAGATTGAATTAAATCAAAGTGGTATGGTAGACTTTGGTTTTTTAGTGAAATTATTTCACCTATGATAAAGATTAAATTAAATCAATTTGGTGTGAGAAACTCTTATTTAATGAAATATGTTTAGTAGAAGTATGAGGAAAACATAGGACACACTATGTGATGGGAGAGACCCTTTACAACCTCTCAATGTATCAGCAGGTCTCATGAGAAGAACTAGGTCCTGGCATGAGGCCTTGAGAAAATGGTTATGTATGGTATTGGAATGAGTCGTTGACAAAATTTTTATGATATTAGGCATTATTCATTCCCCCATAATGATTATAGCATGTGAATGTCCATATGATTAGTTAATAAGAAGAATAACCATGATTAAGTTTCATTCTCATATGAACATGTATCAATCCGTTATACATTTTTCAGTGCACATGGAATAATTTTGTATACTTATGTATATCATTTATTAATAAGTGTTAATTTATTTTTGTTAAATTCATAAACAAAGGTTAAGAACTTATCTATCATTTCATGGTTTGTATACTTGTGTTTTGATGTTGTTTTCTATACAAATCCAAACAAGTAACATTTTATGTGAAAAACTGTATCCACATGCCTAGAATGTCATACATAATTATGTATTGTAATTATTTAACTTATAAGTGGAATTTCTTGATTTGGTTAAAGTATTTTCATATTTTATAATAGATTTTATTGGAAACTCCTATATTTGTTTGAAAAAATTTTTACATGGGTTTATCCTAAAAGATGTTTCAAAATCATTTAAGAAAATGGTGATGAAATTTTAAGGGAAATGTTAATTTCATGATTTAAAGCATGTATTTTTTTAAGAAATATTTTAAAGAGATAGATATTTCTCAAAGGTTTTGTTTGGAAACCCCTTACTCGGAATTTCCAATGCTCACCCACTGTTTAAAATTATTTTTCATAGGTCACATTGAAGTCCAAAGTTAGATTCCATAGTTTTTATGTGTGTGGAAGAGAAGTTTTCCTTTTGCTTGATTAATTTTATTGCTACTCTAATAAACTGTAATCTTGTATCTAACTCTCTAGAACCATGACTAGAAAACTTTCCTCTACTATGTATTGTTTATGAATGGGATATTATAGTTGGTATTAGTGAAACGGTCTAGAAAACATTGGAGATTAAATTTTTTTGAGTCTAGAAGTTTAGTGGTTCATGAGTTTTTTAATTATGAATATGGAAATTCTGAATTTTGTTTTCTTGATGAAATCAATTACAAGGGCACAATTATTTTTAGGGGGGAATAATGTGACACCATCAGTTTCAATAAAAGAATTATTTTAAGTAATAAATGCTTTATAAGTTGAATAAATTTTATTATGAAGTATTTTAATAAAACCAGGTGGTTTTTTCAAAATAATTGAAATTATATTACATTAATTAACATTAATTAATTTATTTTCTAAATACATGAAGCCATTTAAATTAATTACAGGATATGTTAATTTCTAAAATATTTTTTTAGAAAATAAAAAATCAACAATTTAAGGTAATATAATTATATGTTTTCATAAATAATTTATTTATACATGTGATTTATAGACTTTATTTCAAAGTATTATATGTTTTAATATTAATGTCAAAATATTATAAGTAACATTATTTTTTAGAAATACACTATTAATATTCACATATTAATTTATGCAACTAAATATTTTACATAACATGAAAAATTATATTAAAGTAATTCAGGTTTAAAGTATTTTTATTTTCTAAAATATTAAATATATATATATATTGATACACATATGTATATGATGAAATAATTATTAGTTTTAAATTATACATTTTTATTAGATGTTTTTATATAAAATTATTAAAATTATTATTTTTTTAATAAAATTATAATTATGTAGTATAACTATTTTATTATTAACATTAAAATCATATAAATATATTTTATTATTGAAATAAATAATAAAATTTATATATTAATAATAGTAATAATAAAAAGAAAAAAATATGTATTTATAATTATTCTTTTTAGAACAAAATTTGAAAAGGGGGTTAAGAGGTTTTATTGTCTTTTTGGGGATCCTATTTGAGGGATTAGTTGACATAGTAGGAGAACTCAAGAAGAAGAGTTTTCAGGTATTGGTCGTGGCTATGGCTCCAAGTCGAGTAACGCCGGAGGAGTTTGACCATTGTGCAGTTGAGGATCAGGGGTCGTCGCTGCTATTGAGAATTCCATGAAAGACTAGTTTCCAACGATGAGGATCCAAGTTTTTTCCATGTTTAGGGTTTCTGGTCGCTAAAAAATAAGATCCAGTGCAGATATGGGGATTCTATTTTCTTCAATCTAATGGGTAAGGCCTTTGTTTTCTCTTGTAGGTCTAGAATTTCCATCTGTCTAACTCCTATATTTTTCGTTTTTGTTTTATTCTACGTCAAGATCATCAGTTTTTGTTTTCCATGTATACATTTATATAAAAATGATTATTAATGGTCTTAATCAAATGATTTTGAATCGTCTGACTATCTAGTGGTATTTTTAAATTTATTATGTAAATTGTTTTCTATTGTTTTCTTATTTGGATAAACCTTTTTCCTGTTTTAAATTTGTAGATGAATGAATATATAATTGTTTTGTTTTTATCTTTTAAACACATCTTGCACCGAAAGTTATCTTGTGTCTCTGTCACAGTCCTAGTCCACTAGTTTTCCATTTGCAAGTACATTTACCATAACTTCCCAATAATGGTTTCTCAATAAAATCCGCCAAACCTAGTGTGTAATGGTTATTGAAAAAACCCCAACCTAGAGTATGTGGAGTAGGAGTCTGCAGCAACAGAACGTATTCTTTTTCTTCTGCAAAAATTTAATTAAGGTATATAATTTTTATAAGTTCAATTATTTACCATCTAATTGATTATAATTTTAATTTTTTCAGTGGAATTTTATTTTTTAAAATTTTTTCTTCCAATTAAGAAAATTAGGTGTGAAGGATTATGTGTTCATGAGATTTTTTAAGAAAATTAAATTACTCTTGCATTTTAAAATTGTTATCCAATTAATTTAGTATCCTTTTATGCTCTACAAATTTTAGTTTAAAATTATGATTTAATATTAATACTTGTTTTGTAAGGGAATAATTATTTTCAATTATATCTTTTATGGGGTTTTATTTTTATTATATTTCTAGCTATTCTATTTTGAAAATTTCAATTTATTTGTATTGAAAATATTATGTGAATTGAGAAAATTATGTTTAAGTGTGTAATTTAATTGATTTCCAATTTTTTAATCTTTATATTTATTAAATTTTATAAGGATATGCAACAATTACTAATTTTTCTAAAATTATTATTTTACTTCTCAAAAATGTTATGGGAGATTACAATTATTTATATCAAACTAAGTTTATTTTTAATATATATATATGAAATAGTGTGTGATTATATAAGGGTGTATATATTATGTATTGTATTTTTTAAATTAATTTATCATGGAATAATGGATTGTTTCATTAAAAATCTCATTATTTTCAAGAATTAGTATTCTTAATGATGATTCCAAAAAAGACAATTCCACTTAAAAATAAGTATTTAACTAATTTTATGTTTTAATTTTATCTCATATTAATTCTACCAATGAATATTTTCATTTATCAATGTTTTTCATAACCATGTATTTCATCCATGATGATGAGTGTTCTAAATTCAATGCCAATATGAATGAATATATACTTATATATATGAATGAAATGGTTATTATCATGTTTATTATTTTATTTTCGATTTATTTTCATATTTCCAAAAAAAATTCCTTGACATGTCATCACATTTTATCAAAATTATAGACGTCATGTCTGCATATAATAATGGCCACATGTAATGCTTATCGTCGACACCAGTTGAATTTAAAATAATTTTTTTGTTTCAATTTTAAATTTTAATATTTTTATTTCAAATTAATAAGTACACTACCTTCATTAAAAGTGTATTATTTTAAAGGTTACTTTTATAGTTTTATCTGCGATACATAATTAGTTGTATCATAAGAATATTGTAAAGTGAAACGGTAAATTAACTAATTCTATGAGAAGAAATTATATTTTCCTTTCATCAACATATGCATATAATAAATTAAGAAATTTTGTGATCAATATTTTAACATAATTTATAATTTTAAATTATCACATATTCTAAAATGAATTTTATGTGTTAATGAAAGGGATTTGGAGTAAAATGATGATTAAAATTATTAACAGTTGATGTAAAGTTAACTAACATGAGTTTTGGTGTTATCGAATCTCACTAGCGATACCCAAGAAAAGTGTATATATATATACAAGTATTATATTCATACAAAGGGTTATTCATATTTTTGTAATATCGGTGGTTTAATTGAAACTCTAACTATTTTTATCAAGGATTACTAAATCCAAGAATGATTTATAAGACATTATTCCACTTATATATATAACAATATTTATATTTTAAATTTTATTTCATATTGACTTTTTCAAAGGATATTCTAATTTATCGCTATTTTTTCTAATAGATATATTTATTTCATTCTGATGAGTTTTATGAATACAACATGTATATATATAAACATATATGTATGTATATATATATATATATTTATGGGAAGCATTATATTCTTTTATTTTAAAAAATTAAACTCATTTTATATTTATATATGTATATATAAATATATCTATAAAGGATATTATGTTTATTCGCATGTTACAATATTTAATTTCATATCTTAAAAAATGAGAATAACACATCATCGTGTTATTTTAAACATAAGGATGTCGCATCTTCATATAGTCAGGGTCATGCATTGAGCATAACAAAAATACATCTTTCATTCATAATAAATTCATGGTTTCAAATAAATTTTCCAATATTATTAAGAACATGGATTTCATCAAGAACTAAAATTTTCTAGTTATATTTTTTTGATCAGAACATATTTATTTATTGAAAAACATTATTTTGAGAACAAAAAATGATATATGCATTTTTGATTAACTGTGTATTTATTTCATTATTAATTTTAATGATTCCTTACAAATAAAGTAAATAAATTTATATATGAGATGAATCTTTGTATAATAATATATTGATTATGAAATAAATTTTAGGTTGTATGGGATATTCTGGATCAATTAATGAATTTAATTCATCTATGAATAATATTTAAATACATCAATGTGGTATGAGACACATTGGTTTGTTTAATGAATCTATTTCTGCTATGATAAAGATTCAATTAAATAAAACTGGTATGGTACACTTTTATTTATATACATATTTTCATTAAACATATGTAAAATGTATATGAATTATCATATGATGGGTGAGTCCCGCTATAGCCTCTCGATGCATCGATAGGCCTCATGAGACAAACTAGGTCTTGGCATGAGGCCTTGAGAAAATGGCTATGTATAGTCTTTCCACAAGGCCTTGAAGAGATGTTTCTGATGTCCTGTATTATGAATTCCCTCATAATTATTTTAGTAAGTGAAATTCCATGCGATTATATTGTTAGAAGAATAAACATGGTTAAGAATTGTTCACATATGAACTTGTTTTAATTATTTATACATTTTTAAGTTCATATATAATAATGTTGTATCCTTATGTACATATTTTATTAATAATGGTTAGTTTTTCATTTCACATTCATAAACAAATGATAAGAACTTATCATTCATTTCATGGTTTTCATACATGTGTTTTGATGTCTTTTTCTATTGAATTCCAAATAAGTAACATTTTATGTTCAAAATAGTATCTAAATGCCTGGAATGGCATACATAATTATTTATGGTCATTATTTAACTTATAAGTGTAATTTCATGATTTTGTTCAAGTATGTGCCTATTTTATAATGCATTTTCTTTGAAACTCTTAAATTAATTTAGCTATTTGTGCATGGGTTTATCATAAATTTTGTTTCAAAATATTTATGAAAATGGTGATGTCATTTTATGGGAAATATTAATTTCATGATTTAAAACATGTTTCTTTAATGAAATGATTAAAGAGAATGATATTTCTTAATGGTTTTGTTTTGAAACCCCTTACTATGCATTTCCAATGGTCACCTCTTGTCTAAAATTATTTTTCACATATCACTTTAAAGTCCAAAGTTAGACTCCTTCATTTTTACATTCATGGAAGTGAAGTTTAGATTTTATTTGTTTAATTTTATTGAAAATATGATAAATTGTAATATTTTATCAAACTCTCATGAACATAAATTGGTATGTGGTCCTCTTCTATTTAATGTTTTTTTGTTGGGTCCTTATATATGGTGTAGTGAATTTCACCCTTCAGTGATGTAAATTAACTTGAGAATGATATGACAGTAACCAATACATATCAAGTTTGATTTTTAAGTTCCTCAACTTCAAAAAATTTTTATCTCATGAAAAAAATATAGCCACCCATCTCAAGGGGGAATTTTACATGGGTTTACACTCTTGTTTTAGATCCCCAATTGTGTGTCAAGAATCATCATGCCATTGAAGTACTCTATTTTAAGCCCATAATTTACATAATTTCAAAAAATATGAATGACTGAAAATACCTTATAAATAATAAGACATAAAATAATAAATAGAATACTCGAATAGTTCCTCAAATAGTAGAAGGTCCCAGAATCTCCTCCTCAAAAGTAGGACACACTACATAAATATAACTTGATTCATGGACCTAAGATGAAACATAAATAACATTGGAAGGTACACTTTATAGGAATTTTACCTATGATGTTTGGATACCTTGGAAACATCCACCTCCATAGACTAATTATCTGGTAGTATCCTCTATACCTTTCAGATATGGAGAAGTTAATCATATACCTAAATACAGAGTCTGTGTAGAACCATTCTCCCTAGGAACATGAGAAAATGGTTGGAAAAGAGATGGTGGTGCACCATCCTACCACAATATTAGCACTCAATTGGTACCTTAGTATACATAGTATTCTTATGGCCAACCCTACCACACCGGTGACACACCACATAACTGTCATTGGATACCATCTGACTAGAGACCCCCCCATGAGAAGACTCAAAATGTCGTTTCCTACCCCAAGATTAGCTATCTCCCTACATCAATGATAAAATTTACTAGGTCATACTGAAATCCTCCATTACATTCCACCCATTGATGTGGTCCTGGTTAAATATCTCTGAAAAAATGGTTAGATGGAAGAAATTCAACTATAATCAGATGACACACACAAGACCATCCCTTAACCATCTCACAATCGTTAAATCAAAACTGAAAATGGTCGATATGAAGTACTGTTGTTTTGTTGAATGAGATTAATACTCTAACATAGATATACTACTCTATTGTAGCTTAATAAACTCTATATCATGGCATACTCTCACTATCGGCAAAAAGAAGTTGTCAAAGAAGGATTTAACAAAATCTTCCCAAACCATAGCCTAATGTTGACCTTCTTGGGTGATAACATCCCACTTTTTATTTGATTAATAATGGGAAATATAATTTTTGATATCGACCGTATCTCTTGAGGCATATATATTTAATTTAAGATCGATAAAATGTTATGTAGAAACAACTTATCATCCTGAGGTCCTCCATAACTTGAGACGATGGGAGAATGCTGCTATGGGAATTCCAATGGAAACTCTTCCATAGAAGGCACACATTGAAAAGATCCTTGTATAGACATTATAAAGAATATTAACCTCTCTCAGAACTAATCTTTCATTCCCATATTAGGAATAATATGAGGTGCTCAAGTAGCACCACAAGAGGAAAAAGTAGTGGCTCAAGTCCCACTCACATCGAAACATGATCATCATCATTTTAAAGGGGCACAACTCATGGATATAATGGAGTCATAACTCTAAAATATCAATAAAAATACCTAGAATAATAATTAACAATAAATGGGTTCAACAGTAATAGAAAAGGATAGGTACAAATTTTTTATATGAATTAGTTACACATCTATATGTACTCCCAAATTCATATCTAGGTTATAAGAATACTCATAACATATCCAATGAGTCACATCCTACTTACCACTAATAAGGTATGTTTAGGGTCAAGGTATCATAAAAAACAAAAAAGTTTCTAGTTAATGGAGTTTAATTTTCATTTCATAGATGAAAAAATATTTTAATTGTCCATTGCAATCCCTATTTACAAGTAACAACTCCATTTAATGTTTTAAATTCATTTACGGTTGAAATCATATATATATATATATATAACATGGTCTAGTCAGATGTTTCACCATTCCAAATTTATAAATTCCCAAACTACATGTAAATTCAATTTGTAATGTCATGTAACTGTGATCCAACCTTTAAAAATTTTATTATAATGTAATGGGTCATACAAAATTATTTGATTAAATGAATTACAATTACTAGTTTATAGAACTACATGTTTCATTTACTACAATTATAATCCATGAAATCAAAATCATCTCACATTTCAACTCATTAGACCAGAGGTTCATGGCTCAAACATGACAAAATAGGTTAATTAAGGTGACATCATCAATATATATGGATAAAATTTTAGATTTATGTAGAAACATTAATTAATCCCTTTATTCTATCTTTATAAAAAATAATAGCACATTTACAATTTATAATAGTTAAGACACTAGTAATTCAGAGAATGTAAAATCGGAAATGAAAAAAATGAGGTATACCACAATAGAATGAAATAACTCTTGATATGTGGATTATCAAGTGCCTATAAGATGGCTATGATGGAATCACATGACCATACCTAGACAATGAAAAATAAATTAATAATAACATCAATATCAATAATGCCAAAATACTTATGTTTCACTAAATGGTGATATCAATAAAACTATAACATGTGTAATCCAATAACAACAATATCCAATCATAGGAAATTTGGAATTTCCCAATATGTGGGTGAGGAACTCCCAAGAACAAACTGATTTCCAAATTCCGAAATGTTCCTAGTATCATGTCTAATTCCAAAATAGTAATATTAATGGAAAAAGGGACTTTGATATAAATTTTTAGCATCCAGGGTCCGGTTAACAAATATTTAACCGATCATGGTTAACCACATGACCTCAAGCGTGTCTCTCCATATTCCAGAGGTCACCGACTAGCAACGAGGGTTTATAATGGTACAAAGGAGAGATTATGTCACCATGATTACAATGTATAATAAAAATATATACTATTATTAAGAATAATAAACAGTAATAATCAATGAATGAAATATTTTTAATAAATCATAAAAACATAATCAACCGGTGGAAGTTGAATCAATGTCAAATACGAAAATTATTATCATGTATTGGTATTAATATAAATGGAATACACATTGTGTATACAAGTAAGGATGTATAAAACATGCTATAAAAAAATAAACAGGCCAAAGACAACCTCCACTAGAATCATGAGAATAGGACCAGTCCTCTAATTTGATACTCCATCCTATGATAGCAAGTCAAACTACCAAAGCTAGACACTTTTCTTTTTCCCTGCCTATAACCATAAGGTCCATTTAGGTACTAACAGTAGGCCCGAACAAGGTGTGTGATATACTTAGTAGTCTATCACTAAATACTTATATAGGAATACACTCTATGTATATAATATAAGAAGGGTTCAAGTAATAATAAAATATGATAAAAAATTAATGCATAAATAAATAATATCAGACAACGTTCCCAATGGGACACCTAAACGATACCAACAACATCGGCCTAAGCTGCATGTCTGTAAACAAATTTCACCCTTCATATACATTCATGTATATATATATATATATATTAAAGGTAAGTATTTATTTGAATCATATACATATATACATATATGTTTAGATAAATAGATACTCATAATTTGTTATAACTAATGGTATAAGCCCAAAGAGTCCACCATTACATATGAGGGGGTTCACAAACCTTATGGAATATGACATGAAGATATAACCGAGTCATCATACAAGACCAATATATATCATGGACCAAACCCTAGAATTTTTTTCACCTAGAGAATGAATATTTTGTTTTAGAGTATTAGAATGCTGAACCCACAGAATGTGTTCTATATAAGGAACCTGTTCACTAATCCAGGTTCTCTAATAAAACCCTTTCCAAAGGATTCTTTCGTGGTGTTCATATAAGGACCCATGTGTCACTCATGGACTTGTATTAAATATATCCCCCAGATTCCATCCACGTTGTACAATATTAGGATCTAAGTATCATTTATGGCATGCTATGGTAATAATGCCTACCGAGTACATCCAAGGTAATCCACTAGGGAGACAAATATCACTCATAGTAAGAAATAAGACATCCTTTATGCGATCCTATCTATGGTGTTATAAAAATATCCTATGTATCACTCCATGCACAATATAATCAATTTAATGTTTTTTCATCTCAATAAACCCCTTTAAGGATTCCTAAACATGGACCCTTATATTTCCATCGACATGGTATAAAGGTATGGTCATAGATATCATTATACTCATACCATTCGATAATATATTTTAATCATGTTGGATAAATCACTTATTTTGGTAATTTAAGTTACAAAATTAAATGAAAAATCTTATCAATATGGAATATAAGATTCCATTCTCTAATTTAAAATATACCACAATCGCTATGGGAAATTTAATACACATTGAAGGGTTGTTGAAAATTGTTCCAAAGCACGAGGCACCTCGGACCCTAAGGGAGGAACACCCTTAGGGGTGGCTTATGTCATGGTGTTTAACTTCAAATTTTGTTTTATCAGTTTCTAGGACTCTAATAACCATGAAATCATCAATTTATTTATTTAATTAATTTTTAATAAGAATCACCAAAAGGTCCTACTGTGTGGCACAAAGAAACTGCATATAGATCAAAAATGTTTTTTTGGAATAAGAACTAGAATACATGAAACAAGTTTTTATAAATATCTGCATCTGTTATCATCATTTATATCAAGAAATAATGGAAGAAATCAGTAAAATAACAATGTTAATTGAAAATAGGATATCCTAGATCACACCAAAATAGCACATAAGATGTCATGATAAACCTAGAGAAGAATGAAGGAAAATAAAAGTCTTACCGATATGTATCCAACACAATTCATGATGAAGGAATCAGATATAGAATGAGGGAGTACGATCAAATAATAAGTGTTGGAATTGGTGGAGCTCTGACATAGATTCTCATGGAGGAAAGATGAGAATGGGTTAAAATTAAGTGTTTATCCCTTAAAAAGGGGGTCATGACATATTAACAATGTGAATGGAATTCTTAACGTGAATTCTAAAGGAATCCTATTATTTGTAGGAAGAAATAGTTCAGATAATGGCTATGATTCACGACATCAATTGAATTAACATCCTAAAATAAATTCATGGAGTTTGGAAAAATAAATTTTAAAATATTAATTTCATTCATGTAGTGGATGAGTTCTACATCTAGGCTCCGACCAATTACTAACATCATTTCCAAAAATATACCATTATCCTCATGGTGTGATTAGCATGTATTATTCCAAAATATAATCATAAGTGGGTTTAACCAAATTTTAAATAATCTATACCTATATGAAAATCTGGGTCATTATAGAAAAGTAAATTTTTTATTCATTTGCAAAATATTGAATTCAATGTTGTTGTGAAGGTATTACTATGAATTTTACCACGGAATAATTTTATGAGATTTTTAAATAAAAATAAGTATTACCCTAGGGAGTATTTTACCATTCGATATTAAGGATGAATTAGGGATTATATGTTATCCCTTGGTTCCTCCACCAAACATATCCCATGTTCAAGATGTGTTTTATATATCTATACTGGTGAAGTAAATACATAATGATTCACATGTACTAAACATGGTAGCTGAACCATTGGATCATGAAATTTCTTATGAAGAATAACCAGTAGAAATCTTTTTTAACAGTGATGAAGTACTACAGAACATTACTACTCACATCATTAAAGTTCTCTAGAGGAATATCATATTTGAAGAAGAAAAATAGTAGCCCGACGAAGCGATGAAAAAAATATATCATATTTTTTTTAAATAGAGTGATGTAATTTCATGGGATAAATTCATTCTATGAGTAGTATAATGTAACCCACCAATATTTTAAATCTATTTTATCCCAAATAAACATTAAGTAATAAATAAACTATATGATTTGAAACCCTAAATCTAAATAAAATTTTATATAGTATAACAATGTAACCTAGGTGTTTGATTAGTGGGTATGAATATAATTAATAATAAAATAAAATATATATATAATGTTTTTATTTACTGAAAATTTACGAATTAATTCATAATAAATATATATTCAATTTTTAGTAATGTAATTTTATGCATAAAAATTATGCTTTCCTTAAAAATGGTTTTTATTTCATTTTGTGTGGGATAATATAATTAAAATTTTACATGTTTATAAACAGAATATAATAAAGTGGATATAATTTTCGGAATCATTATATTAATGTAATCATAATGTGATTTTTTTATTTTTCATAAAAGATAAAAATTTGAGTGAATAGTATAAAAATATAGATTTTGTAGAACATTTTCATTTAAATACAAGTATTTAAAAATTAAAATTTTATTTTGAATTGATTTTAAAATTTTATTATTTAGTTTTGGTTAAACTTAATCCAATCAATCTCATGTTAATATTCATTCTGAAAAAGTTTTTTATAGAAACATATATATAAACAAATAATTTTTTTGAGAAAAATACTTTTTCGATGTGATTTTTATATTTATTTTAAATATAATTTAGAATCCTTAAAATAAATTGAATTTAATAAAATATATTCTCTTTATATAATTATAATTCCCAAATTTTTTTATGAGGTAAATTTCAATTTCGGTAACAATGAAAATTAAATTTTTTTTTCTCAGTTATTCTTAAAATATGACTATGAGTTGGTTAAACTAAGAGTTAAGGGTAATATTTAAATATAAACATGTATATTTTTTTGTTGGAAATATTTATACACTATATTATGTATGGTTAGAATATGATTCATTCTCATGAATTTTTATTGAGTATGACATTATTATATTTTGATCTTTTTAAAAATTCTATGTGTGGTCTCTCCATCATTATGAATGTCCACTACTTCTCAAATATTCTCCACACATTAGGATCCTTTTAAAAAAATTCAATCAATCGCTAAACTTTTCCCTAAAATACTTCCCCAAGTCCTATTTTCGTTGGTTTGGATTATAATAAAAACCATTCAAGGCATAGGGTTTATGCGAAAGGAGTATTCTCAACTAAGTGTAATAACTCATAACAGAGTACTTTCAATTTTATTTCTCATTCCAACATATATAAAATTATTTTATACCAAATAATATGATAAATATATTAGCATAAATATAAGTATATTTTATCATGATGATGGATCAATATATTTCATCCTCCTATTCATCAAATGGGAAATGAATGTATCACTTGTTTGTATAAGTAAACTACCCAAACCCCATAGTGATATAATTAAAATTATAAAAGCACCATTAATGGTATATTATAATGATTTATTTAATATTTATATGTTATAATTATGATATAATTATGGTTTTATAATTTTATTTTTTTAACTTTCTTTATTTACATTTGATAAGAAAATAAAATAATGTTCATGTGTATGTACATAATACCGTCTCCATAAATAGTGTAATTAATTTTTCATTATATAGTATTTATAGATTATTTTAAATAAATATGTAATGAATATATGTGATGTTTATATCCTGATACAAATTATTTATTTTATGAGAAAATAACTAATGTAAATATACTAAAACATATGAACTTATATATTCATGAAAAATGAATAAATTAACATATGAAAACAACAATTTTTTCAAGGAATTAGTAATGAATGCGGGATGATATCTACTAAGTTTTTCATATATGATATTATAAATATTTAAATGATTTTTATGTAAATATAATATCTTTTGATTTATTTAAAATAAATTTATAGCACTTATAAATTAAGTTAAATTTGAGGTATGGTTTTTATGTGATAATCAAATTTCGTCAGTAAATTTTATTTTTAGATTTACAATGATGAAATCAGAGGTTTGATATCTACAAAATATCTTGAATTTTATTCTCTTATGGTTACTTATCTATATTACATGTTTTCATTTCATTTTACTCTTTTTTATGTAATATTCAAATAGAAAGAATGTTTTTAATAAAAACTCACATTATTTTTCTCTTCATTAGGGATGTAGTTTTCATTGTTCATTTCATTAAAATGATTTGAAGAATATTTTTACTATTCTCTAATGATTTTTGAAAGTCAATTTTTAGAATGTTTGAAATTTTATGAAAATTTTAAATGGAATATTCTTTTGATTTACTAAATTATGTACTTTTGAGTAATTACCAAAAACATGAAAGGAATTATCATTTTAACGTTTACTGCATGAATACATTTTCCCACCATAATAACAACCCTTTACATTTAATATTCCCAAAAAATTACATCCAATAACATTGAAAAATACCCTTTTCAATTCAATTTTCTCGTTGATATTTTTTAGAATTCTAGATTTTAAAATTTTAATTTCAAATTGAAAAGGGTATTTTTCTATACAAATATTCCAATAACATTTAAAAGGAATTATTCATCTATGATGACATCCTCTTGTATTAAATATGATTTACTATGTATACAATTCCATGATACCAAAATTATTTTTGTCTAGATGGATTATGTTAATGAAGAAAAAATATTTATAAAACCCAATTTCTTTTCCACTTTTTCTCTAGGATGAATGTTTTCAGGATCCTAGGAAATAAATTTGAATTTATAATTAATATCTGATAGTTGGGGCATACATTTTTTATCCCAATAAATAAATGGATAATTATTAATATTTTATTATCTTCTTTAATACATGAGGGGTTATACCAAGACTAATATAGGGTAAAGATGAGGTTATACTAATCCAAAAATTAGGTACACGAGAGGTTGTCCTAAGCTCGAAGTAGGTACATGGGTGGTTAAAGTAATCCTAATATGTGATGATTTTTTTTGAGGGTATAATTGAAATAATAATTCCATGTTAAGGAATATTCTACATTTTGTGCCACTATATTTGTATTTTTATTTTTTCTAATGTTATGATCTCTTGACATCTTTTATTTGATTATATTATAATCATTTTCTCTAGATCTGTCGTGTTTTATGCTTCGACTCCTATTGATGATCTTTAAATTTTAATTAATGTTTGGAAAATGTTATTTTAATTTTATCATACCCATAATATCAATTTATGATCATGTATATCTCTAATTTTCACTTACTTTTTATTTTAGTTCACACATAATTATGATTCCATTTCTCAAGGATGTGAAGAAAGGTTTTATGTGTGGTTTGTCTAAGAAGTTTGGTAGTATTAATAACATAGTGTGAGATGATGTATATATTTTATAATTTTTTTATATATCAATGCTTCCTAAGATAATAAAAATTTATGAACCTATCATGTATCATAATGATATAAAATTTATGTTAATATAATAAGATGTAATATTTATATATGAGAAATATAGGTCACAAAAGTTCGATTCTAGGTTACAACATCTTGTATGAGAGAATGTTTTACGTGTGACACATTATTCTTCCTTGATAATATTAATTTTGTTCTTGTTTTATATATTATGTTGATCTAAAATATTACAATAGATGGGGTTAAATATTTGGAGTTATGGGGTAAAAATACTAGATGTAATTTTAATAGTAATGACACAGTATCCATGCAATATCATCCTTCTAGTTCTAATATCAATTTTTAAACATTTTTCAGGGTTTTTTTGACTAATAAATTTAACTAGAAATATATCTAGTTGTCTTGTTTTGGAACCAAAGTCTATCAAACATCTTGAGAATGGTTTGAGAATCTATGTGACTATATCAGGGAAATAATGAAAATTGGTTTTCTTGGGACCGTGGCAAACAAATGGTTATCACACTGTATTTATAATCTGATGGTATGACCATGTGAATAAATATATTTATTTAATATTGGTTAAATAACTATATTAATATATTAATTTTTAACCATAATATTCCATTAATCCCCCATCATATCAAACAACCCCCCTCTACAACACAATAGAGGAATCACCCTATCATTTCTTTGTGATCCTTCATCAATTTGGGTGGATTTCTTGGAGGTATTTTTGGATATCCTCA
This sequence comes from Viscum album, assembly GCA_963277665.1. Lineage (NCBI taxonomy): Eukaryota > Viridiplantae > Streptophyta > Magnoliopsida > Santalales > Viscaceae > Viscum > Viscum album. The sequence goes on along the minus strand of OY728122.1, from coordinate 1,981,175,545 downwards.
TAATATCTCATATTTTATCTAGATATATCATCAATCACTTTTATAGTAGATATTTTGGATCCTAATCAAGATAAAATTAATATATCAAGAGTGTTTGATGGGTTACTGATGATTTTATTTCAAGATCTAGGATTTTGTGGTTCAAAATACTCTAGAGAATACATAAATTAAATACACTTTATTTCATAATTTATTACAGAAATATATAATTAATAAAACTATAGAAGACTATGTAGCCGATTTTATTTGGTAAATTTGGTATATATAATAAAAAAAAGTAAATATAAATATAGAAACATTATTGGAGACACCTTTGGCATGTTTTAAAAATTCTATAATTCTTCTAAAAAAATGGGACAGTCTGGTGATGTTCATAAAAAATGTTCTAGCTTTAAATCATATTAAGGGAATAAATATAGCATATAATAAGGTAAATTAGTAGAGGTGATCCAAGTGTAATATCAAGAAAACATAATATGGATACAAAATCATAATCATCACCAATGAGGAATGATATAGAATGATAACATAAAGGCAACATAGAAATGTTCTAAGAACATAAAACCTGAAATTATTAACATAAGTCAGGGATAAAAACCAAGATATCATAACATAGTGTACTTTGGATAGGCTCACATGCACCATACATGGATTCTCATTAGATAAAAACGTTACCCAATGCATTGGACGGAAATATAATTTTGGACCCACCAATTACATCTATGTAGTGCATAGGAAAATGTTTTCCAAATAGATCATACAAATAATAGATTCATTTCATCTATTTTAACCCCAAAATTAAGGATTTAATGGAACATGAAATAAAATACCAAATAAATTATGAATAAGAAGAAATAGGTGAATAACCTTGAATAAAAATTAAGACAAGTATTCACTAAATATATATTTTTCATAGAAAATCACATGATAATATCTGCATAATAATAGGTGTACATAAAGGTTTATATAATTGGATAATGGTATAGAATTGAGTTTCTCATTACATGGGAAGAATAAAGATAATAATAGGGATGTGAAAAATATATCCCAACTCGAACTATTAGAAATATAATGTCATGAAATTAATAGGGTTATTGAAAAAAATAGATGGAGATGATCCATTTCATTGAGAGGGTTCAACTAAATGATTGGGGTGATATTTTAAGGACTTAGGGACACCTTGGTAGAGCTTTAGAAAGGGACTTTCAGAGAAAATTTATAGCATCCTCGGTTTAAGGTACATGCCCCTTTATTTATTTAATTTTAATATATAATGTAATTGAGTTGTGTTTATGGAGGTTTGTATGTGTTTTTCCATGTTTTTGAAATTTTCTAGGGGTGCATGATTTTATCACAGTTAGTAAAATCTATAAAAAACTCTTGAAGGAAACCATGCTATTGAAATAGTGGGCACTGTGAAGGCACATGGTAAGGTACACCTTTTCTCCAAACCATGATGATTCATAAGAGAAACCATTTATGGATGGTTAGAGTGAAATATCATGTCTAGTGTATGATTTGTATAATTTTTTGTTCCAATGTTTTGTGGGGTGTTTGGATGTGGTTTCACTAACCGTGATACATAACCATGCATTCTGGGAAATTAGATCCGAAAAATGATGATCTAATTAATATTACCTCATAAACCACTAGTTTTTACCCTAAAAGGTTATAAGCCTAATTTATTATCCCTCCTAGTCTTTGGAGACAATTCAATTCGATCCTTTAGTGATTTCTTGGATAATCTAGGATCGTTGGAGGACCGATTAATTGCCAAGTGATCTTTCTTCGTCAATTTCCTTATTTTTATTCATCTTCCCTCTCATAGGATAATTACTTTAATCCATTTTTTGAAAAGTATATGTGTTTTTCTATCAATCATGTTGAGATATATTTGTTTTAACTAATGTGAACAGAATTTATGGTTGTTTGATGGTGTTTTAATCCTAGTTTTTGAAGGATATTATGCCATTATTTGTTTTCAACAAACACTGAGAGGTAGTTGTATTCAATCACAACATATATTTATTATGAATTGAATTATTGGTTCAAAATTGTTTTAATTTGTAAAATGGAATTATGAAATTGATGTGGGGTCTTGAAAAAACATAATTTTATTTTAGTTTTGTGAAAATGGGTAAATTGATTGATTTGGTCAAATGAGATTTGGGTTCATCATTTTGAAATGATTATTTTATAATTTTTTTGGTTTTCAATCATGGGAAATTTTTGGTTGAAATGTTTTCTATTAAAATAACAATTTCCTTGAAATTTATTATTATGGTTGGTTTGGCGTGATATTCTGATTACATGGTTGGTGTGAGTTCATTTGCATTTACATGAACATGTGGAAATGGTGTATTCCATTGTGTAACTTGGTACATTGATACCTTATAATGAATTCATAGATCGATGATAAAATGATCTTGGGTATAGAACATTCATACGAGCTTGCATGTGTAGATATGTAGAAATAGAAAGGGTAAGCCAAATGAATTGAGAAATTTTAAAATAATGTTTTTTTTACTTTATTATAAAGATATTTGGTCTAAAAAAATATTTTCGATTTCATATTAACTTCGTTAAATGGTTTTAGATTATTTTATAAATTTTTGTAACATGTTACCTAATAGTACCATGAGTTGAGAATTAGTTGGGTATATCCAAATGAGTTTTAAACTCACCCCCTACTTGGCCACCTTGGTGAACTTAAAGATATTGTTTTTCAAGACACATGAAAATCCATGTTATCTTATTTCATTGATGAAGCAATATGGTACCTAGTGAATGGATTGTGGAGTTAGAGTATGGAGTAGTTTGGGAGTTTATAATTTCATTTATTTGATGTATTTTAGTTTTTTTGGGTTTTTTTTATTAATTTTTACATTATATTGTGTTTTGGTTTGGTTTTGTATTGGTTTCTATTTTTGGTACTCATACATCATATAGTGTCTTGTTTGTCTATTTTATTTTTCTTAGTTGTTTTATATTCAATGGTGAAACTATTGCCCAATTTCTTACCAATTCTATGGAATTTATTCTCTATGTTTCTTGTTATGGGGATGTCACCTAAGACCTATTATCACCCCCAATGTCTTCCCAAGCCAGTGTGTGAGGGGTCGGATGATACAAATGTTATTATATTTTTCCATGGATTTGAAAAATAATTCTTTGTTAGTAATTGAGTTAGGTTGGAACTAGGGAGATATGATTATCCAAGAATGAAATGTAGAGTATAAAAATGGTATATAACCTATTTATATTAAACTTTAAGATACCAAATATTTGGGTACATTATTGTTTTGTGTCACCCCTAGGAGTTTTAACATCATCATTATGGGTTTAGCTGATGAAAAGAGAATGAACTGAATTGATAGAAATGACATCCCACTAGGAATGCATAATTCATTTTGAGTAATGATTAATGATTTGGTGATACATTTTTATTTTTAAAAAATAGATTAAAAGGGTATGATTTTCAAAATCTTGGTATAATTTCTAAAAAAAATTTGAAATTATAATTTTTTTAATTTATAAAGCCTTTTTCAGATATGTGTGATATAGTAAATTTTAAATTTATAAGAAAAGATTTTAGAGAGCAAGACTAAATGGAATTTTCTTTTGTTTATAAAAAATGGATTTGAGTAGGCACCATAGGAAACAACTAGAAGAGGCTATTGAGAATATGGATTCACCTAAGTTAGAGGTGAAGCAACTGTTGGATCAATGTATTGAATAGGATTTTCCATCCATGGATAGAGGGAACATAAGTTACTAACCAAAGGAAGTGGTTAATTTTGTTTAGTTCCAGAAGTATAATCAAACAATATTTTTGGGATGATTCTAAACATGAAAAAGTATAAATGTTGTTTAAAAGGTTGAATCAAATCATTTATTTTTTATCCATGCTATCCAAGGTGAAGGTCATTTTTTAACATACACACTAAATGATATTTTAGGCCACATATGGAAATATTAGGTTTAGCATAAATTATAAAATTTCACTATATGGGGGGATTTTGAATAGTTGTTTAACAAAAAATTAATTCCATACACATTTAAAATTTCAAGAAGAAAAAAATTATTATGTTTGAAGTCGGGGAATATCTCGGTAATAGAGTATGTTGATAAATTTATAAATTTAGTATTCATTTCCCTGAATGATTTTATAAGTGAGTCCTTGAAGGAACAGATTTTGAAATTCAGTTTAAGGTCAGTAATCCTCTGAATGTTTTTTGTGATTTTTATAATGGATTATATAGATATTTACACATGATAAATTGTTCCATGAAGAGATATCTAGGAAAATATGGTTGGAGGGAGCATGTTGATATTTATGAAAACCAGTGGGAACTCTAATGCTTAAAATAAGTGGAATTGGGACACCTATTTCCAATGTGGGGTTAGGAATATGATTCAGATAGCGGGATCGGTTAATCTTCCACCTAAACCAAAGAGTAATACTATATTCTTCTAGTTTGGTTCTTCTGATCTTAAGAAACATGATTATATGACAACGCCTATAGAATTTCATTATTGAAATGATTTGGGACATCTTCAGTGCTATTGTTATAGTGTACCAAGTTTTAGTGCTAGGAAAATATTTCATGCTTCCCAAGAATCATTTTTTATGGGATGAGTGAAAGAAAATAGATATCATGATAATAATGGAGGAATCCATTGTGATTACAGGACTACCATGAATCCTAAACTAGGGAAATCTAAACATGATATTAAAGATAAAACTACATTGAGTAAGAAATTATATGGAGTTGAAAACGGTAAAAAATAAAGGATCATTAGTAGTAGTTATTTAGTGTTATAATAGCAGTTTAAAACACTTCTTAAAAGTTTAGCAATGGTTACTAAAACTTCAATATATTCCATGGTCTCTGGTCAACTAGTGGCGGTTTGTTTTATTTCAAAGTGTGATTTTTAAGTGTCATTTTTTAAAGAGTTATCAGTGTTTTTTTAATAATTGGTAGTTATTTAATAAAAAAATATAATGGGAATATAATTAAAATAGTACCAACCACTAAAAAGAATTTTGGGGTGGTTATTTTTAGCAACGATTAAGCTCAATCACAACTAAATACTTTCATTATAATATGTTTTGTTGTGGTTACTACAACCCACCGCTAAATCTATTTTGATTTTTTTTAAATATTTAATAAGGAAATATAAAAATACAAAACTAACATGATATAAACTAATACCTAAATATGTGATACAATCATAATTCATACATCACGCACACACAGTCATAAACAAATAGCTACAATCATCACAACCAAAGTCTTTGTCACCTCATACATCAACCAATACCTTGATCATCAATATATATATAATATTTCAACAATAACCCTTGTCCAATATAAATCCATGTCATGAACTCCACTAAATATTGATGCATCCACATCATCTCATCAATTTTAACCGACCATGTCATTTTATCAGTCCCTCCTACAAAACTGGCATTTAAAAGCACCAAAATATTTCTACGCTAGAAATATTTATTGATAAATTCCCTTTATATCAGTGCAAAAATAAACAATGATAATGGTGGACAATTATAAACACAAAATGAAATATATGATAAAGGATACCCTTTATCAATTCCTTTTATCTAGCGCTGATAATTGATATACTATATCAGCACTTTATTATAGCACTGGTAATGATGTTTTTTATGAGTGATTTCAATGTGATGATAAATATAGAGATATATGTGTGATTTTTAATTATGATAAACATCACTTTTATTAGTTATTATCAATTTAATGTTGTCATAAATGATCTTTATCAGTTATTTTCAAAAATCATTGTTAAAATTATCAGCGATCTATTTTAAAATATTCTAATATGTTTTCGGTCATCATGATTCAGAAGCTCTTGCAGAACTCCTCTAATGCCGACATGACTCCACTACGATCCATCAGATTAAAAAACAATAGAATATAAGGTTTTTATGTTTAACTTTTCCTATATCGTTGTTTGATATTTTTGGTTCAACATTTCTTGTTTTTTACTTTTAATACCCTACATCTCATCTCCTCGCCGCTGCCAACGTGACTCCACTAGAGGACCAACCAAATTACTATTTTGAGATATAATCATTAATAATAATGTATTTTGAGATTCATTACCATACTTATTCATTTATATTGTGTATAAAAAATTTGATGGAGTCACATTTAGGTTCTCTATGGCTATGACTAACTCAAATAATATTTTTTATTGGCTACTTAATAGCCTTGATGAACACCCCTTTTGTTTACCTCATTTAATTTATTTCTAGAGGGATATCTAAATATTTTTTTATATCCACTATCCTTAAACTCATTTATCCATTAAAGACACCACTAATTTACAAAATGAATTAAATTTTATATAGTCTATTATATTCCTAAAGCATGTGTTTCTCTATATTATATAAACCAAACCTTTTTAATATTTGATCAAGGATGAACCCTACATAAATGATCATTTTAGTGGCCTAAAGGAATATCACTCTACTCTCTTATAAATAGAGTTATACAATTATTTATAAATTATAGATGAATACTTTATATTCTCGGGTCTCCCACCTAAGATAATCTTAATCCCTATATGTTTATAGATCGAAATACCTTTCAGAAAATTCATTTACATGGATAAAACCCCTATAAAATTATTTTATTAAGGCCTTCTCTAAAGAAACATTACTTGGATGGGTAGTAATTTATTCCCAAGAACCAAACAAAATTTTACATTTGATCACATGGATTATAAGGACCCATCCTTAAACATTACATAATCATTAATTAAATTAATAATTCACATTTAGGATCTTTTCAGGTTTAGTTTTTTAGAGAATTAGGACACAACTATTACATTAAATATCAAACATTAAAAGGTAGAAACTTTCTCTCAGTTTCCATTTTTTCATAAAATAAAAACTCTTGAAAATAAGAGTCAGGTCTAGTCCAATGTTTTAGACAGCATGACATTTCCTTTATCCCATCCATAACCCTATTCATCATTAATTATTATGAAAAACATTTCCAAACATGGGATGAGCATAAAAATCTTAGTAAGGGTTATAAAAGAAAGAAAGAAAACATTAGTTCTTTAATACATACATAACATAAGATCTATAACCTACCTCATGAACTCATAAGATATACATAGTAAACACAAATCATAAAGGTAACTTGTGGCATCCATAACATACTTACATTGTAGTTATCACAACTACATAGGGAGTTACATTTGGAATACCCATCATAGTATATTCCATAAATCCTTTAGGAGAAACATTCATGTTTACTTCTGTCACGTTACCCAATGCATTAGAGAGCCTTCTCTGGCTCACTCGCCCTAGGTTTATCACAGAACCACCCGTATATGTAAACAATTCCCAAGAACCACAACACATAAAACAAGCATAATGAAAAGATCACATTTCCACATTTAAATCACAATATATCATTTCTAGATATTGAAATAATAAATTATTTCTCAAAACCATTTTACATACCAAAATACGTAAAAAGGGTATATAGTATTTATTTTCCATAAAAAATAGTAGGGCTTGTTAAAGAATCCAAAGATTAAATAATACTCGCAGTGGTGAAAAGGTCATTGTCACCGCTTACTTTAAAAAGAATCATTTTTTTTTGAAATATAGTAAAACTTATCATAGAAAAAAATTACCTTTGAATGAAATGAAATGTCAAAGGTTTTTATACAATTTATAAAAGAAAGTCATTTATTAAAACAAAATATGCCTCAATTAACAAAGATTGAGACGAAGTCCCTTACCTCATGTCTGACATGACCTGTTAATTCTTTTATCTCCAAAATAATAAACTAATGTTAATTTATACAGGATTGAGGACATTTTTCTACTTTATCATTCCATTTTAAATCACTTATTACCATTTTATAAACACTATGTAGTCATTTATGTTAATAATTGTCATTTTTTCGTTATTTGGTACATGATTCAAAAATGGACATCGTATAATTTGAAGTTGTTCATGTGGTAAAATTTTCATTATATATAGAATGATATTAAAGATTTAAATATCATATAAATCATATATATGTATTATATACATGTATATATAATAGTATATAAATTTTTTAAGTAAGAAATGAAATGCATCGTTCATGGAGACGGTAAGCCGTACATACGCATGAACGCTAATTTCATTTATATTTCATATTTAATTAATTTAATACAAAATTATACATAGTTATATTGTAATTCTAGTATATTATCATATATATTATCTCAATAACTCTATCATTTATATGTTCCACATATGTCATGAACGAGTCATATCACTTTGAGGGGACGGTAGTCTGCAATTTCTCAAATGAGATTATTGTATTTACTCACTATGGAATCCAACCAGGTATTATACAAATAAAAAATAAAGAATCATAGAAACAATATAAATATAAAATATATCACATAAAAATACTGTGCCATAATAATTGACAACATATGATGTGGTAGGAGAAGATTAAACAACCATCGTTTTGTGAGGTGTTAGTTTGTCATCCACAGAAATAGTATGTTCTCTTCCAATTAGATGGAGGTGTGTGTAAGTGTAGTTATAATCATTATCATAAATACAACAAATTATATAGAGTATACTGGTGTTTTTATAAAAAAATGAATAAAAATAGTTTAGGGGGTTGGAGAAGTAAAATAAAACAAAATAACTTAAGAGAAGATGTTACCTTTAAATCGGGTAACTCCCTTTGGTTTTAACCAAAAGGACTTCTGGAAGTGCCTTCTGCCTATATTAAGGATTATAGGAGGAAAAAATGGATCTTTAGAGCTTATTTGGGCAGATTTTGGGTGTGTTAAGGGGCTTCAGAGGTCTGAGTAATGGGTTATATGTGATGGTTTTTTATAAGGGGGGGAGGGGCTCTTTAGGAAAGTGTGAAAATATTATTTTATTATATAATGATTTTCTATTTCTAAGGGTCAAAAACAAAATAAAGTCTAAGATAAGATGACTCATGGTCGAAATAAAATCATCCAATAAAAATTGGATAGGTTTTGGATATTGTTTTAATCTTTATAATATTATTTATTTAAATCATTTATTAAGGAGGTAAACATTGCATAATTATTGTGTCAGAGATAATTTTATATATTTGATGTCTAAAAATTATAAAAAAATACCATGACGTAGGAAATATTTTTATATTTCCAAAGAATATTTATATTCAAAATATAAGTTATATAACCATATGTAAAAATTAATTTACTAAAAGATATTAGTTTGTGTCAATTTTGTCTTTACATTAAGTTAATTAAAATATAGTGTCTTTATCCCTCTTAAGTGCCTACATGGGGTCCCAAAATAGACCCATGGATTCCCATGGTAGTCCATGACTCATCCAATAATGTTTGAACAAGTGTTAAGGTAATTTTGTATTATTATGATATTTTTATGAGCCTAAATTACCGTATTTATCTTTAACCGCGGTAAATAAAAGTCAAAAGTTACTATTCAACAAAAATTATTTTCATCATATTGAACAACATTTTACTTAACAATGACAAAAATGTGTGTTATATTTTTGAAATTCAATTCACTAAAGCGGAAAATTTTTATTTAAATGAAAAAGTCGATTTTTAACTACTACTTAGTTGTTTCACTATTCATCAAAAATTGAATTTTATCAGAAAAAATACCAAAATTTTCCCCAAATTGAATTTTGATGTCCCAATGCTAAATAGGAATTTTATTTGGTCAAATAGAACATATAAAAGAAAAAAAACTAGATTTAAAGAGGGTATTCCATTAAAAAGCGGTAAATCAACCATTTAAAGTAAATTATGCTTAAATTTAAATTCATTCCAATTTTAAGCCTCTATCTTTTATTGGATAAATGTAAGAACATTTAACAAACATGTATAATCAAATTTTTTTTTAAATTCTCGCCAATAAAAATTCTAGGCATTAACTACCATTTAAAATAATAATATTATATTATTATTTTGCAATATAATATTTCAAAGAAACTTTCTGTTGCGTATCAAGTTCTCCATTGATCACAGAATCCCCTTTAAAGTAAAATTAATACTTAATTCATAAAAGATTAATTAAAATGAAAATCTATTATTTCTTCATTTACCTGGGATGTTACATCCTTCCCCCCTTTTGGAAATTGTTTCCTCACAATTTTATTCACTGATCAATTAAATTTTTGTATTTATCCCTCATAGAATTTTCATATTCCTATGTTTCTTCATCTACCATAATGTTTTTCCACAAAGCCTTTAACTGGTTAATTACCTATTTCCACAACACTTGCTCTCTACCGTCGAGAATCTGGACTGGTTGTTCCACAAAAGAGTGATTCTCTTCTAACTGAACTACCTTTGGACTTAAAACATGTGATGGATCTGACATATACTTTCTCAATATTGAGACATGAAAACAATTGTGTACCTAGGGAAAAAATGGAGGTAAAGCCACTCTATATGCATATGATCCAAATTTCTTTAAAAATTCACAAGGTCCAATGATCCTCAGACTCAACTTCCACTTCTTACGAAAGTGAATCACACTTTTCCATGGAGAAAGTTTGAGAAAGAAATGATCACCTACCTCAAAAGAAAGATCCTTCCTCTGATTATCCACATATATTTTTTGTCTGCTCTGATCTGTTCTCATATGCTTCTGAATCAACTAAACATTTTCTACCATCTCTTCACCCAATTCTTGTCCCATCAGCTTCCTTTCCCCTACATCATCCCAAAAATCTAGAGTTCGACAATTCTTTCCAGATAATGCCTCAAATGGATCCATCATTATATTGGAATGAAATATATTATTGTAAGAAAATTCAACCAACGAAATATTTTTGTCCCAAATTCCCTTGCAATCTAGTGAAAAATCATGTAACATATCCTCCATGTTCTAAATTATTCATTCTGACTGCCCATCTAAATACAGATGAAATGCTATAATAAAATTTAATTCAGTACCCAATGACTTCTGAAGACCTTTCCAAAAGTTAGAAGTAAACCTGTGATCACGATCAGATACAATGGAGATGGGAACACCATGAAACCTGAATATCTAATTAACATACAACCGAGAAAGTTAATCTAGAGAAAATTTATCTCAAATAGGATGGAAATGAGTAGATTTAGTCAATCAATCAATAATAACTCAGATTGCATTATTACCTCGAGATGTCTTCAGTAATCCCACAACGAAGTCCCTGGATATATTTTCCCATTTCCACTCTGTCACCTGTAAAGAAAGAACCGTCCCTTACAGTAATGACCGCTCTTCTTTAACCTACTGCCAAGTCAAACACCCCACAGTAAAGTTAGCAATATCTAGTTTCTTTCCATCCTAACAAATCTTTTTACATCTTAGTACTCCCAGGATGAACTGGTAAAGGAGATTTATGGGCTTCACATAACAAGTCATTCTTCAAATATGAATCATAAGCCACACATAATATCTTCCTAAATCTCACAATACAATCATTATCAATGTTAAAATCAGGTAACTAACCCTTTTGAACCAACTCTACATTTTTCTGTAACTCACTGTATTCATTCTACACTTACTTAATTCTGTCTGATAGAGATTATCTCACTGATACACGAAACAAAATAGATAAATTTCCTAAAACAATAACTTATATTACAATTTTTATCATATAAAAAACCAATGGATCTCATTCCAAACATAGCATGGTTAACGAAGCATTAATGTTTCTACTCAAAGCATCATCCACTTTATTTTCTTTTCCCGTATGGTAAAGAATAGTACAATCATAATCCATGATTAATTCCAACCATCTCTTCTGTCTCATGTTCAATTATTTCTGAGTGAATGTATACTTCAAACTTTGGTTTCTAGTATAAATTTCAAATTTTACTCCATACAAATGATGCCTCAAAAATTTTAAAGCAAAAACAACAACAACTAATTTCAAATCATGTGTAGGGTAATTTAACTAATAAGGATTAAACTGACGTGAAGCATAAGAAATTACATGATCATTCTTCATAAGTACACGGCCAAGTCTGTTCAATGAAGCATCACTGTATATAAAAAACTCAAAATTTCTGGAAGGTAGTCCCAAAACTGTAGCATTAAACAATATTCTTTTAAATTCCACAAAACAATCATCACATTCCTTTTTCCAGATGAACATAAAACCTTTTTGAGTTAACCTTTTCATTGGAATAGATAACAGTGAAATTTTTTCAATAAACTGCTGGTAATAACCTGAAAATCCAGTAAAACTACAAATACCAGTAATATTTGTGGGTCTTGTTTATTCTTCAACAACTTTTGTTTTTGTAAGATCAACCGTTAAGACATTTTTTTGAAACAATGTGACCAACGAAAGAAATTTTCTGTAACAAAAACTCACACATGCAGAATTTCCCAAATATTTGTTTTCTTTTAAGTTTTGAAAGAAAACCCTTAAATGAAATTCATGCTCCTCTTTACTTTTAGTATAAACAAAAATATAATCAATAAACACAACAAATAACTTATCTAAGAATTCACTGAATGTTTTATTCATAATATTCATGAATACGATAGGTGCATTGGTTAACCCAAAAGGAATAACTAAAAATTCATAATGGACATATCTAGTATGAAACATGGTCTTCAGAATTTATGCTTCCTTTACTTTCAACAGATGGTACCCCGACCACAAATCAATTTTGAAAAAATACTGAGCACCCTAGAGTTAACAAAATTTTTTTTCGATATGAGTCAAATGATACGTGTTCTTAACAGTGATTTTATTCAATGATCTATAATCAATGAAAAGTCTCATTGAACCATCTTTATTTTTAAAAAATAATATATGAGCACCCCATGGTGATATGCTAAGTCGAATGAAACCTTATCTAATAGATCTTACAATTGCATCTTTAACTCTAAAAGTTCAATTTGCAAAATTCGATAAGGGGGGTTTGAAATTGGTTTTGCATCAGGAACTAAGTCAATAGTAAATTTAACTTATCGATCAGGTATAATACCAGAAAAGTCATCACAAAAAACATCTAGGTACTCATTTACCACTAGGATATCATTAGTCTAAATAGTTCTTTTGTTTTCAATAGTACGTGTAAGGTAACATTCATTTCCATATTTTACTAGTTTCTCAGATTCCAGATATGTTATCAAAAGTAAGGTTTCATTCATGTACACAAACTAAAAATATTTCTGAAAAGAAACCCTTTTAGCTTTGTAGTCAATCTTAGCATGATAAAAAGAAATCCAATCCATACCCTAAATAACATAAAACTCTATTAAAGGCAAGATAATATGGTTTTTAGGTAGATTCTTTCCGCACACAAGGACATGAAGGTTCTTATAATTTATTTTTGTCTTAGAATTTCCTCCAGGTGTTTTTACCATAAGTTCAGGATTCAAATCAGGAGATGGAATTCCCATTTTACTAGAAAACTTCTCAGAAATGAACAAATGTGTAGACCTGGAATCAAAAAACAAATTAGATTAATCTGAACCAAAAAACAGTGTACCTAATACTACTTCATTTGATGTACCAACATCTACTAAATTAGTTGAAAAGGATTTCACAACCCATTTCTACTTTAGCCTACCTGCTTTGCCTCAGTTTAGTTCTTCGTTGGACACTAATTTTCATAATGAACAATTTCGTTGCACCTAAAACATCTTACTGACTATAAATCAGATTTTGACTAACCATTACCCTACTCTTTTTCAGTGAAATTTCGAGCTATATGTCCCATTTAACAACTTCGGTAGCACTTAAAAAAAATCAAAAGACATTCTGCAACATGATTTTTTACACAATTTTCACAAACTATAAACATAATTTTCTCACCATCAGACTTTTTTGAAGAGTTCTTCCCATTCATCTGCCACCTTGGACTCTTATTTTGTTGTTTTCTAAAGAACACCTGATCATCAGAAAACTCCATTTCCACATTCTTCACACATCAATCAAGTTTTTCATAAATTTTTAACTCAGGAGAAGCTAAATCCATTTGATATTTTGGATTTAATCATAAGTAAAAATGGTAGATTTTAATATAAGGATCTCATATAAAATTTGGAGCTTACCTTGCCAGTCAAGTGAATTTGGATTCATATGTATCCACCGAGTCATCCTCCTACCTCAATTCCAAGAATTGTTTTTCTATACTAAGATGAACAACCTTAGGAATATATTTCTCAAGAAAATTACCTTTGAATTCATCCCAATCAAGAGCATCAATATCCACAATATCGCTGAAATTTTTTCACCATCTACCACCACTGATCAACATCTCGTTCAGAACGGTAAACAATAAGACTAACCTTCTGATGTTCTGAACACCCCATAACATCAAAAATCTTCTCCAGTTCTTTAATCCACCCTTTTACTAGCACAAGGTTAGATGATCCTCAGAATGATGGAGGATGTTGCCTCAAGAAATGATCCCCTACCGATCTGTTCCTCTCTAGTTGATCTGGTTAATCTCATGCATGGATAACACCACTATTTAGAACCTGAGCCAATTTTTCCATCACCAAAACAAACTATTCAGTTCCAAATTCAACCATCTCAGGTTGCTGATTTGGAATATTGTGTTCCTCTTGATTTCGTCCAATCATAGCTGCCCCATTTCCTCTGTGAAAAACCATTATGAACATAGATATATCTTAGGCGAAGCAATATGGTAATCTGTAAGTTCTATCATTTCAATATAAACATAAGTAAATTTATGGATATTAATTTACCAATACCTTAACTCCAAAAGTCATCTAAACCTCCCTATGATACAAACTATAAAAAACCAGCCTTAAACATTACATAATCTTGATTTAAATGAATAATTCACATTCAGGACCTTTTCAGGTTTATAATTTTATAGAATTAGGACATAAATATTACATTACATCTCAAAAATTACAAGGTAGACACTTCTACCCAGTTTCCATTTTTTTCATAAAATAAAAACTCTTGAAAATTAGAGTCATGTCTAGTCCCATTTTTAGACCGCATGACATTTCCTAGATCCCATCCTTGAACCTATTCATATTTAAGTCCTGTGAAAATAATTTTAAAACTTGGGATGAGCATATAAATCTATGTAAGGGTTATAAAACAATTAATGAAAACATTAGTTCATCAAAACATACAAAAAATAAGATCTTTAGCATACCTCATGAAATCATAAGATTTACATAGTAAACACAAATCATAAATGTAACTTGTGGAATCTATAACATACATAGTTTTTATCTATCACAGCTACATGTGGAGTTACATTTAGAATACACATAATAGTATATTCCCCAAATCTCTTAGTAGAAACATTCAATTTTACCTCTTTCATGTTACCCAATGCATTGGAGAGTTATCTCGTGCTCACTCTCCCCAGGTTTATCACGGAACCACCCGTATACACAAACAATTCCCAAGAACCATAACACATAAAACAAGCATTATCGAAAGATAACATTTCTACATTTCAATCATAATATATAATTTCAATATAGTAAAATAATAAATTATTTCTCAAAAAAAATTAACACCAAAATACGTAAAAATGTTATATAGTATTTATTTTCCTTAAAAAACACTACGGCTTGTTAAGGAAGCCGTAGATAAAATAATACCCATGATGGCGAAAAAGCCATTGTTACTGCATATGTTAAAAAGAAACATTTTTTTCATTTAGTAAAAATATTCATAGAAAACGTTTACATTTGAATGAAATGAAATGTAAAAAGTCTTTGTAGAGCTTATAAATTAAATTCATGTATTAAAAGAAAATATGCCTCAATGAAAGGAGATTGAGACGATGTCCCTTACCTCGTGTCCGACTTGATCCGTTCATTATTTAATCTCCTAAATAATAAACTAATGTTAATTTATACATGATTAAGAAGCTTTTTAATGTTTATTATTTCTTTAAAATCATTTATTACCAAGTTATAAACATTATGTAATCATTTAAGTTAATAATGGTCATTTTATCGATATTTGGTACTTGAGTCAAAAATGGACTTCTTATAATTACATGTTGTTCATGTGGTAAAAATTTCATTATATACAAAATTATATGAATGATTTAGATATCATATATATCAGATATATCCATTATATACATGTATTTATAATATTACATAACAATTTATGGTAAGAAATGAAATGCACCGTTTATGGAGAGGTAAGCCGTACATACACATGAACGCTACTTTCATTTCTATTACATATTTACTGGAATGAATAAATAATGATAAAAAGGAATATTATAATTCTAGTATAATATCAAATATATAATCTCATCAACTCCATCCTTTATACATTCCACGTATGGCATGAAAAAGTCAGATGACTTTGAGGGTGGTAGTCCGCACATCCTCAAATGTGCTTATCGTATTACCCACTATGGAATCCATAGAGGTGTTATATAAATGAAAAATAAAGAGGCATAGATACGATATAAATATAATATATATCACATATAAATATATATCCATAACAATAAACACAATAAAAGGTGGTAGGAGAAGATTGAATAATCATCGTTTCGTGAGTCGTTAGTTTATCATCCACAGAAATAATATGTTCTCTACCCATTAGATAAGAGTGTGTGTAAGTGTAGTTTGAATCCTTCTCATAAAAAAGTATTATATCTAGGTTATTGGTTTTTTTATAAAATAAATTAATAAGAAGTTTTTTGGGGGTTGGAGAAGTAAAAAAAAACAAAATAACTTAAGAGAAGATGTTACCTTTAAATCATGTAACTCCCTTTGGTTTGAACCAAAATGACTTCTTGAAGTTCCTTAAGAATTTTTTATGGATATTAGGAGGAATATATGGATCATTAGAGATTATTTAGGTAGAGGTTGGATGATCCAAGGGGCTTGATAGGTGTGAGTAATGGGTTAGAGGTTAGGGCTTTTAATAAGGGGAGGAGGGGCTCTTTAGGAACGTGTGAAAATATTATTTTACTATATAATGATTTTCAGTCTCTAAAGGTCCAAAAATAAATAAACACAATGATAATATGGCTCATGGTCGAAATGAAATTATCCAATACGAATTGGACAGGTTTTGAATATTTTTTTAATCTTTATAATATTATTTATTTATTATCATTTATTAATGAGGTAAACATTGTTTCATTATTGTGTCATAAATAAATTTATTTATTTGATGAATAAAAATTATAAAAAAATTGTTATATAGAAAATCATTTTTTATTTCCAAATAATATTTATAAGTGAAAAGATAACTTATATAACCAACTGTACAAATGAATTTACTAAAAGATATTTGTTTATGTCATCTTTGTCTTTACTTTAAGTTATTTAAAATAAAGTGTCATTATAACTCTTAAGGGGCACCATGTGGTCCCAAAATAGACCGAAGGATTTCCATGGTCAGCCAAGACTCATCCAATAAGGTTAGGACAAGTGTTAAGGTAATTTTTTATTATTATGATATTCTTTTTACCTTGATTTACCCTATTTATCGTTAACCGCGGTAAATAAAATTCAAAAGTTACTATTTATCAAAAAATTATTTTAATCTTATTGAACCATATTTTGCTTACTAATAACAAAAATGTATATCGGATTCTGAAAATTCAATTCACAGAATCTGTAAAATTTTATTTAAATGAAAAAGTGAGTTTTTAACAACTACTTTGTGGTTTCACTATTCATCAAAAATTGAGTTTTTTCAGAAAAATATCAAAAATTCAGCCAAAGCTATATATGTTTTTTCAAATTATAAAATGATGTCTATTTTACAAAATTTAATACATAGAAGTTCCATTAATTAATTTAAATTTAATTTCCATTATCAAAACAAAAAAGCGTATTTTTATGAAATAATAACAATCAAAAGATTGAGAGTTTTTTTTGTCAAATTTCAAAGTGAAATTACTTCCAATGGAAAAAATAAATTTAATGGTAAAAATTTAATCTAATTAAAATTTAAAACCAATTAAAAAGATAATCTATCCAAATAAATAAATTATATTAAAAGGAAGTTTTGAATTAAAATACTATATTTTTCACTATTCATTAAAAATTGAATTTCATCGAAAAAATACCCAATTTTACCCAAAGTGAATTTTGATGTCCCAATTATAAAAAGAAATTTTATTTGGTAAAATATATATTATAAAAGTTAACATAACTAGATTTAAAGATGGTTCGCCTTCAAAAGGTGGTAAATTAACCTTTTAAAGTAAATTATTCTTAAAATTAGATTCATTCACATTTTTAGCCTCCAAAATTTTATTGGATAAATGTAAAAATATTTAACAAACATGTATAATAATATTTTAGTTAGTTATATTCTTTCCATTCAATATAATGGCTAGGTGTTAACTACCATTTTAAATAATAATATTATATTATTATTATGCAATGTAAGATTTCAAAGAAACTCGTTGTTGCGTATCAGGTTCTCCATCGAACATAGAAACCCATTTAAAGTCAAATTAATATTTAATTCACAAAATATTAATTAAAATGAATATGAATTATATCTTTATATACTTGGGATGTTACATGGACATTATGAAATATTTTATAACATTATGAGTGTTCTTATTTGTAACATTACCTTTATTATGTCTTTAGAATATCTGTCACATCGACATGTTATATGAGTTACCCAATATAATGTGATTCATGAAATGTAATGGAAATATTCCTAAACATATAACAAGTGATCTAAATTTCGTTTTTATGATCAGGAATAAATGATGTTTGACTGTTAGGTGTCAGATGCTTATTGGTAGAAGATAATTATTCTCAAGAATTTTAAACCTTGTAATCCTCAAGAAGGGGGTTATGAGGTATTACCTTGAAATAAGAATTCAAATTATTATATGTGTCATTAAGTATTTCTAACAATATATGTTTGTATTTAAATATATATAAGATTTTATTAATGATGTATAGAATAATCAACATTTATTGATATTTTCATATAAATAGTGGAAACATATTTTCATTTCATGTAAAGATATATTGGGTTTGTCATAAGTTATGTGACATTAATTTACTAATTAATAAATAATTTTTCTCTTTAGTGTTATAAAATATGAAATTTATAGCCTTTTTTTGAAATTGAACTATCAGATTAAATCCATAACCCTCGTAGTTCATTGATATTTTCATATCAGAAATTCAAATTATGAAAAACCAATAATATAGGTTAATATAAAAAGGTTTAAGAATTTATAATGTGATATAATTATAAAAGGATTTTATTGAATAGTATGCTTTCATATGAGCTGGTTGTCGTTGCGATATTATCTTGTTTATCTATGGGTGTCTTAATGTATTTCTATATTGGAATCATAGAATTTAATCATTTTCTACTAATAAAACTAAGAAATTTTTATATATGGTCACCTAATAACTCTATCCCCAATATCAAAAAAATTATTTTAAATTTTTTATTAAGAACAAATATTATTAATTATTTTGTCAGGAAAACCATAAAATACAATTAAGAATAAATAACATGGATAAAATGAAATAAAACCACAAATCTAGTGTATGAAAACTAATTCAAAATATGTTTATAGATCTTCATGACTCATATCAATTTTTGGGTCTAGTAGCTTCATATTCACTACTCATCCTTGGATTAAATATTTATTTTTGTCTTGTGTACTAGTTTTTTGGTCCTGTGATGTTCCTTTCGTTTGTGTCTCAGATTGATTCTGAACATGATTTTATGATTTTTGAGTTATTAAAGAAATGCCTCCCAAAAAAGTCCCTAATGTCCCTAGTGGGTCTTTCCCAATTTATGGTTCTCTTTGGTTACTACCCATATTCCCTAGAAATCTAGTTTCATTATAGGTAGTGAAGTGTCTTGAAGAAGTTGATCATGTCCTCAGAGGGTTTGGGACTCCCAAAGCTATTAGAGTTCAGGTTGTTTTAGATCTTCTTTGGGGGATTGATTTGGAATAATGGAAGTTGTTTTCCCCACCAATAATACAAGATGGGATGATGTGGGAAGATTTTATGTACCACTGTGTCTGGTGGTTTATACCTAAGGAGGTGAAGATAAATATATGGGATGATATCATGGGTGTCTAGCATGGTTATAGAACAATGAAAGATTATGTCGAACACTTCAAAGACCTAGTTTCTTTTTTTACACTGGTGGTGTTGCAGGATCTATTGAAAGAATCTATTTTAATCGGGGTTCTTAATCTATAAATCAAGGAGAAATTCCTCTTCTCCAAGGATCTCCATTTTGAGAAGTGTGTGGTGGAAGTGTTTTTGGGTGAGTTTCCCTTAAAGAAGAATAAAAACACTGGCTCAATTATTATCTCCCAAGTTGGGGGTTCTTTTTCCAATAATTAGGATTTTTATTTAATGTATTTAAAATTTTATATTTATGTAATTTTATATGCTAAAGTTTGAAATTTTTATAATATATATTTTTTCTTATGGTTTTTGTGTTTTAAATTTCATTTCATTTATATTCGGTATTGTGACATGTTTTTATTAACATCTAGTGTGTTTTTGGTGTGCTTCTGGTGTTGTGCTAAAGTGTGCAGTAAGAACACACTGCAGTACCTCCCTTTATTAGCAAATTTAAAAGAGATGATAATGAACACATTTATCACCTCTTTCAAATGCAATGATAAAAAGTCATTTTGTAGTGCTTACAAAATCATTGAAAAATGATTCCTTTAGCAGAACTAAAAAAAGAACTAATAAATGGGAACTTTATCATTGCATCAGAAAGCATGGATAAAGGTACTATTAATGTAAATACTTGACCCTAGTTACCCAGAGTAAGTGCATTATTACATAACATTGGCATGATCACAAGAGATCATGTCCCTAAAGAAGAATCAGTTTAGAATACTTGGAAGTACTAGATACATACATATGTCTCACTTTACATTACGAAATGAAAAAGAAATATTGCATCTCCATTGAACACACTCATATTCCTTAGCCTACCCATTCCGGTATATCATTTTATACCTCTTCAAATCTTGAGAAAAATAAAACATAAGAAATTGGTGACCTCAGCTGCTGAGTAAGGATAACAAATATAGTGGAAACTATCATAAATAAGTATACATATTTAATCCAATGTATAACACTAAAAATAAAAGACTTTTATACATAAACTTAAGTCTAATAAGGAAAATATAAATCAAATAATTCCATTTATATATTCACATGAATATTCTAATAGATGAATATTCACATTCAATATCAATAGCTAATATCGTAATTATGGAATGCATAATGTCGGACATCATAACCCCATAGTCAAGACCTTGTTCCAAGAATAAAAATAATGCTTTTATCAAGGCCTTGTTCCAATACAATATTTTGTCTCATGAGACCTACGGATGCATCGAGGGGCTATAGTGGGCCCCACCCTTCACTTACTATGTCCAATGAATTCCTCATACGAAAAGGTTGAAACCTAATATAAAATTTGTATTAAAACTAGAACATGATGTTTTACTACAATAATCGTAAACCATGAATTGTATAAAAATAGAACATCCATAGTAAAACATATCAAAAAACCATCAATACAATATATAATATTATATCGTAATAAATCAACTTTACACAAGTGTAAAATCCAACAAAGTATGTTGACATAGATAAAATCAATCCAAAATCAATTTGAGTGAAATATCACATTCTAGAGTGAAATAATTTATATGTAAAGAATTTTTTTTAAATATTATTATATTCTTGTAAGGAGAGATTCTAAGGTTTATAATGGAAAAAAATATCCAAACCTGCTGTATAAGTTAAAAGAAATTCATTCCTTAATTTGTCAAAAAGGTCACAAAGTACCTTGTAAGAAAATAGTAGAATGATTACTTTAAATGAATTTTATATAAATTCAAAAAAGGGTAAAAATGACTTTAACCCATAGTATATGAAATAGAAAAAATGGAAAGAAACATGGATGTGGATGATAAAAAAGTCCAAGTAGATACTTACGTAAAAACAACCTTAGATAATAAATAAATTTTAAAATTGACCCTTACATTGTACTTTTCCTTAATCGAGGGAATGAAAACATCCTGTAAAAATTTTAAATCATTTTAATTAAATTATACATGAACCACAGAGTGAAATATGATATCAAATATGATCATCTTAAATTTCTTTGTTAAAAATATTTCAGTAGTATCATTATTTCAAGTATTAACTGATTCATTTTCCTTATTATGTTTTATACGTAAGACAATTTTTGTGGATAGGATGTATTTTATTCATATCTAGAATGATATTAAGCTCTTAAAAATTATTTTTTAATCCTCAAATTAACATTACTCTGGAATGGTTATGTTGAGGAATGAAATCTAATAGTGTCATGGGGATGGTAATCCGTACATACGCACAAGCGACAATATCATTCTATTGATGGGGAAATCATATGTAATTGGATTGTATATTATATATACAGAATAATTAACCTGTTATATTTATTATTTCAATCAATTATACTTGTTATTACACCCATATAAATAATTAAGTGTTTAATAACAGACTACCCCATGATGTCGAGACAGTATGTTGTACGTAGGAATATATGGTGAATTTTTCATTCATATGATGGTAAGAATAATGAATATGATTGTGCCATATTTATAATAACTTCTCAATATATATAAAGTTTTGGAGTTATTATTTTATTATGTAAATAACAATGAAAGAGGAAGTGGAAGCAGAAAAGAACATTGAAATATGTGATAAAATAATTACTTGTTCTTTAGGTGCTTCATCTTGATTTGAAAAAGAGGGCTCCATAAGTTGTATTACTGATCAAAGTAAGGCCTATAAATTGAATTGAGAGTGGTTGGGAGGATATTTGATCTAGTTTTGGCTGATCAAAATGGATTTGGAGGTGTGAATTTATGAAAAGTGGAAGTACCATTTAAAATCTTAGGTGAGGGGAACTTTCGGAAAAGCTTTAAATATTAATTTATTATAAAATTATTATCAATTTATAATCGATAAAAATTGATTTATATTGATGATAAGGCATGTATGGTTATAAATAATTTCTACTCAGAGGTTTTAGATATTTTTAGGTCCCCATATTAACCTTATCTTTTATATTTTTCCCTCAGTTAAATAGTTTAACTTTTACGATGTCTTCTTGTATTTTTATACTACACAGTTAATATAGTTACTATAAATTAAAAAAGAACCTATAGTGGGTCATTAATAAAATATGTAACATTATCTATGTCATTTGGCCAGTCCTTATATTTTTAGAACTACTATTTTATTTTATAAAACCGTATTTGTTTTAACAATTAATTTATGTCAATTTTGACACTATTTAGTATTTTGTTTTTGTTAAAGTAATCAAAACATGATGACTACATAATAAATACATTGAATCAACCATAACATGTCATATTATCCTAGAAAATTCGTGAATGGCATCAAAATCTTGAATTTATATTTATTTTAAAATTTATAACATCATTTATTGCAATCTTTCATTAACAAGTTAATTAGTGCATCATCATTGTGCCATAAATAAATTTAAATATTTAATGTCTAAAATTTATAAATAAAATACTATGATGTATGAAATATTTTTTTCTTTCTAATGAATATTTATATTTTAATTGATCTTTTTATAACCATATATTAAAAATTATTTATTTATTAAAATTTGAATTTAAAACTTTTAACTCTTTTTTAAATAATATATAATAAATGTCCTAATCTAATCCAAGTGGATCAAAAAGGATCATATTTTATTCTAAAGGGTTATTTTTGGTCGAAATATACTTATCCAATAAGATTAGGACATGTTTTGGGGTAATTATAATATCATTTTTACCTCTAATTACGCTACTTACTTTCAACCATGGTAAATAAAAATCAAAACATACTATTCAAAAAAAATTATTTTAATCCTATTTAACCACATTTTACTTACATAGGACTACCATTTTTGTCATATTTTTAAAATTCAATTCACAGAAGTGGTAAAATTACGTTTTAAGAAAAATTCAAATGTGCCTAGAAGGTGGGTAAAAGACGATTAATAGTTCAATAAAATTTTGCATTTCTAATCTTATTATAAAATGGCTCCAATGAATTACCTTGGATTAATATAGGTATTATTTATCTATTTTGACATTAAAATAAATTTAAATGAAAATAATAATTATTTAAATAAAAATCCACCTTTAAACAATAAAGAAGTGTCTTTCTATATTTATAATAAATTGATTTTTTTTAGAAAATAGAAAAAATCACCCTAAGCTAATTATGATATTCTGAATCCAAAAATGAATTCCATTTTCAAAAATGAAATTTATAAAATTTCAAAAATTGGGTATTACAATTCATAACTACTTATTAAATGGCTAGTATGACTGGTCATGGTGTGCTAGAACTCAGGGCTATGTACAACACAAGCTATTGTATTATTCAAAGAGAAACATACCATGGAATATTATGGTGTTACATTATTACCTCCATCAAATAATTTCGTCCTTGAAATTTTAATAATGTTACTGAATAAAAAGATTTCGGTGGTTCTTCATTATCAGTTCCTCAGGTTTCCACGTTGCCTCTTCCATTTTTTGGTTTTTTCTAAGGAACTTTTACCAGATGAGTTATCCTATTTCACAAAACTTCTTCTCTGTCATCAAGATCTTAAAATGATCTTCATAATAAGAAATTTCAGTTTCTATTTCTATTTCTTCATAGGTGATAACATGCGTTGGGTGTGGCATGTGTTTTCTCATCAGTGATACGTGGAAAACATCATGAACATTGGAGAGACATTTCTAAATTTCCAATTAGTAAGCTAAAAATCCAATTTGTTCTAGAATTTCAAAAGATCCGATGTACCTGGGAATTAATTTATCCTTCTTACCGAATTGTATGAAACACTTCTATGGAGATACCTTCATGAAATCATGATCTCATACTTCAAATTCCAAATCCTTACTTTGGTTATCAGCGTAGATCTTTTTCATAATCTGGGATCCTTTGAAGTGCGATTGGATAATCTTTACCCTATCAATTGTTTCCTCAACATGATATCGGCCTACGAGATTTCTTTCACCAACATCATACCAACAAGGTGGTGTGCAACATCTCTTTCTATCTAATGCTTCACATAGTACCATATGAATACTTGAATGAAAGTTATTGTCATATGAAAATTATACCAGAGGTAAATACTGATCCCACATAACATAAAAGTCATGTGATAAATATCTCAACATGTATTATAAGGTTTTAATATTCCATTTTGATTGTCCATCAGTTTGAGGATGGTAGGAAATTTTCAAAAAAAATTCAGTATCCAAGTTATTCTGAATTTTTTTCCCGATTCCTGATGTAAAATGTGGATCCCGATTAGAAACAATCGATATGGGTACTCCATGAAGCCTTACAACATCATTAATATATAGTAATGCTAAACATTCATGTGGTAGATCTTCTATTATATCAGGAAGATGTGATGAATTGGTAAGATGATAAAAAATGACCCATATTGCTTCATTCCTTCAATGAGTCTTTGGTAGCCCCATGCAAAATTCCATCATAATATCATCCCATTTCTTCTCAGTTATGGGAAGAGGTTTCATGACACTTTTAGGATGTTGTCTTCTATCCTTTACTATTTGACAAACGATCCAACTTGACACATAATCAGAAATATCCCACTTCATGATGTCCCACCAAAAATGTTTCTTCAAATATCTATACATATTAGTGATACTAGGGTGTATAGTGAAGTTAGAGCAATGGGCATCATCCATCATTTCCCTTTTTCGATCAGGTATGTCGGGAACACAAAGCCTCCTCCCAAATTTCAGAATTCCGTAATCATATATTAAATCAATCAATCTCTCATCATTAAAAGCATCAATTTTCTTTTGAAACTCCTCATCATCAGTTTGAGAACATTTTATCCTTTCTAGTGAAGATGGTTTTGAAACCATTTGAAAAAGTATTGATGTTTCACCTTCCATGATTATTCAAATATCCATCTTTACTAGATCAATGAATATATGATCCCTTTAAATTCTCTTCTTATTCATAACTCTATGATCCATTCTACTCAAAGCATATGCCACCTTATTTTCTTTTCCATGAGGAAGTGTATAGTGAAATCATAATCCTTGAGTAGTTTGATTCCTTATCTTTTCCTTAAGTTGAGTTATTTATGTGATAAAATATACTTCAATAACTTTTTATCATTATATATCTCACATTTTTTACTATAGAGATAGTGTCTCCATATCTTCAGAGTATTGATTATAGCTGTAAACACAAGATCGTAAGTAGGACAATTTTGTTTAGGAATTATTAACTATCTTGATGCATAGGCAATAAATCTATCATTCTGCACAAGGACACAACTGAGTCCAGTTTCTAATGCATCCGTATAAATTACAAATACATCATTACCTAATGGTATAGTCAAGATAGGATCATTGACTAATATTCTCTTCAATTCTTTAAAACATTCTTCACATTGTTTTTTCTAAAAAAATTTAACCCCTTTACGTGTGATCTTGGTTAATGGGTTATCCAATCGGGAAAAAATCTTGATAAAATGCCGATAATAACCTACTAAACCAATAAAAATGCATACCTTTGTTATAGTCATTGGTGTTTTCCAATATTATATTTCCTGTGAGATTGAAGGATTAACATAGATTCCACCATTAGAGATAATATGGACAAGAAAAAAAATCTCCTGAAGCCAGAATTCATACTTGCTCAACTTCCCATATAAATCATTTCTTCTCAGAGTCTTTAGAATAGCGCGCATATGATTTTCAATATCTTTGTTTCATTTTGAGTATACTAAAATATCATAAATATATAAAACTAAAAATTCATCATGATATTCCTTGAAAACACTAATCATTAGATCCATGAAAATATAGGGCGCATCAGTCAGTCCAAAAGGAATTACTTTAAACTGATAATTCCCATACCTGGATTGGAATGATGTATTTGGAATGTCTTCATTATTCATGAACAACTTATGGTATCTAGATCGAAGATCAACCATTGAAAACTATCGATCTTTATGAAGTTGATCTAATAAATCATATATGTAGGTAAGGGGTAATTATTATTTATTGTTGTAGCATTGATCATTATATAGTCAGTGCACAACCTCATAAATCCATCTTCTTTCTTAACAAAACGAATAGGGGATCCCCATAGAGAAACACTAGGGTGAATAAATCCTTTTTTAATCAATTCTGTTAGTTGTTTATTTAGTTACTCTAATTCTACAAGGGGCCATTCTATAAGGTTTCTTCAATATGGTCCTTAAACCAAGAATTAAGTCAATAGAAAACTCAATTTTTTGTTCTGTAGCATGTCCAGATAAATTCTCTAGAAACACATCAACATATTCTTAAACAATTGGTACATGATATATTTCTACATTCATTTCTTCATGCATAGTTATTTCAATCCCTTCCTCCACAATAATAGAATTTAGTAGAGCTACTGGGGTTGGATCTAGATAAGAATCTGATGGTGATGTTTCGGCTCAAAAGACAAGGGATTAATTATCATCATTAAGATTTGTAACCTCCTTCTGCTTAAAATAAATTTTTACATCATGGTATGAAATCCAATCCATACTGAAGATTTTATCAAATTCAATCATGGGTATGATAATAATATCAGCACATAAAGCACGTTTATATACCATAATGGTAACTGACTGACAACAAATTGTTTCTATGATACTTCCCTTAGGAGTTTTTATTGACAACTCCCTTGTTATGTCAAATTGGAAGTATCTAATTTTATTTGAAATATAGGAAGATATTAAAGAATAAATTGACCCAAAATCAAATAATGCATTGGCTAATTTTGAGGAAATGATTAAAGTACCTGCCGCCATGTCACTCAGAGCTTCTGCCTCAGCACTTGTGATCACATAATCTTGTCCTTTCTCCCATGGACTTTTCTACAATAATATTTATTAGTTCTGATGATATTAATTTTCATAATTCCCCATTTCAATACAATTTTATCATTGAACATTGACATAACCTTTCATCCCCTTGTAATCATGAGATTGGTGTCCTTTTTCTCCACACATGTAATAGACTTCCATTACCATCAAAAATCTACTGGGTTGTTTCTTCATAAAATTACTATAGGATAGACATTGAAAATTTCCATTACTCCCCTTATTTCCTTTTCTAGAGTGTTCAGTAGATCTCTTCTTCTCTTTCTTCACTTTGAAGTTATAAGATGTAGTCAATTCCTTTTCTGTCTTGATAGTACATGAGACTATATCTTCGTATGAAAAAAAGGATTGTGAGTCTAATTCCCGATGGAGAAATGGTTTTAAACCATCATAGAATATATCAATATTACTTCTTTGGTTATGTATATAATCTTCAGCATGCCTCTCTTACCTTGTAAATTTCACATCATACTTTGCGTCTTTCTCATCCTCCTTTTTCCTCAGACTTAGAAATTGCCTTTCCATATCCGCTTGATGTTCATGAAGAATATATTTTTCTAATAAAATCTTGTTAAACTCCATGCATTCCATTTTTGATACTTGTTCGCCCTCCTTTGGGTTTTTAATTAATGACCACCATTGATCTGCATCTCTTGAGAGGCTATAAAAATCCATGATAACTTTTTTCCTTTTCTCTACTCATCAAATCATGAAATATTATCTCTAAGGAACATATACATTGTTCAACTAAAAATGGATTTGTATTTCCATTTAATATTGGTTGTTTTTTCCTTATGAAGTGGTCTAAAATTGATCCTCCACATTGTGGATTATGGAAATACATATAGTTATGGTTATTATTCATAACCTTGGTGAGTTGTCAAAGTATGGTTATAAGATGCTCAACACCAGTTTCATCACCAGCACCACTATACTTATCTTAATTAGGTTGGAAATCCATACAAGTATTACATACATTTATACTATTTCCATTCATTCCACTAGGCTACATTTCTAAATAATGGCATACACTAGGTTAGTTTATGAATCACAATGCATAATTACAAAAAATATTACCTCCCAAACATAATTTGAACAATTTGTGTATATAATCCATAAAAATGATTTCTTTGGGGAAGTATTTACTCATTAATCCTTTATAATGGTTTTAAGTGAAAATGTGAATTATCCTAAGAATATCCCCTGGGAGTGTCAAATTATGTGCACAATAAGGCTTGTTGTTGTGTACCAGGATACCCTGGGTCTTCCCGAAAATCCTTGTCAGAGTATTCACTTCTAGGCACATATGTGAACGAACCATGTCAACTTGTAGTATCCGTATGGTTATTTTTCCATGTAAACCCCACATAATATATATATTACCCAAACATTTAGATGTTCTTTTATACTAATCCTCAAAGTCTATATTAAGGTAATGTTCTTTAATCAGTGTTTTTCTAAATCTAGTTTCCAAGGTTTGTTCTAAACTTCCTTTGATAGCAATTGTATCACCCTGAACCAAGTTACCCAGTTTTGGTGCGTTATTACATAACATTGGTATGATCACAAGATATCTTTTCCCAAAAAACAAATCAGTTTAGTAGCCTTGGAAGTTCTAGATACATACATAAGACTCACTTAACATTATGAAATGAAAAAGAAATATTGTGTATCCATTGAACACAATCATATTCCTTATCATATCCCTATAGGTCATTCATAATATACTTCTTCGCATCTTGGAAAAAATAAAACATTAAAAGGGGTGATCTCAGTTTCTCAATAAGGATAACAATATAGAGGAAACTATAATAAATAAGCATAACCATTTAATCCATTGTGTAAGACTATAACACAAGCCTTTTAAACATAAAATTCATAAAAATATTGAAAAGATAAATAAAATAATTCTATTTACTTATTCATATGGATATTTTACAGGATGAATATTCACATGCAATATCAATAGCTAGTCTCCTAATTATGGAATGCAGAATGCCAAACATCATAACCACATAATAAAGGCCCTGTTCCAAGACTACAAATAATGATTTTGTCAATGCCTTGTTTGAAGACACTAGTTTGTCTCATGAGACCTACCAATTCATCAAGGGGTATAATGGTCCCACTCGTAACTTACTACGTCAATGCATTCCTCATATGAAAAGGATGAAACATAACATAAAAATTCATATTACAACTATCATACAAAATTTTAATTCTTTAAATTTATAACATGAAAGGTATAAAAATAGTACATCCACAAAAAAACATATCACAAAACCTACAACACAATATGGAATGTTGTATCATAATAAATCAACTTCGAACAAGAATAAAATCCAACAAAGGATGTTGCCATAGATGAAATCAATACAAAAACTATTTGAGTGAAATATCTATTTTTACATTGAAATAATTTAAAAGTAAAGAACACATTTATTTTTAAAATATTATTATTATATTTTTAGGGAATCTTCTATGGTTTAAAATGGCATAAAATAGATGCACCTACCGTATAAGTTAAAAAAAAATTCTTTCCTTAATCTATCGAAAATGTCATAAAGTACCTTATTTGGAAAACAACAGAAATATTCATTTAAAATAATTTTAAAAAAAGTCAAAAAATGGTATAAATGAATTTGACCTATAGTCTAGGAAATATTAAAAATTTTAAGAAACATGGATGTTTATGATAAAGTTGTCCTAGTAGATACTTACATATAAACAACCTTGGATAATAAAGAGACTGTAAAATTAACCCATACCATGTACCTTTCCATAGTCAAGGGTTTTTTAACCTCCTGTTTAATGGTTAAATAATTTTAGTTAAATAATACAAGAACCACATACATAAATATGATAACTAATATGATCCTCTAATATTGCTTTGTAATTATTATTTCAGTAGTATCATTATATCGAACATTAACTGGTTTGTTTTCCTTTATATCTTTTGTTAAGTAAGTCAAGATTGTTAGGGATAATATGTATTTGAATAATTTCCAAAATTATATTATGTTCTTAAAAATTATTATTTTAGACATTAAATGAACATTATTCTTGAATGGTTACGATGGGGAATCTCATCTCATCTCATCGTGGGGACGACACGAGGTACGTACACACGAGAGACAATATCATTCAATTGACTGTGAAATAGTATCTAATTGGATGTTATATTATATATAATGAATCCTTAAAATGTTATATTGTTTATTTACATCAATTATACTCATTATTATACCCATCAAAATAATAAAGGGTTGAATAAAAAACTACACCATGACGTGGAGATAGTAAGTCGTACGTGCGCACGTATGGTGACTTTATCACTCATAGGATAGATAGAATAATGAATATGGTTGTACCATATATATAATTAAATATAAATATTTTTAAGGTACTATAATTGTTATTTTAGTATGGAAACATCAAATAAATTCGATGTGGAAGAAGAAAAGAACATTGAAAGAGGTGATAAATTAATTACCTCTTCTTTGGGTGCTTCATTCTGATTTGAACACAAGGGATCCTTGGGATGCGTTTCTTATAAAAGTAATTCCCGTAGGTTGAAGTGAGGATAGTTGGGAGGATATTTGAGATGTTTTTGGCTGAGAAAAATGACTTTTTAGGTGTCAATTTAAGAGAAGGGGAAGTACACGTTTATAAGATAGGTGAGGGGAACATTAATAAAATATTGAAATATTAACTTATTATAAATTTATTTTTACTTTATAATAGATAAATAATGATTTATTTGTAGGATAAGTTGGTTTTAAGTCGAAATCCTCTCATCCAATAGGTTTTAGACATGTTTTGGTCACAATGTCAACTTATCTTTTAAACTGAACCCTTCGTTAAATAGTTTAACTTTTACGATGTCTTATTGTATTTTTATACTATGTGGTTAATATAGTTACTATAAAAATCTAATATAACATAAATTGGTTAATTAATGACATATGTAACACTATATATGTTATTTAACTAAACCTTATGTAACTGCTGGGCCCCAGTGACAACACAGACACCCCACCTTAATATGGTCGTTGGGTCCTGACCCGCCAGGTACCCCTAGTAGCCCCACAAATATGTAGTCCCCACCTTGGTGCCCACCAACATGACTGAACGGGTTATCTGACTAATGAAGGTACCCACAATACAACACATGTCTTTTATAGTGTTCTTTTTCCTCACTCACTCACAAACTAAGAAACTTCTTTAGAAGGTCACCCATCTCGATCACTACTTCAAACCAAGCATGCTTAACTATGGAGTTCTAATCAGATGGGATCCTAAAATGAAAGGTGAACCTTGTTAACATGAGCCATATCATTTAGTCATTTAACACTATCATTCTAGGGTGTTAAATAATTTTTATTAAATTTTAAAAGAACTACATACATAAATATGATAACTAAAATGATCCTCTAATATTTCTTGGTTATTAATATTTCAGTAGTATCATTATTTCAGTTGTTAATTGATTTGTTTTACTGTATATGTTTTGTTACGTAAGACATGTTTTTTATGGCTAAGATTTATTTTATTCATATCCAGAATTATATTATGTTCTTAAAAATTTATATTTTAGTCATCAAATGAACATTATTCTTGAATGGACGACGGGGAAGGGAATCTCTTCTCGTTGTGGGGACGGTAAGTCATATGAACGCACGAGAGAAAATATCATTCTATTGACGATGAAATATTATGTAATTTGTTGGTATATTATATATATAGAATCCATAAAATGTTATATTTATTATTTACATCAATTATACTCGTTATTATACCCATCCAAATAATGAAGGGTCGAATAAAAAACGACACCATAACGTGGAGACGGTAAGTCATACGTCCGCATGTATGGTTACTTTTTCATTAATAGGATGGATAAAATAATGAATATGGTTATAAAATATATTAAATAAAATATCAGTATTTATATGGTACAATAATAATTATTTTAGTATGGAAACTACAAATAATGAGAATGTGGAAGAAGAAAAGAACATAGAAAGAGGTGATAAAATAATTACATCTTATTCGGGTGCTTCCTTTTGATTTGAAAAAAATGGATCCTTTGGATTGGTTTTTGATAACCATAATTTCTGTAGGATGAAGTGATGTTAGCTGGGAGGATATTTGAGAAGATTTTTTCTGAGCTAAATGGCTTTGGAGGTGTGAATTTAAGATATGGGAAAGTACCCTTTTATAAGAGAGGTGAGGGGAACTTTATGAAAATATTGAAATATTAATTTATTATAAATTTAATTCTGGTTTATAATAGATAAATATTGATTTATTTTTAAGATTAGGTGGTTATGGGTCGAAATAATTTCATCCAATTGGTTTTAGACATGTTTAGTTCACTATATTAACTAATCTTTTAGAGTGAACCCTTGGTTAAATAGTTTACCTTTTACGATGTCTTATTGTATTTTTGTATTACATGGTTAATATTGTTACTATAAAATTACATGAGAACCTCATGTGGTTAATTATTGACATTTTCAATATTATCTATGTTATTTCACTTAACCTTATGTTACCATTAGGCCCCAATGACAGCACAGACACCCCGCCTTAACATGGTTGTTGGGTCTTGGCATGCCAGGTACCACCAGTTGCCCCACAGACACGTGGTCCCCACATTGGGGCCCACCCATGTCCCTGAATGGGTCATATGACAAATGAATGTCCCCATAGGCCAACACATGTATTTTCTAGTGTGCCTTTTCCTCACTCACACACACCCTAAGAAAATTCCTAGAAGGTCACCCGTCTTGATCACTACTCCAAGCAAAGATTTTTTAACTTTTGAGTTCTAATTAGATGAGATCTTGAAAATAAAGGTGCACCTTGTTGACCTGAGTCATATCATTTATTCATTTAAACCTTTTTCATTTGAGGGTGTTAAATAATGGTTATTTAATTATACAATAACCACATACATAAATATGATAACTAATATGGTCCTCAAATATTTCATGGTTATTAATATTTTAGTAGTATCAGTATTTTGGGTGTTAACAGGTTTGTTTTCCTTTATTTGTTTTGTTATTTAAGTCATGTTTGTTATGGATAGGATGTATTTGATTCATATACAGAGTCATATTAAGTACTTAAAAATTATTATTTTAGACATGAAATGAACATTATGCTTAAATGGTAATGATGGGGAAGGGAATCTCATCTCGTCGTGGGGATGGTAAGCCGTACGTATGCATGAGAGACAGTATCATTCTATTAATGGTGAAATAGTATGTAATTGGATGATATATTATTTATACAGAATACATAACATTTTATATTTATTATTTACATCAATTATACTAATTCTTATATCCCTCTAAATAATAAAGGGTTGAATAAAAGACTACACTATAACGTGTAGATAGTAAGATGTACATATGCACATATAGTGAATTTATCATTCATAGGATGGAGAGAATAATGAATATGTTTTACCACATATATAATAAAATATCAGTAGTTATATGGTACTGCAATTATTAATTTAGTACGGAAACAACAAATAAATAGGAAGTGGAAGAAGAAATGAACTTTGAAAGAGGTGATAAAATAATTACATCTTCTTTGGGTGCTTTCTTTTGATTTGAGCAAAAGGGATCCTTGGGTTCAGATTCTGATAAAATTAATGATTTTAGGTTGTATTAAGGATAGTTGGGATGAGATTTGAGAATGGTTTGGCCGAGAAAAATGGCTTTGGAGGTGTGAATTTAAAAGAAGGGGGAAATTCCCTTTTATAAAATAGGTTTGGGGAACTTTAGGAAAATATTGAAATATAAATTTATTATAAAGAGTTTTTCGATTTGTAATAGATAAATATTGATTTATTTCTAGGATAATGTGGGTATGGGTCGAAATTCTCCCATCCAATAGGTTTTACACATGTTTTGGTCACCATATTAACTTATCTTTTAGACTGAGCCCTTTGTGAAATTGTTTAACTTTTACAATGTCTTATTGTATTTTTATACTACATGGTTAATATAGTTACTATAAAATTCCAAGAGAACCTCAAGTGGTTTATTAATGAAATTTGTGACATTATCTAAGTTATCTCACTGAACCATATATAACCACAGGGCCCCAGTGACAACCAAGTCACCCCGCCTTAACATGGTAGTTGGGTCCTCGCCCGCTAGGTACCACTAGTTTCCCTGAAGACATGTGGTTCCCACCATGGGGCCCACCCACATGCCCGAACAGGTCATCTGAATAATGACAGTCCCCACAGGCCAACACATGTATTTTCCAGTGTGCTTTGTCCTCACTCACACACACCCTGAGAAGCATTTTAGATGGTTACCCATCCTCATCACTACTACGAGCCAACCATGCTTAACTTTGGAGTTATAATTAGATGGGATCCTGAAAAGAAAGGTGAACCTTGTTGACATGAGTCATATCATTTAGTGATTCAACCCCTTATCATTATGGTCTGTAATATTCACTACCTCTTTAGAGCACAACGTCCTCGTTGTGAGCCCTACATCTCAGCCCAGGCGGTGCACCACACTTAAGGCTGGGTACCACCTCTTATACCAATAGTAACCATTGGGCCCTGGTGACAGCACAGAAACCCCGTCTTAACATGGATGTTGGGTCCAGGCCAGCCAGGTACCACCATTTTCCCTGCATACACGTCATCCCCACCATGGGGCCCACCCACATGCCTGAATGGGTCACCTGACTAATGAAATTCCCCACAGGCCAACACAAGTCCTTTATATTGTGCTTTGTCCTCACTCACAGACACCCTTAGAAATATCCTAAAAGGTCACCCATTCAGATCACTACTCTAAACCAAGAATGATTAACTTTAGAGTTCTAATCAGATGGTCTCCCGAAAAAAAGGCGCACCATGTTGACATGAGTTATATCATATAGTCGTTAAACCCTTTATCATTCTGGGGTATTACACCTTATATTTTTAGGACTATTATATAATTTCATAAAATTATATTTGTTTTAGAAATTCATTTATGTCAATTTTGACACTATTTAGTATTTGGTTTTTTAAGTCATCAAAACTAGATTACATCAAAAAAAACATTGCATCAACCCTAACATGTCATATTCTCCACTAAAATTCGTGGATGACATCAAATGTTTTAATTTACGTTTATTTTATTATTTACAACATCATTTATTTTAATCTTTCATTAAAGAGGAAATTAGTGCATTTTCAATGTGTCATACATATATGTAATTATTTAATTTATATAAATTATAAATAAAATACTATAATGCATGAAATATTTTTAGCTTCTTAATGAATACTTATAGTTGAATTTATCTTATGTATAACCCTATATTAAAAATGTTTTAGTTATTAAAATTATAATTTTACAATTTTAAATCTTTTAAAAAATATATATATAATAAATGACCCAATATAGTCCAAGTGAATCAAAAAGAATAAAATTTTATTCATTAGGTTGGTTTTGGTCTTAATACAGTTATCCAATAGAATTAGGACATGTTTTGGGGGGTAATTATAATATCATTCTAACCTTTAATTACCCTATTTACTTTTAAATGTGGTAAATAAAATTCAAAAGTTACAGTTTATTTGGAACTTTGTTTCATCCTATTGAACAAAATTTTACTAAATGATGACAACTATGACTTATGAATATTTGAAATTGAATTCACATAAGTTGTAAAATTATGTTTTATGAAAATTTTCAAATATTCCATGAAGTTGGTTAAAGGACGTTAAATGGTTCAGTAAAATTATATATATATATATAATCTTATTATAAAATTACTCCAATCAATTAAATTGGAATAGTATAGGTATTATGTATTTATTTTTACTTTAAAATAAATTTATGTAAAAATAATTATTCAAATAAAAATTCAGTTTTAAACAGTAATGCATTATTTTTCACTATTCATAAAAAATTGAATGGTTTTAGAAAAATTCGAAAAATTCAACCTAAGATAATTTTGATAATCCAAATCCAAATATAAAGTTCATTTGAAAAATAAAATTTATAAAATTTCAAAAAGTGGGTATTAATATTCATAATTACTTTTTAAACGGCTAGTTTGATTGGTCGTGGTGTGCTAGAACTCGAGGTTGTGTACAACGCAAACTATTGTATTTTTAAAGAGAAACGTACAATGGAAGCTTGGGGTGTTACAACATATCTTCAATTTGGTTATCCCTAGTAAATATACCCTTTATCAGTGCTATTTTAGCGTTGATAAAGATTCAATTATTTTAATGTTGCTCAATAATTCAACTCTTTTCTAGCACTAATAATGGCAATTTCTAGTGCTGGTAATGATAGTTTTGTAGTTGTGTAAAACAAAAAATGAAAAAAAATTAAAGTAAAAATAATATATCATAATTACCGTAGTATAATTGAAAAAATTATAACATAACATGGAATCTAAGAACCATCATGACAGTCTACTAAAAATTATAATGGACTAGAATGATCAACCTCCTACCAAATGCCACCATCTACCACCTACCATGTGAAAAAACAATTAGGATATGAAATTTGAAAGAGAAAAGTCATAAAATATATTTAGAATGCTAAAAATAAAATTTTATACTTTGTTAATAAAACAAATTTAATTAAAATATAATAACATTACATGTAATTAAAAAAACACTGAAAATAGAAACATACCTATTTAATATGAGATTCAACACATGAAACTAAAAAGGGATAAGTAAATATTTTGATTTCATTTTAATGCGATGTGCGGTGTGCCTAATGTTTTTTAAATAAATATATTTTATTGATTTTGATATCACATAATATCCTATATTTGAAAAATAATTGAGAGGTGCTTTCCCCATAATGGAACATCCATCTGAGTTCATTTTCAATGGGTTTGACCATTCCTTGGACATTTTAGGGTTTAAAGTACTAAAAATGTTTTACATCCATAATTGAAAATCCATCATTCATAATGATGTGTTATCAGTTACTATGTTTGAGAATTAAATATAAGACCATTTTCACTTGATTTTTGGACAATATTATGTCGTTTATGGTGTTTTGAACATTCCCTGCTTGTTTTAGTATTTTAAAACACTACAAATTAATTTACGACCATAAAAAAGAAAAAATTCATTCTGAACAAAATTCTGTCAGTTCATATAATTTCACAATTTAATCTATGGTGGTTGTCCCCTGGTTTTAGGACAATCCAACATTGTTTTTCTAGTATTGAGTGTTCCATGAACATTTTAGTGTTTTAAAATATTAAAAACAAAATTATGACCATAATGGAAAAACTGTCATTTGAAATGACATTTTGATGATTACAACATTTCACAATTAAATCTATTTTTTTCATGTTTTTCTCCTTTTGACCTTTCTAAGAGCATTGTTGTGTTTTAAAACATTAAAACATTTTTACAGACATAACAAAAAAACCATCAATTGGAATGACACTCTGTCAGTTTCTACATTTCACAATTAAATATATAGTGGATTTCCTGTGATTTCAGAACAATTTTCTGTTTTTTCTAGTTTTGATAATTCCACACAGATTTTAGTGTTTTAAAAAACTAAAAACATGTTTATAACCATTACATGAAATCCCTAATTCTAGAGAAAATTCTATCAATTCCTAAATTTTAGAATTAAATCTATTGTCAATGTCCATTTATTTCAGGATAATTCAACGTCATTTTCTGGGTTTTGACTTTTCCAACCACATTTTTGTATTTTAAAACAATAAAAACGTATCTATGTCCATAATATGAAAATTGTCATTCGAAATGATGTATTATCCATTCCAGAATTTCATAATCAAATATACAGTGTCTGACCATTGATTTCACATGAATATAAGGTTGTTTTTATTGTTTTGACTATTCCATGCTCAATTTACACTTTTAAATAAATAAAAACGTGTTTATGGCCATGACGAGTGTACCATCATTTTGAATTACATTGCATCAGATCCAATCGTTCACAATTTTATAAACTATAATATTACCATGATCTCAATACACTATGAAATTATTTTACTAGTTTTTATTTTTTCACGCATGTTCTAGAGTTAAAAAACAAACTAAATAATTATGACCATAATGGGGAAATCAGCATTCTGAATTATGTGACTTCAGTTCCTACATTTCTAAAATAAATCTATGGCACTTTTACCCTGAATTCAGGACAATACGAAATCAAATTTTTGTTTTTTACAAATGTATGCATATTTTAATGTTTTGAAATATTGAAAATGAATTTTTGAAAATAATGAGAAAATAATCATTTAGAATGAATTTTCATGAGATCATACATTTCATAATGTATTCTATGGTAATTTTCCTCTAATTTTAGGAAAATATGATGTCTTTTTCCTAGTTATTAACATTCCACACATGTTTTAGTGTTTTAAAATAGTAAAAACATGTTTATGACCATAATGGGAAAACTTTCACTCAAAATGAAACACCATTGGTTCTTATATTTTACATATAAATATATGGTTATTTTACCTGGACTTAATGGAAATTTGAATTTTTTCCCAGTTTTACCCACTGAATCTTTTTAAAGGCTTTTATAGCTTTATTAAGTTTTTATCATGTAATTCTGATCACCGTGCACATCAGGTTGATGTGATGTACATACATACATGTAAAAAATAACTAATATGTGAATTTCCATTGATTTCATGGAAATATGATATCATTTTCTAGGTCTTAATAATTTAATGCTTGTTTTAGTGTTTTAAAACAGTAAAAATGAATTTACGAGCGTAATGGGAAAACCATCTTTCAGAATGAAGGGCTCTCAGTTTTTACATTTCTAAATTAAATATATCATCTTTTCCCCTTATTTGATTACAATACGATTATGTTTTACTAGTTTTGACAATTCCATGCATTTCTTAGTGTCCTAAAACACTAAAAAACTCATTTATAGTCATAATTGGGAAACTGTCATTTGTAATGACGTGTCATTGGTTCCCACATTTCACAATTAATTCAATAGAGGTTTTCCCCTAATTATAAGAAAATCTTGATTTTTTTGGTTTTGACCATTCCATGAATTTTTTAGGGTTTTAAAACACAAAAAATTAATTTATGATTGTAAAGGGAAAACCATAATTTTATCACCCCCACGATTTTTTAAATTGTTTTTTTTTGAATTAATTTAATCTTATTAATACTTTTCATTTCATAAAACTCTAACCATACACTATTTTATAAATAATAACTATGTTTGAATTATGTGAACTAAACACAACAAAAATATTTCCTTTATCTACAGAGAGCATTGAGGATATCTTACATTACACTGAATAATTACATTCCTTGATCGTTTGTGTAATACACATGACCGTGGTTTTTTGAACAATAATATATTATTAAAATATGATTATTTAATTTAATATGATATAACATAGACGTTAAATTATTGGTTATGAATAGTATTTACTAAATTATTAAAAAAATATAGTTCACAAAAACATAAGATTAATTCATTGGTTACAAATTAATTATGTATGCAAATGTAAGAAACAATTGAATATAAATGATATATTTTTATTTTAATTATCCCAAAGGTGTTTTGTATTAATAAATTATATTAATTATTATTCTTAAGTGATATTATTATAATATATATTTTATATATTCAATCAAATATTTTAGAAAATCATTGAATAGATTTGATATACATAAGATAAGAAAAAATATATTTTTATGATAAAAACATATATTTTTATAAAGGTAGTTTTTACACCTTTTATTGGTGAGCTGATTTTAAATACTTTTTTTAATTTTTATATATTTTATACATAACTATAAAAATCATATTAATAAATCGAACATAAAAATTATGTTAGGATACATTTTTTTATTTTTCTGTAAGGTTTTATTTCTAATGAACTATTAAAAATATTAGATTTTAATTCAAAATTAATTTTTCATATAATTTATTTATAAGTATACATTATATTTTAAATTGGTGCAAAAATTTTATTAGATAAAATTTTAATCAATTAATTCAATATAGTTCATTAGAATAAATTTCACATTGAAATTAAATATAAAAACATAGCAATATTTTGTACATTTTTAGATTATAAACCCACATTGTCGACACAATTATGGGATTAAATTAAAAATAATTTCTACCACTAAGTGATTCGAATTATGAAAAATATTTTCCATATTTGGAATCAAAATAATTTAAAATTTATAATAACGTCATATTATTTTCTTAACCAAAAGTATTTGTGATGCAATTAAAATTAATTAAAATGATTAAGGTTAAATTACGAATAATAAGGGACTAAACCATGACCTTAAGGCCCAAAACAACCTAAACACTTGTCCAAAATCCATCGGATAGCTATATTTTGAACAAATAATCCCTTTTATCAACTTATAACCGATATTATATCCACAGTCCTTAAAAAATGTTGATGGGGTGTTCCCTTTTCCAAAATATTACAACAGCATCACTCCCCCTCTGTTACAAAAGGCCTCCTCTCCTCTCACTTACTCCCACACCTCAAGTAACTTGGAATTGACCAAAATCATCCCAAAAAGACCCCAAAAAACCTTACCTTCATCATTGAAACATCATCTGGTCATAATCCTTCCATGGAATCCCTTTAGTTTACACCAAAATGAGTAAACCGATTAAGAGGTAACATCCTCCCTGAAAATATTTTGTATTATTTTCTTTATCCACTCCATAAAATCTCATTATTCAAAGACTTTATAAACAACAGTATCCTAAATATAACAGTGTGTTTTTATGCTATGTATTTGACATTCACTTACGCACACTTCAATCTAATGGGTAATGAACACACTGTTTACGTGTATGGCGGACTACCTCCTAACTAAATAATGATTGTTCATTTTCCCATTATAGCCACTCATGCTAGAAATTATGATGGAATGTATATTTATAAATTTTATATATTATAATTATTATTCCTCTATGATTTTTTATTCTTTTAAAACCTGTATCTTTATACATTTCATTTTTTGTTAATACAATACATTGTTTTGAGGAAGTGTAGACTACGACAGCCTTAAAGTGATTTTCTTCGTTCAGACACTACACATAATGTATTAAGGATGAGTTTGGGAATATATATGATATAATAATTATAATTTAATAATTATATATATACATATAGATAAAAAAATTTATTTTCTATTATTTCTTTCAATACGAAAATTAAACAGAAATAGTGTTATTGTGTATGTAGGACTTACCCTTTTCGTGAATGGTGCAATCCATTTCATAATTATATATATTATTGATTATTATAATAAAAATATATTGAATATAAATTATATTTAAATCTTACATTCTGTAAATAATTATAAAAATATAAGGGACAACGATATTACAACTTTTGACACATTTGAAAAATAAAGTCGATATTACCCGAAGTGAAACCTTATCATAAAATTACTAACAATAATCTAATATAAAGCCATAATAAAACAATTTATTGTACTACAAATCTGAATATTTTTATGTGATAGATTTATAATTAATTTATCTTTAGTATATAGGAGGTTTGAATGAATATGAATAGAATTAAGGCACACGGTAATGTAATTTCATCCCACTACTTATTTCCATGAGATACAGACCTTATTCACCTATCATTTAGGT
This sequence comes from Viscum album, assembly GCA_963277665.1. Taxonomy (NCBI): domain Eukaryota; kingdom Viridiplantae; phylum Streptophyta; class Magnoliopsida; order Santalales; family Viscaceae; genus Viscum; species Viscum album. The sequence goes on along the minus strand of OY728122.1, from coordinate 1,981,132,889 downwards.
TGCGCAGTTTATATACTACCAATTAATTTATGATATACATATTAAAAATAAATATATGAGTATTTATATAACTATTTAATGATCATTCTATCATGGGGTTTAAGATTCAAAATTTACCAAATCAGAAATATAATTTTAGTCTTAATTTTTATTCATTGAGACACAACCAATGTTATGCACCTATATTTTTATTTTAGTGGTATAAAATGACTTTGACATTTTTTTCATGAATATAATATTTGTCATGATATTTTATGAATAATTTAATTTCATTTTATTACATTGGGAGTAGGTTTAAAATTCACCATGTTACAAGTGTTTATTGAAATAATCTAATAGCATTTTGATATTGTTTATGATTATGCACTCATTTATCAAATATAATGGCACATATCTCAATAACACTCATGATTTATATTATCCTCAAGTTATTCCATATATATTATGTTATTAGTACCACTTTCCATGATTTTCTACAAAATATAGTTAAGAAAGTGTTTTCAATAATGTATGACTTTACCTCTCTCTTCTATTAGAAATATAAGTTAATTCCAAACTATTTATTCTAAATGGTTTCCAAAAATGGTCTATTATTCTCCTATTATCTTTAAAAGAAATTTTTTAACCATTTTTTACATTTGTAATCAAAATGGTTTTTAATATGGAATTCCCTTTTCATTTTCTTATCGAGGCACATGTTTAAACCTTTAATTGTGTAAAAGGAATGTTCAGCCTATTCAGGTTTATCTTCTGTCGTGAATTAAAATCCTTTGATGATTTCCTTACAAGATCAAAATGATATTTTATTTTAAAAAATAAAATTTTTTACTAGTATTTTGTAAATTCATTATTTCAATTTATTTTCTTGTAAAATGGTTTTAAATTTTTTTTTCAATCAATTTAATATGATTCTATGGAAAATGGGTTTCAAAATATTTTCAATATTATTTAATATGTATTCATGTAAAATGGTTTTCAAAATGTTTTCAAGTTTTTATTATGTGTTTTAATTAGAATAAATTTTTTTTATAAGGTTTTTCGTTTTAAAATATCCATTTTCAAAGAAGAAAGGAAATATTCCAAATGAAATGTTTTTGAAAGATATTTCAAAATTATTTTCTTTATAAGACGACATCTTTTGGTGTTACTCATTCCTTTATTAAAAATTATATAAATGTTCCATTCATATTATATCTTGGAATGGTTTATTCATGAAGTAACTTTCTCTATAAAACATTCAACTCTTTCACATGATATATGTTTATGAAATCAGTTTTTCTTTCAGGGGTTATGTTTTTGAGGAAATGATTGTGAATATTATATCATTCTTCCAAAGGTTATGGTACAATTACTTGTTTATGATACATATTACATTTCATGGGTCATGATATGCTTATTTAGAACATGTATTTATAATTTCATTATGAGATTAGTGGGATCTATATATGGCTCCAATGCAAGAGGTAATGATTTATATCTCATGAGATAGACTAAGATAGTCTTAGGAGTGAACCTTGAGTACTAACATGGCCATGGGAGTGAACCATGACTAACAAGAGGGAATGATGAGTGAACTCATGCTACAAATATGGTCATGGGGGTGTGTTGGAACCACTTTGTGTATAAGGTTGTATTTGTTGTCAATAGTTGTCAATGCAGATAAAAATGAAGGAGATCATGAAGTACTCCGATGAAGTAGAGGAGTGGTGATTCAGACGATTGTTGTACTGATCGGAAGTTCAAAGAACATGTGTCAAAGGTGATACATTGTTTACAACAATGCAGAATGTGAGGTATAATCCATCCAAGGTATAATCCATCCAAGGATGATCAAAGAAGAATGAGGTTTTTGGATGAAGTCCATGCAATTAATCATGATTGCATGAGAACCATGCAAGAGACTTCCTGACGAATTGAATCGGTTTGCATGAAGTACATCATACCAGTTGATGAAGAAGACAATGTGCAATGATTGGACTTCTGAGATAGTCATGAACATCACATTGTCATAGAAGATGATGATGCTAAAGCTGTTCCTTCAAAGACTACATATCACAATAGTGGAGGTTGTGATAAAAGCAGAAGAGTTGTTGAAGTATACAGATCACCAAGATGAAGCGCTGTTGAGGTGATCGTCCTTGTCGACAAAGCAAACAAACGACATACAAATTTGTTGGGAAAAGAGTTTCTATGGAGGCAGGTCGAGTTCGAGGACTGTGGAATAATGATCCATGTTTTTATTCAAGGAACGTCGACAAAGGAATGGATGATCTGGAGGCGGCTAAAAGAGCAGATACAAGGTGGCGCCGTTTTCCAGTCTTTGCCAAATTTTTGGGCCTCAAAATCGGAAATTGAAGACATAGATTGTCTGCAAAAGGTAGTGCGCGCAAAGCGGAAGTGGTGCGCGAAATATAAGAGGGTTGCGCGAAATACTTAAGTTGGGCGCGGAAAACAGCGGGATGCGCGAAATAGTTTTTCGCGCAAATAATGTTTCAGAATCAGAACGCTGAAAAATGGTAAAGGCATGGGCTGCGCGAAAAACCAGAGCTGTGCGCGGAAAAATGGGAATGTGCACGAAAAATGTTGTGCGCAGACTAGCTGGGTGAATTTTTCGCGCAATCAGCGTATCGAATCGGAAATACAGAAAATCGGCAAAGGCAAGAGGCGCGCGAAAAATCAGAGATGTTCGCACCATGTGCGCGGAAAAATCAAACTTCTGCGCGTAAAGTTGGTTGTGCGCGAAATGTGGGTTTGAAGTTTTACGCGCACGAGAGGATTCATGTTCTAAATGATGATAAATAGAGAAGTAATAAGATGCGCGAAAAACCAAGGTGTTGCGCGAGATTAAAAGGAAGATGCGCGTAATTCACAGAACTGAGAGACAGTTTTACGCGCAAGAAGGGGGGTTTTACGCGCAGGATAAAAAACGACTATAAATATGAGGTGAACCCCTCTCATTAAAAGGGGCTCGACACTTAGACAAATCTTGAGCTCCGGCGCGCGGAAAAATTAAGGTCCAGAGGGTTGCGCGAAAAAGAAGGCGTTGCGCGAAAAAGGGAAGTTTTGCGCGAAAAAGAAGAGTTGCGCGAAAAGCCTTTTACGCGACAAAAGTTATTTTTACGCGCAAGGTTTGAATTTTACGCGCAAGCCCCCGGGAAGGGTGCGCGGAAAATTTGGGGGTCCCGCAAGCTTTTTGACAGGTGCTTAGCACTCTCAAACCTGCTTTGCGAAGAGAAGAAGAACGATCGTGCAACCAAAATCTGATCTGCACAGAGAGACAAATATATCGATACACTCAGGTTTCAGAATTGGGAATTGAAGGAAGAGAAGGAGATTTAGTGCATTCAGGTATTGCACTGAAGTAGAAGATTGATTTCAAAAGAGCATCAACTCAGGACTCTGATGCAAGCAAAGTCTCATGCTGAACAGGAGACAAAGACTTCAATGCATATCTATTGAAAAGACCTTCACGTCTATAAACTGAGTGAGACTTCACCAACGGCAGTGAGCCAGGGGGAGTCAACGGGAGTGACCCGAGGGACGCAGTGAGCTATCCCTAAGAAATTGTAAAGGCAGTGAGCCTGGGACAGAGTGTCTGTACCCGAACATTTGTATCCGCAGCTAGTGAAGCATAGTGGATTTAGGTACGACCGGCAACCTGTCGGCGTATACTCCTTGGACGTAGCCCTCAGTGGTGAACCAAGTAAAAATAGCTGTGTCATCTGTCTCTGCATGTGAATGTTTAATTGCTGATCATATCCATCATACAGGTTTAAGTAGTTCCTACCAACGTGGGAACAAGATCCACAACTTTAAGAAGAAAAAGTTGACACCCTGATTCACCCCTCCCCTCTCAGGGTGTCCCGGGGTCCTACAAGGTGAACTATAAAAACTAAGATGGAATGGGTAGTGAACCCAAACCCTAATATGGTCCTCACATAGATTATTTGGAAACTATGGAAATCATATTATATGGTTATGTGATTTCCATAATTCCATGTTTTATTCCTATGTTATTCTTTCAGGGCTGATGTTCTGTAGTTCATTATGATTTATGCATTATGAGCTGTTAATATTTATTTCGTGATACATTTTTATTATTTTTATATATTGTTTATGATCATAAAATACTTGGCTCACATTCCCATACACCTATAATATTGTTTATGGTTTCATGTCTCCCTTGAATACCCTTACTCAGTGTATGTGCTAACCCCTTTTATGTTTCCTTCATCACGTTATTAATATTTTTATTATGTATTATTTTTCTAATAAAGGTACTATTGATGAAGAAGCTAGTGGGAGGTAATTTATTTCACTTATTTACTAGTGTTTATGTTTCCATGATTCCAAAGGCACTAAAATAGTACGGTCTTTGGGGTGTCTGTTTTTTGTAAATATTTAAGTATTCCGAAAATGAGAAGTAATATTGATATAAATCATGATTGGAACATTATAGTTGGTATCAGAGAAAATATTTTGTTATCTCTTAATAACTAGTACGAGAAAACCTTATTGAGAACCCTAAGGATGTATATAAGTATTAATCTAAGGATAAATAGAAGAATAGTAAAATTTCCTAGAATTTTGCTAAAGGATAGAGTGAGTTGTTTCCTAGGAATACCATGTCTGGATACTATAAGTGTATGCATCTCTAGAACATACATACGTAGGAGTAAAAAATCCAACAAGATGTTCTGAGCCAAACTCGGTGTAATTTGGTACCCGAAAATGGGCTTTACGACACACCCAGTTTGACACATATCAGGGATATACTTTGGAAATATATAATACTATTCATGAACCATCATGAAGGATTTAAAAATCAGTCAAATATTAATAAAATTGGATGTAACTAGTGTGTCATATATTATAGAAGGTGTAATTATTTAGACACCCAATAAGTAATTATTTTCCTAACTATGTAGTTTTTGGATATGATAAGTAATGCTCACACTATGCTTCTGGTTATAGTCAATGGTGGATACCTAATAGAAATGTATTAACGTTGAATGTGATGAATGAGTTTTAGATGATAATCCAAGTGGGATGATCAATGGAGTGAAGGAATTTGTGATATTTCCTAGTATGTTTTCGAGGAACATGATCAAAAATGTGCACCTTAACCAATTCTCAAACTCACCAAAGAAGAGAATGGATTTTTCTGAGAGTTTATGTAATAGTGACCATAGAGAATTGAATATTCAGTTTCTTTTATGTCTTGAATGTGGAAAAAATAAACTGTGTGAATTTATTAGAGGAACAATAATTGGTTTTGACTATATAAAATAAGGAAAAAAACATGTTATAATATAGCTAAATTGAACAGTTCAGCTAATGAAATGGATGAGAACATTGACCTCATTAAGTATTTATTAAAGGTTAATTGTTTTATGTGTGGAATAAATGGTCATTATGAAAATCGATGTCCCAATTGGAAATACACTGAATAGAATCCAGAAGGATGTTTTAGTAATGTTTATGTTGTAGATGATTATGATACTACAGATGAATAATGAAATGAAATATGTATTGTAAAATAAGATAATTTATCCTTATTAATTGAATAAGTATGAAGTGGAATAATAAATGTGTTTATTTTTTCAATTCAATAATTATGTTACATAAAAGGTGAAATATATAAGGATTTTCATGTTTATGTTTCTCATCTAATTATTTAGAAGAATTCCTTGAATGGATTCAATGGAATAGAAAACTGATTTAATAGAATGTTTATTTCCCTGGGAAACACATGATTAAGGGAAAGATAATCGTTAATATATACCCTATGTTATGATAATTTTGTTGGGGTAAAGATATGTTGCATATAAGTAAAATGGGGGGGACTAAGAATGTGCTGACATGTCGTTTATGCTATCATGGATAAAGTTAACAACTTATTGAATTTATGTAATATATCCAATAATCTAGGTAATAAGGAATCATTCATGTTTTCCAGAATATTTTTTTCAATTCTAGTTATTACCGTATTTCCAAAGAATATATGATGAGTGTATTCATATGTATGGAATGTGACAACCACGAGATACTTTTTGATATATGAGGTAATAATGGTTAAGATGATTTCATGACACTCTTTATAATTTTTTATATTTTCAACTTTCATTAGTGTAATATGGTCAAGAATTCATGTAATGTTTATATTAATCTTCCTTGGAAGTATTTGTGCCTTGAGCTATTATTTTAAATATTGGTTAAAAGGATATTTAATGGTTAACCCTATTTAAAGGATATCAATCTTATTTAATTTGGAAATTTTATTAGCTTGGTTCTAAAAAAGGATATCATGTATGTCGGGTGAAGAACAATCAAGTCTGGAAAGGCCATAAGTCATGATCCTCTGACCGAAGGATGATAAGTGTTTGTTGCCTACGACTAGCATGCATGATCTCTATGATAATTTATAATGATTTTTTATAATCATAAAAGATGAACCAATAGTGTTACTTTTTATGTTTATAGATTAATATATAAACCAAATTTATTTTTAATAATAGTTAGATACAAATAGTTAAACATATCATTCCTTGTGGGCCTTACAATCCTTCAAATGTGTATTTTAGTGATTCTGGAATTAATGTTAATTTTTATACATCCATTACATGAAGTAATTGTTGAATTAGAAATTAATAAGAGAACAATCAAATAATTAAATTATGTTTATATAAATATATCAAGTAAGTATATTTCATTGTATTCATGGTCAATAATATAATTTATCAATGTTCAGAAAATATTAAAAAAATGTCTCCATAATACCTTAATTTTTGTTGAGGTGATTGCCTTTTAAATCTGTAAAAAATTATGAATTTGAGGCCCTAAAATGTACATTTACCATTAAATTGATTGTGATTTATGACCTCAATCACTCCCTATAAATATCTATGGTTTTAATCCATGTACAATCTTCACTCCCAACCTATGATCTACTATGTGGAAACCTAGTTATATGTCACTTTTGGTAAACATTATGATTCCATCTTTCATTTTTTTGGGAACGTTTTGGTAAACAATTTATGATATGGTTTTATATATAATGAATCTTTCAAGTATTAATCCTTTTATAAGCTAGATGAATTTAAATGAGGAAATTAATTTTAAGGGGGTAGAATGTAACACCCTGAGATTTTGTGAATTATTTCTTTTTGATTTAATTTGATCTTTTTGATATTATTCATTTCATGATACTTTGAAAATAGTTTATTTTATATTAAATAATAATTTTTGGATTACGTAAACTACAAAAAACATAAATTTTATCGTTCTCTATAAGAAACCAAGAGGTTTTCATGCATTACACAGAATGTTGACTTTCCTCAATGACTTGTCTAGAAAGCATGACCGCGAGTTACCAAACAATAATATATTCTTACAATATAATTATTTAATATAGTAATACATAACATAGATGTTAAATAATAAATTCAAAATATTATTAAGAAAATAAATAAAACTATATATATCAAAAAAATATAAGATTAATTCATATAATACTAATTAATTTTAAATAAAAATATAATAAGCACTTGAATATAAACAACATATTTTTATTTTTATTCTCCCAAAGGTGGTTTTTATTAATATATTAAATTAATTATAATTATTAAGTGATATTATTATAATATATATGTTTTGTATTCAATAAAATTTTTACGATATTCATCTAATATATTTGATACAAATAAGATAATAATGAACAAAATTTGATTCTTAAATACTTATTTTTTATAAAGGTAGTTTAGAACCATTTATTTGGGAACACATTTTAAATCTAATTTTTGGAACATTTATATATTTAATATTTCAATATTTACTTCATATTTTTATTAAAAACATAAAATTTAGGAAATGATACATTTGTTTTATTTTATCTATTGTCTCATTTTTTAATGTGTAGTTAATAATATAAGATTTTAATTCAATAATTCATTTTATTTAATTTATTTAGAATGATAAATTATAATTTAAATTGATTTAAAAGTTTTATAAGATATATTTTTCAATTAATCCAATTCTGGTAATTAGAATCAATATCTCTTTCCAATTGAATGTAAAAAAATAACACACTTATAAACATTTTTACATTAAATATCCTCATTTTCAACCCGACCACGAGAATAAATTTAAATTAATTACTACCAATTATGTGATTGGAATTTGTAAAAATGGATTCTATATTTTGATTCAAAATAATTTATAATGTCTAATAAAACCGACACAGTTTTTCACCCTAAATATTAGTGATGTAATTAAAATTAATTACAATGATTAAGGTTAAATCATGCTTAATAAGGGACTAAACGATGAAATTAATGATCAAAACAAATGATACACTTGTCAAAAATACATTGGATGGCCATATTTCAACCATATACTCCATTTTCCCTAAATTGTACAATTATTAGATTAACTTTAAATAAATCTTTTGGGTGGGTTTCCCCTTTTCCAAAATAGTACAAGAGTGCCACTCCTCCTCTATCATTAAAGGACTCTTCTCCTAAACCATCTTAAAACCTATAAAACCACATTGGATAAACCTAAATCTGACATAATATATCCAAAATATCTAAACCTTATACCTTTAAGCCTCATTTTGTTAGAAATACTTCCATGTACTCCATTTCGTTCAAAACAAATGAGTTACCCAATTACTAGGTATCACCCTCCCTCGAACTTCTTTCTTTTATTATCTTTATCCACTACCTAAAATATAATTATTATAGGATTGTATAAAAAATATCCTAAATATTATAGTATGTTTTTATGATACATATTCAACCTACACCTACACACACTTCCATCAAATAGGTAATGAACATACTTTTTATGTGTTTGGCATACTACCACCTCACTAAAAAATGATTGTTCATTTTCCCCTTACTGCCTCTCATGGATGAAATTATGATTAAAACAATATTCATATATATTATATATTATATTTATTATATATTTATTCTTTTCTAATTCTTTTACAACAAATTTATTTATTCTTTCCATTTTGTGTTAATACGATAATTTCATTTGAGGAAGTGTGGACTATAACCCCCTCAAAGAAATTTTATTCATTTATACACTATATGGAATGTATTAAGTATGGGTTTAGTGAATATATATGATATATAAGATATAATAAATCTAAATTAATTCTGATATATATATATATATATATGAATATATGTATTTTACATTATTCCATTTGACAAGAAAATTAAGCGGAATTAATTTTCATGTGTATGTGTGTCCTACCGTCTCCATGAATGATGTATTCAGTTTCATACTTATATATTATATTGATCATTGTAATAAATATAAAAATAATATATATTATATTAAAATAATGGTCTATATTCTTGATATCATGAATTAAATATAAGGACCAAATATATTACAAATTATGACAAATGAAAAAAACAAAGAGGATATTACCTAAACTCAAACACTAACATGGAATTGATAAAAAGTGGGAAATATAAAGGAATAATTAAAACATTAGGGGTATTATAAGTAATAATATGGTTCTATTATTGATTTATAAAAAAAATATATTTATTATACAGGATATTTGAATGAGTATGATGTGAGTTAAGACACAGGGTAAGGGAATTTCATCGCACTCCTTATTTCCATGAGATACATGCCTTATTCAATGATAAATTATTTTTTGTGGTGTATATAAATCCCATTATTGTATTATATTTATATTATAAAAAATATTTGGTTTTTAAATAACCATATTAAGATACTTCTATCATGGGGTTTATGTTTCAAAAGTTACCAAATCAGAAATATAATTTTTGTCTCAATTTTCCATCATTGAGACACAATAAATTTTATGCCCTTATATTTTTACATGAGGGGTATAAACTAAATTTGACATGTTATATCATTGAAATAATTACATTAATGTTATTTTATGATTCATGTAATTTTATTTTCCTATATGGGGATTATGGTTTAAAGTTTCCAAGTTATAAGAGTTTATTGAAATACTCTCATCATATTTTATTATTGGTTATGATTACGATTTCTTTGATGAAATATAATGATACATATCTCAAAAATACTCCTGAATTTTATTATAATATATTTATTCAGTATAGATTAATTTATTTGTTCAATTTTAAACTTTTTGGTACCTAAAATTGTTAAGAATGTGTTTTTAAAAAGGTTTGACTTCACCTCTCTCTTTAGTCATAAATATATGTTCATTCAAAACCAGGTCTTCAAAAATGTCCCAAAAAATGATCTATTATTATATAAAGATAATTATACTTTTTTTACCCATTTATTAAAATTTTAATCAATTATTTTCAATAAGGTATATTTTTGTTATTTTTCAATTGATGAACCATTCTAAACTTATAACAATGTCAAAGAAATGTTCGATGTATTTGGGTTTATCTGACATCATCATTAAAATTACATTGAAGATTCCTTTATATGATTAAACTTGTATTTTATTTTTTAAAAAATAAAATTTATTCCTATAATTTTGGAAATTCATTTTTTCAAAGTATTTTGAAAGAAAAATGTTTTCAAAAAATTTTTGATGATGTTTTATAATTTTTCAAGTAAAAAGGTTTTCAAAAAATTTTCAATACTATTTTATAAGTTTTCAAGTAAATTTTTTATTAAAATTTTTCAAATATTTATTTTTATGTTTTATTTCAAAGAAAATGGTTTTGAAAATGTTTTATGTTTTTAAAAATCAATTTTCAATGATGAAAGGATATTTTCCTCAAGAAACATTTTGGAAAGATATTTCAAAATTATTTTAAATATATAAAGACAATTATTGACATTAATTATTCCTTTCATATAAATTATGTAAAGGTTATGTTTATATTCTTTCTCTGATTGTTTTTTCTTAATATTAGTGTATCTATGAATCCTGTTTCAGTTTCATAGGTTATATGTTTAATAAACCATTTTTTTGGGTTAGTTTTTTGATTAAATGATTATGAATCTTTTATCTTTTTTTATAGGTTATGATATGATTACATGTTTGTGATACTCATTTTATTTCATGGGTTACGAAATTATTGTGTGGAACATGTATGCATGATTTCATTATATGATGTGTGGGGCCTATGTCTCCCTCTAATGCATTCGGTAAAGATTTATATATCATGAGAGAGAGTAAGATGGTATTGGGAGCTATCATTTACTACTAAGATGGACCTAGGAGAGAACCATAACTACCACGATGGTATAAAGAGTGAACTGTGGTTACTAATATGTCCACGGGAGTAAATTGAGACTACAAATATGGTTCTTTTTAACCAATAATACAAAGACGGTGTTCGTAGAAATGTGTTGGCTACTACGTAAATCATAGTATATTATTATGTGTTTGCCTCAATTCCATTATTTATTTTTATATTATGATTTCATGGATTATGTTCTTTATTTCCTTATGATTGATACATTATGAGGTTTGAAGATTTATTACATTATATATGTTTATGGTCTTTGATATTGACCATATGATATTAAAAAGTATTAATCACTTTATCATACCAATATGATCCTGTTTAGGCTTACATGTCTCATTTTTAACCCATATTGAGCATCTAAGATCACCACTTTTAATGTTTCCTTCCCATGGTTATGAAGATTTGTATTATATATGATTTTTCTAAGAAGTATTCTAGTCATGCAGAACCCAATGGGAGATAATATAGCTCCCTTATGTACCTGTTTTTATGTTTCCATGATTACAATGGAACTAAACTAGAATGTTCTTTGAGGTGTTTGTTTTTGTAATTTTAAAAGAATTATAAAAAAGTGATGTATTGTTAATGTATATTAATAAATGTTCATTATTTTGGGAATTATAGAAAAGCTTTTATTGACCATGGGAAACTATGATCAGAAAACATTAGTGAGAACCCTAAGGACATGTTTAAGGATAAATATGAGGATAAGGAAAAGTATATGAAAATGTCCTAGAATTTTGGTAAAGGATAGAGTCAGTCGTTTCGTATAAATAAATCCATGTATAAGTAATACAAGTGGATGTGGATCTAGAGCATATGTACATAGGAGTAAATATCCTGGCAATGTGTCTCATTTCTGATTAAGTGTAATCTGGTATATGACAATGGTCCTTGCTGCATAAGTGGTTAGACACTCCAAGGTGTTATGATTTGGATATTTATAAAACTCTTCATGAACCAAAAATAAGGACTAATGTGTAATTAAGACATGAATAACATATTATGAACCTATAATGTCATATATTAAATAATGTATTAGGATTTAGAAATCATATAAGAAATAACATTCATGACTATGTGGTTTTATTCAATGATATGTAATGCTCACACTATGTTACTAGTTTTATTCAATGGAGGGAACTAGAGGGAACAAGATTAACATTGAATCTGATGGATTATTTACTAATGAGAATCCCAGAGTGATGATTACTAAAGTGAAAGATGTTGTGGTAATGCCTAATTAGTTTTCAAGGAACATGATCTATAATGTGTATCGTAACCAACAATCATACTAACCATAGAAGAGAATGAATGACTTCTTTGAGATTTTAGGTAATAGAGACAATGGATGAAGGAATATTAATTTTCATTTATTATGATAATGTGGAAATGGCCATATAAGTGAATGTCTTAGAGGAATAAAAAGATGTCTTGATAGGGGAATATAAGGACACAAAGAAAGTGAATTTATGAAAAAATGAAGAGTTTGGTTAATGAAATGGATGAGAAAAGTCGAATTTTTAAGTCTCAATATAAATTTACGTGTTTTAGGTGTGAAATAAATATCCATTATGTAACTTAATTTCCCAAGAGGAATGATACAAAAGGAAACAATCAAGGTTGTGTGATTAATGGTTACATTGTAGATAACAATGTGACTATAGAAGAAATGTGAAAGGAAATAGATATTTTGTAATAGGATGAGGTATCCTTATTAATTGAAAAATAATGAATTTTAATAATAAAAGTTTTTATGTATTTGGATTTAAAAACTATGTTATATGAATGTTGAAATATATTAGGATTTTTAAGTTTCTATTTTTTAACAAATGATGTACTAGAATACATTGAATGGATTATATGAAAAAGAAATGTCATTTCAGGGAATGGTGATGTCAATCTAAGACACGTTATTAAGGGAAATATTACTATTAATATCTTCAATATGTTATAATAATTTTTTTGGACAAAGATATATCAGATATATGTAAATTGGATGGTACTATGATCCTGCTGAAAATTTTTTATTCTACCATGGATGAATTATACAACATATTGGATTTATGGAATATATGAAATAATATATGGAATAATGAAGCATTCATGTTTTCCAAAAGTATTTATGGTAATTCATGTTATTACCATGTTTCAAGAGAATATATGACGAGGGTATTTGTATGTTTTTAATTTAACAACCAGAGATAATTTGTTATATAAGGGGGAATCAATGTTAAGCTTATTCCTGAATTTATTTCTAATGTTTTGGGTTTTCATCTTTCAGGATGGTTAAAAGGACAACTATTCACGAAAAGTTTATGTTAAACATCCGAGGAAGCATTTATTAACTAAATTTGTACTGAAAACCTTGGTTAAATGGCTATTTAGTGATTAACATTATCTCAAAGATATTAATTTTATCTATTTTGAAAATTATATTAGCATGGTTTTAGAAAAGGACTTCATTTGTTTTTGGTCAAAGCCAATCATGTCTAGAAAGGCCATGGGTCATGCACTCATGAGTGAAAGACGATAAGGTTTTCATGCCTACAACTGGCCTACATGATTTTTAGGTTAATGTGTAATTATTTTTTATAATTATTAATGATATAATATTAGAGATAGTTTTTATGTTTACAGATTAATGTATTAAAAATATTTATTGTTAATAATAGTTGGAGAATTTTTTTTAACATTTTATTCATTTATGGGCCATATGATCCTCTAAAAGTGTATTTTAGTGCTTCTAAAATCAATGTTAATTTATGGACATCCATTACATGATGTAATGGATTAATTATAAATTAAAAAAAGCTCATCCAAAGAAATATTTTTTAAATAAATATAACTTTTATATATATTTCCTTGAATTCTTGGTCAATAAAAGTATTATTGAAAGTTATGAAAATGATATAAAAATATTATTCTAATACCTTAATTTTTATTGAGATGATGTCCTTTTAAATCACTGTAGATTTATGAAATTGAATCCCTAAACTCTTCATTGATAATTTACTTGTTTGTTATTGATGAACTCAAAAACTCCCTATAAATATTTTGGCTTTTACTCTATGTCCAATCCTTACTCCCAACCTATGATCTCATATGTTGAAACCTAGTTATATTTTACTTTGGGTAAGCATTATGATTCCAAAATTCCCTTTTTAAGGGATTTTTTAGCATTCATTTCTACATTGTGGGTTTATATAAATTAAACATTCAATTATTAAAAAATTGATAACCCAGTTGAATTTTAGGGGAGAAGTTAATTTTAAGGGGGGTAGAATGTAACACCCTAAGATTTTGTAAATTATTAATTTTCGAATTAATTTAATCAATTGGATATTTTTCATTTCATGCCACACTAAAAAAAATTATATATTTTATTTTAATATACAATGTTTGGATTATGTGAACTACACGAAACAAAACAATTTAGCTTACTCTACACATAACACCAGCTTTATCATATGTTACATACAACAATGTATTTCTTCGATGGCTTACGTAACACGAATGACCTAGGTTTACCGAAAAACAATATAATATTAAAATATGATTATTTCATATATTAAGATATAACCAAGAATTTAAATAAGATTTTATGAATATTATTATCTAAATTACGAAAAATATATGGTTTAAATAAATATATCTTTAATTCATATGTTATCATTTAATTAGATATGAAAATATATGAAACAATTGAATATAAAAGATATATTTTTATTTTTATGATCCCTAATGTGTTTTATCATAAAAAATTAAATTAATTAAATTTAGAGAGTGATATTATTATAAAATATATTTTATATATTAAATCATATATTTATGATATTCATTTAACAGATTTGATATAAAGATGATAAGAAAAAACAAAATTTTATGCTTAACAACATATATTTTTATAAAGTTTTTTTCCACCTTTTAATGGAGAACAAATTATATATCCAATTTTCGGAACTTTTATAAATTTACTATTTCAATATAAAATTAATACTTTGAATATAAAGATTAAAATTAGGTTAGGATGATTTTTTTGTTAGTTTTCATGTAAAGTTTCATTTTTTAATGAATAGGTAAAAATACCGGATTTCAATTCAAAACTTCTTTTTCATATAATTTATTTATAAGGTTAAATTATATTTTATATTGGTTTTAATGTTTAATTAGATAATATTTTTATATATTAATCCAATTCATCTCATTATAATAATCTTCACTTTGAAATTGTATATAAAAATATAGCAATATTTGTAACGTTTTTACATTAAAAAACTACAGTGTCGACCCGACTATGGGATTAAATTGAAATTAATTTCTGAGACATCATTTATTAAAATTTGATGAAATTTATTCCATATTTGGAATAAGAATAATATATTCTAATATGTACAACATTGATTTTCCCAAAAAATATTTTTGATGTTCAGGACCAGTAAACTACTTAGTAGGTGCCCCGAGCCTAGTGGGCCTGATGGCCTCAAGTACATCTCTCAAAACAACAGATGTTATTGACTAGAAGCATGGGACATGGTTGTGCCCATGGGGATACTATTCCTTCATTATCTAAGTGTAGCACAAAAGATAAATATAAACGACGGAACATATCTGAAGCAATACATGTAAAGAGAAGGCACAATGAAAAATAGATATAACTATAACAATAAATGAAAAAATTGGAATAACATAAAAGCATAAAACAACTGTTGATTATATTTCATGTCACTAGAAAAATGGAAAAAATTGATACAAGATAGTAGGTATAACATGTTTCACAATGTATGAAGGAAATGCAAGACTATCCCAAGAATCCTGAGCTCCTGATCAATCATCTGTTTCCAAGATCAATCATAAACAGAACTCAATAAAGATTTCGAAGCCATATTCTCCTCTTTGTTAACACCTGCATTAATATAATTGAATCAGGGTGTGAACAGTTCCTGGGGAGGGTGTGAGATAAATCTCAGGGGGCCACCACCCACACTGTCTATAACATCTAGTCTATGTAATGTAAATGTAATAGTGTACAAGAATAGATATATAACGTAAATCAGAAAAAAGTTACTAAATACCTAATTACATGATTTTAGCCTTTTCCTGGAATATAAATGTAAATAGTCAATTAATTTATTATTACCAGTTTATAAATGAGTCACATGTTAACAATAGTGAAGGTTCCATGTTGTGATAAGGAAATCTATAATGAAATTTAATAATGAAGTTCAAATGTAATATCCAATGAAAAGTAGATCTAAAGGGTCACCAAATCATTAATAAATTTATCATAGAAAAGCGTAAGAGTGTAATCTACTAAGAATAGTCTAAGGGATTCCACAATGAGACAGCTACTGTGTCCATGGATTTATTCCCTGGAAAAATGGGGCTAAGAAGTGATGGGGCCCGATGGGCTGTAACCATGACACCTACATTTCAATGATGGATTTAAGGAGTGTATTGAATGATTACTGTAATAATATTTAAGTGATCCTATGGCATCATATTGGGAATCCATAGAATAAACAAGGATCAAGATCTATGTGGGTCTCATTTTAAGTATGTAGTATCTTTGATTTGGAATGTGGTTCCTGAGTGTGAATGGGATTCCCTAATATGAATCAAAGGTGATCATGATTCAGGAAATTCATGTTTAATAATGAATTATTATAATATTTCATTTGGTTCAAGCCTTTCATTTCTTTATTTTAATAAGTTCATGTAACACGAAACCTTTTAATAATGTCATAATTATTCAATAAGTCCATTTGGTTCAAGCCATTCCTTTAATTACTGTAGAAATACCACATAGCATGAAACGAGTATTAGTTCCATTTAAATAATATTTGCTAATTTGGGTTCATTTTGCAACCATCCATTAATGTGGTAATGGGTGATATGGACATGCAACCTATTAATCATTCACATTTAATATGGTCAAGTCATATAAATAGTATACTTTTTAATCCCCCATTCATATTTAATTATCAATTGATTCACTTACCCTAGGTGGTTCATGTGTAAGTGACATGGTACATTCCATTCACCATTACATGATACTACTAGAATTCAGGATAAGGAGTCCTACTAATAGTATGGTCAAGCTCGAGCACATCCGAACAATTTCACAAAAATATCATAACACTAAAAACTCTTTATGGAATATCATTGTACAATGGATGGATCCATTTTTGTGAGTAACCACCAAAAAATAATTATATTTATTGAGATATCATAATTATAATATTGTAGTTATTATAATCATGAAATATAAATTCAATAAATAGAACCTGATGAAATTGGTGGTCCCCACACGATAATAACAAAATATAGGAACTTGAGGGATGAGTTATATACCATCCACTATAGGCTTTTATGAATGAACTCCTCTAGTATCGACCCTTTATTAGGCTCAGATCAGAGAAGATATATAAAAATATGGAAAAAACTCACACTATTATAAATAGGACAAGAGAAAAATATAAGGATAAATGATTAAATGGACTTGATTACTTACTGTTATGTAATCAACAGGATGAACTGAAGGTCGATCAGATATCATATGAAGATGATTGTAACACCCCGAGATTTTATGAAAAATATTCTTTTTAATTTCATTAATGTCTTTTGTTGTATGATACTCCAAAAGAAGCTTTCACAACATGCACCCTTGACTTTCCTGGCATTACACGCAATCACGACCTTCCTCGATAGCGTGTGTAGTCCGCAATACCGAGTTTCACTAAACAACGATATGCAATTAAAATATTATTAAAACTAGCCATTATGAATAGTGTTAACTAAAATTTGAATTTTATAACATTATTATTCATCTTACACATTTCTAGAACATGGTATAAGAACAAAATAAATTTTTCGGGTAAAATAAGTATTTTTCAAAAAATGCAGTTTTGCCGCCTTTTGATGGCGCACCCACTTTAAATCTAGTTTTTGAAATTTTTATAAGTTCAATTTGAAAAAATAAAATTCTTCTTTTGAATCAGGATATAAAAATTTACATTAGATAATGTTTTGATATTTTTCCGATAACTTTCATATTTTAATGAATAGTAAAAACACGCAATATTTTAATTAAAAACAACTTTTTTCATCGTAATATATTATGTGGTTAAATTATAATATTGAATGTTTTTAAAGTATAAATAGAATATATTTTTACCATTTAATATAATTTATGTCATTATCATTCATTTTACCTTGAATTCGTAGGTTAAATCAATTCAATCTTTCGCAATGTTTTAATGAAAAACCCATTTTCTTTCGACAATGGGATTAATTTTAATTTAATTTCTTAATATTTTGTGTATTGAATTTGGAAAAATGGATTCCATATTTGGAATCATTGGGTCCAAGTTATGTTAATAAGCTACCTTTTATTTTTGGGCATTGTGAATAGTAACTACGGTAAATTTTATTTACTATAGTTAAAGGTAAATAAGGTAATTAAGGGTAAATATAAGATTATAAAATTACCCTAAAACTTGGAAAAATCCTATTGGATGGCTAAAATTAGACCCATATAACCTAAGGGTCGGATTAGATTCATTTTATGGACTTTTTGCCATGAAAATAATTTAATTATTATTAAAACCAAAGAATGTGACAACATGTCACTTTCTTAAATCTTATAAGTATAATAATTTTAATTTAGTGATAAACTTCATGAAACTTCGAACATGAATAGTATCCAGAAATATAATACAATTATATACATCATAGGAATTTATTTAGTATTTTTAGGGATTAAATAATTATCATTTACTATGACACAAAGATGTTGCAGTAATTGTCTTATTAATTAAATATTGACATAATTGATGTTATAAATGCCCAAATAAATGTAATTTGGGACTTTTTATGACTTACATTAATTTTCTAGGTTAATATGATATGTTATTGTTGATATAAGTAACTTGGGTTTAACTTATCATTCTATTATGAATTTCATAAAAATCATGTACCAAATAGTGTCAAAATTGACATAAATTAGTTTTTTTAAAAAAATATTATATTATTAATTTTTATTTAATTATTAAAAATCTAAGGTTCGGCCAAATGACTTAGATAAGGATATATATATTAATAGTAAACAACTTGGGCTTCGTTTGGCATGTTATGGTATGTTTATCAACCATATAGTGTAAGAAAACAAAAAGACACGGTAAAAGTTAAATTATTTAACATAGAGTTAAATCTAATTGATAAGGTTAAAATAATAACCTAAACATGTCTAAATCCTATTGGATGATATTATTTCGACCCATACCCTCTTTATCTTAGAAATAAGACCTTTTGGAACCATTATAAACCGAATTTGACCTTAATATAAACTAATATTTTGAGATTTTTCTAAGGTGCCCTTCTCCTCCCTTATAAAAGGGCACCTCCTCCCTCTCCTCCTCACACGAATTTGAGCATTCAAGCTCGGCCAAACCCTGCCAAAATCTCTTCTTCACTTCCCTAGTATCATCCTAGTGGTCCTGGTCTTCTTCAAAGACCATCCTTAGTTCTTTAAGTGGAGGTTAAGTGAAGGCGCATCAAAAGAGGTAATATCCATTACCGATCTTTTTCAAATTCTTTTTTCTTCAACTTTTTCTTCTTTAGTTGTTTCATGATAAAGTAATAACATCAGAATTTCTTATATACTGATATGTTATTATAAATATGAAACAACTCTAATTAACCTTCTATCCATCCTACGGAAAAAGGAAATCACCCCGCGTGCGTACGTACAGAATACCGTCTCCACGCCGTGGTGTAACCTATTTTACACCACCACCTTACTTGTATGGGTATAATGGTGTAAATAATGACTATATATGACTATTATAAAGTGATATTGATTCTGAAATAGTATACATACACTCCAATACAATTCCACGATCCTAGGAACGATATCATCACTCGTGCGTACGTACGGAATACCGTCTCCACGATGTGATGCGACTCGTTCGACATGATCTTAATTTCATAATGATTATATAAATGAATTGAATGAATGAATATGATATATGTTACACTAATACCATTCTGGAAATGAGGTATCTATAACCCAAAGAGAAGAATAAGAATTTATTCGACAAACACACATAAGAACAAAAAGTAATAAACACCCGAATAACAAGTAGGAATGAAATATTACTAATAAGAAGCTAAGAATATGACCATATATGATATCATAACAATAAGTATGATTATGGGATAAGTCAATAACATTATTTAAATCATTATACTAGAGGTTCATACACTTACGAAGCATATCGGACCTAAGGTAAGGGAAATATCACAATCTCATTTTTATCCGAGGTTGTTTGTACTTTGGAATTTACTGGGATGTATTTTATCATCCAAATCCATGTTTCCTCAATATGTAATATTATTTCCATCCACCTAAAATTGTTTAAATACAATTTTACCCATCAGTGAGTTTTTAGTAAAAGATATGAAAGGAATCTTTTGTCGTTTTTCGTACGATGTACTTTTTGACTTTCCCGACAAAAGTACGAGAAGAATGTTTTTTTAACTTATACAGCATGAATGGATTTTTAAAACATTATTTCCAAGAAGTTTACTTTACAAGTTTTCAAGTTTATTTTTAATCAACTTCTTTTAGTTTATAATTGTACGACATGTTAAGAAAGGAAAAGTGATTTTTAAGCAGAAAGGATATTTTCCTCAAGAATGGAGTTCAAGTGTTTTATCAAAATTATTTTCCATCTAAGATAATAAAGGGTTCTGTTTCTATCCCTATTATTACATTGATTTGATTATGTTGTGATGGAATTATATATTTATGAATTCCTTTATCTTATATGAATCGTTTTATGATTTCATGTTGTTTATGAATCCCATTCTTACTACATGGGTTATGCAATGATGTATGATTTATGATTTTGTGGCACACATAAGAATGGTATCATTATGAGATGGGTGGGACCTATATCTCCCTCAAATTCATTTGGTAAAGATTTTATATCTCATGAGATAGACATGGCTGGAATGGTAGGTTATACCGGTTCAGTGAAACCAGACTGAAACGAGGGTGACTCAGTTCAGAAACGGACTTTGTCCACAAAGATAGTCTTGGAAATGAGTCTTGACTAATATGATATGATTCTCTATGATTATGTGTGTATGCCACAAAGTTTCATGTTTTATTTTATGATTATTGAGATTTCATTTCACTACTATGATTTACCCCATGTTATGAAATTATGCTCTCTTTTGCGGGTTATGATTTCCAAAATGTTATGTTCTTATGAATATGATGTGATTTATATTTCTTTTGTTTACCTTACTGAGCATTTGAGCTCACCCTTTTATGTTTTCTTCTCCCCAGGATATAAAAAAGGTTTTAGGTAGAAAAAGGAAGATCTTTATGTGAGATGTTGAAAATCTTTCACCACGATTAGAAGATTATATTCCGAGTTTCCAAAGACACTAAACTATTACGATCCTTGTGTGTGTGTTTTTGTTATGTACTATGTATTCCACAAAAGTAATGTAATGTCCATGTACGCCAGGCTTCGGGTCTCTACAGTTGGTATCAGAGGAAAGGTTTAGTCAACCTTTGGAAACTAGGATGTGATAATGTTAGTGATATTTCTATGATATGTCTAGGGATGACTCTAAGGATAAGTATACGTATAGGATATAATACTAGAACTACGGTAACAATCTTAGAATTTAACCTAAGATGTTGGATATTAAGGGTACTCCCCCTTTATTATGATTTTTTCCTCTCACACTATTCTTTTTTGGTTTTAGAAAATGGCCGGAAACAAGATGATTCACGATAATGGAGGATATAATAGACAATGGAATGATATTCTTCATGAGAAACCAAATGAAATGGGATTTGGAAGTCCAAACATCATTATTATGCTGAATCAGCAATCTCATAATATGATCAATAAACTCAAATTTGTTAAGTTTCCTGACTCGGCAAATAACAGAAAGACGGAGTTTCATGATGATCATAGAGGAAAGAATGTTCAATTTCCCCTATGAAAATCATGTGGGAAGAGGCATCAAGAAGAATGTTTCAAAGGAACTGGAAGATGATTCGGGTGTGGAAAAGAAGGGCACAAAGCCAGTAAGTGCAAAGGAAAATGTTCAGTTAACACCAGGGATGAGGATAATGGTATTGCTACAACATCAACAATGGTTAAATGTTTTAAATGTGGAATGTACGGGCATTATGCAAACCAATGCCCAAAGGGAAAGTCTCCTGAAGAGAATCAGTATGGTCGTATGGGTAGTATTTATGTTGATGATGATGAAGGGACTACAAATGATATGTGAGATGAATGAATTGTTGAAGATCGGTCAATGGTTTAAGAATGTAGTGGAAGGATTACATGTTTATCATGTGTAATGTTGTATAAGTAATCTCATGGTACTATGGAATAAAGAGACATCTAAGGATTGTTACACTGTTGTATTTGCTTGAGTTTTGAAAGTGTATGATTAATGGTACCACTATCCATGAAAGGTTATTCAGATATTTTTGGAATGTAGATGATATGCGCATAATGAATGGATAAAGAGAAATTTAAATGTTTGATAGTATTAATGAGCTCATGCCTAATATAAGGACTAAGTGATATCATGGTTTTAGTATATAGAATTTTGAGGATTTTGGTATGTGTAAAGTGTTAACTCTTAACTGCATTCATGTTTTCACTAAGGTTCAATGGGTATTCAAGAGAATACATGATTAAGGCCTTTGAATGTTTGGAATGTGACCAACAAGACATATCTTATGATATATGGGGATCAACGATGGTATTAAATCTCTGGTAATCATTTTCACTATATTATGAGAGTGGACTGCGGTATTATGGATAATCCAAAAGATTGGAATGGATAATAAGTATTGTTTAAGGATAGAACTTTTGATATTATATAGTTTTAGAAAAAGGACAACTTGTAGGACGGGCGACAGCCCATCGCGTCGGACAAGGCCGTGGGAGTCGAACCCACAACTGAAGTGCGACTGGATTTTATCGCCAACCATTGGCCAACAGGAAGTCCTTGTTTAGTAGAAACTAGTTTTATTATATTAAGCAGTATGATATATGAAGTATAAGTCCATTTTAGGAACCATATATTATTAATCTCACTATAGATGGACTTATGTATTTTTTGATAACTTTTCAAACCTTTTGTTTAAGACAGATGGAATGACCCATCATTCTATCACATGATCTGCTAACACATCACGAATGACAAATTCAACTTCATTTCTTTAAGAGATGAAGTGGAAATTTTCCAATGAATGACAAACGTTTAGACTATACCAAAATCCTGAAAGTATTTCTTCTAATTCCAATTTCATCAACTTTAGGGAAATGATCTTGAAAACCAAAAATGTTGTCCTAGTGCTCTTATATATGATGAATTAGATGGTACCTTAGATCGTCACAAATTTATGGCTTTGTGATTGCTGGCTTTTCCATAGCCATGTTCTCTACCACTCTCCATCAGAACATGATGGTTAGATTTCTCTTCCATATCCATATTTTCACCTATATGGAATCCCAGTGATTAGTTTATTTGGGTAACCATTACGTTTCATACTTTTGTTTTTAAATATTGGTTTTGGTATTCCTTTTTAGGATGTGGGTTTCTATTAAAGAGACTTTCGAATAGTAAACCATTTATAACCCCGACGAATTTCGAGGGCGAAATTCATTTTAATGGGGTAGAATGTAACACCCCGAGATTTCATGAAAAATATTCTTTTAATAATGTCTTGTGTTTTATGATACACCAAGATTACCTTGCGCTATACGCAACACCGTATTAGCTTGCAGTATAAGCAACACTATCCTTGGATCGTGTTACACACAATTTTGATGATAGTTATTCTATGGAACATTGAGTATATATATATATATTCAATGTATAAATTAAATATGGTTGGACTATGTTATACGAAACAATGAAGGATTCTTGCACAACACGCAACCCTGACTTGGCTTGCATTACACGCAATCACGACCTTCCTCGATAGCATGTGTTGTACACAATACCGGGTTTTACTAAACAACGAAATATTATTATAATATTATTATGAACTAGCCATTATGAATAGTATTAACTAAATTTTGAATCTTATAACATTATTATTCGTCTTGCACATTTTCTAAAACATGGTATAAGAACAAAATAAATATTTCGGGTAAAATAAGTATTTTTCAAAAAATGCAGTTTTGCCGCCTTTTGATGGCGCACCCACATTAAATATAGTTTTTGACATGTTTATAAGTTCAATTGGACAAAATAAAATTCTTCTTTGGAATCATGAAATAGAAATTTACTTTGGATAAATTTTTCATATTATTCTGGTAACTTTCATAATTTGATGAATAGTAAAAACACACTATATTTTAATTAAAAACAACTTCTTTCATCATAATATATTATGTGGTTAAATTATAATATTTAATGGTTTTAAAGTATAAATAGAATATATTTTTACCATTTAATATAATTTATGTCCTTAGCATTGATTTTACATTGAATTCGTAGGTTAAATCAATTCAATCTTTCGCAATGTTTTAAAGAAAAACCCGTTTTCTTTCGACAACGGGATTAATTTTAATTTAATTTCTGCATCTTTTGTGTATTGAATTTGGAAAAATGGATTCCATATTTGGAATAATTGGGTCCAAATTATGTTAATAAGCTACTTTTTATTTTTGGGCATTGTGAATAGTTACTACGGTAAATTTTATTTACTATAGTTAAAGGTAAATCGGGTAATTAAGGGTAAATATAAGATTATAAAATTACCCTAAAACTTGGAAAAAATCCTATTGGATGGATAAAAGTAGAACCAAATAACCTAAGGGTCGGATTAGATTCATTTTATGGACTTTTGTACATGAAAATAATTTAATTATTATTAAAACCAAAGAATGTGACAACATGTCACTTTCTTAAATATTATAAGTATAATAATTTTAATCTAGTGATAAACTTCATGAAACTTCGAACATAAATAGTATCCAGAAAGCTAATACAATTATATACATCATAGGAATTTATTTAGAATTTTTAGGGATTAAATAATTATCATTTATTATGACACAAAGATGATGCAGTAATTGTCTTATTAATGAAATATTGACATAATTGATGTTATAAATACCCAAATAAATGAAATTTGAGAGTTTTTATGACTTAAATTAATTTTCTAGGTTAATAGGACATGTTATTGTTGATATAAGTAACTTGTTTCGTACTTATCATTCTGTTATGAATTTTATAAAAATCATGTACCAAATAGTGTCAAAATTCACATAAATTAGTTTTTAAAAGAAATATTATATTATTAATTGTTATTTAATTCCTAAAAATCTAAGGTTCGGCCAAATGACTTAGATACGGATAGCTTTATTAATAATAAACAACTTGGGGTTCGTTTTACTTGTTATGGTATGTTTATTAACCATATAGTGTAAGAAAACAAAAAGACACGGTAAAAGTTAAATTATTTAACTTAGAGTTAAATCTAATTGATAAGGTTAAAATAATAACCTAAAAATGTCTAAATCCTATTGTATGAGTGTACATAGACCCATACCCACTTTATCTTCGAAATAAGACCCTTTGGAACCATTATATACCGAATTTGACCTTAATATAAAATAATATTTTGAGATTTTCCTAAGGTGCCCCTCTCCTCCCTTATAAAAGGGCACCTTCTCCCTCTCCTCCTTACACCAATTTGAGCATTAAAGCTCGTAAAACCCCTACCAAAATCTCTTCTCCACTTCCCTAGTATCATCATAGAGGTCCTGGTCTTCTTCAAAGACCATCCTTAGATCTTTAAGTGGAGGTTAAGTGAAGGCGAGTCAAAAAGAGGTAATATCCATTACCGATCTTTTCAATTTCTTTCTTCTTCAACTTCTTCTTCTTTAGTTGTTTCATGATAAAGTAATAACAGAAGTATTTATTATATACTGATATGTTATTACAAATATGAAACAACCCCATTTCACCTTATATCCATCCTACGGAAAACAAAATCACCGCGCGTGCGTACGTACGGAATACCGTCTCCACGCCGTGGTGTAATCTGTTTCTCCACCACCACCTTACTCGGATGGGTATAATGGTGAAAGTAATGAATATATATGATTATTGTAAAGTGATGTTGATTCTGTAATATTATACATACACTTTAATACAATTCAACGATCATGGGAATGATATCATCGCTCGTGCGTATGTACGGAATACCATCTCCATGATGTGATGGAATTCGTTCTACATGATCTTCATTGCATAATGATTATATAAATGAATTGAATGAATGAATATGATATATATTACAATAATAACATTCTTTAAATGAGGTATCTATAACCTAAAGATTAGAATAATAATTTATTCGACAAACACGCATAAGAACAAAAAATTAATAAACACCCGAATAACAAGTAGTAATGAAATATAACTAATAATAAGCTAAGAATATGACCATATATGATATCATAACAATAAGTATGATTCTGGAATAATTCAATAACATTATTTATATCATTATAAAGGAGTTTTGGACACTTACAAAGCAAATCGGACCTAGGGTAAGGGAAATATCACAATCTCATTTTTATCTGAGATTGTTTATACTTTGGTATTTACTGGGGTGTATTTTATCATCCACATACATGTTTCCTCAATATGTAATATTGTTTTCATCCACCTACAATTGTTTGAAACCTATTTTACCCTTTGGTGAGTTTTTAGTAAAAGATATGAAAGGAATCTTTTGTCATTTTTCGTACGCGGTACTTTTTTACTTTTCCGAAAAAAGTACGAGAAGAATGTTTTTTTAACTTATACGGCATGAATGGATTTTTAAAACATTATTACCAAGAAGAATCCTTTACATGTTTTCATGTTTATTTTTAATCAACTTCTTTTAGTTTAGAATTGTATGACATGTTATGAAAGGAAACGTATTTTTGAAGTAGAAAGGATATTTTCCTAAAGAATGGAGTTCAAGTGTTTTATCAAAATTATTTTCCATCTAAGATAATAAAGGGTTATGTTTCTATCCCTATTATTACATGGATTTGATTATGTTGTTATGGAAATATTTTTATGAATTCCTTTATCCTATATGAATTTTTTTATGATGTCATGATGTTTGAGATTCCCATTTTTATTACATGGCTTATGCAATGATGTATGATTTATGATTTTGTGGCACACAAAAGAATGTTATCATTATGAGATGGGTGGGACATATATCTCCCTCCAATGCATTGGGTAAATATTTTATATCTCATTAGATAGACATGGCTGGAATGGTAGGTTATACCGGTTCAGTGAAACAGGACTGAAACAAGGGTGACTTGGTTCAGAAATGGACTTTGTCCACAAAGATAGTCTTGGCAATGAGTATTGACTAATAAGATATGATTCTCTATGATTATGTGTGTATTCCACAAAGTTTCATGTTTTAAGTTATGATTATTGGGATTTCATTTCACTACTATGATTTATCCGATGTTATGAAATTATTCTCTCTTTTGCAGGTTAAGATTTCCAAAATGTTATGTTCTTATGAATATGATGTTGTTGATATTTATTTTGTTTACCTTACTAAGAATTTGAGCTCACCCTTTTATGTTTTCTTTTCCCCAGGATATAAAGAAAGGGTTTAGGTAAAAAAAGGATGATCTTTATGGGATATGTTGAAGATCTTTCACCACGATTAGAAGATTATATTCCGAGTTTCCAAAGACACTAAACTATTACGATCCTTGTGTGTGTGTTTTTGTTATGTACTAAGTATTCCACAAAAGTAATGTAATGTCCATGTACGTCAGGATTCATGTCTCTACATACATCCTAAAAATCTAAAAAAGGTTATAGAACGATATGTGTTTACTGAACACACATCATAGTAAGACAAGCAGAGGTACTCTCTTGATGATTCACATGATGAAACCGGACACAAAATAGGGGAATCAATAACTGATTAAGGATCACGTCTTCTCAATATTGGATTAATACTGGGTACTCTGAACATGTATCTCCTTGATCGATATCTAGCATGAATGGTTCCATAATGTGTGTTTGATCATGTTCATACAACCTCTATTGTGACACATTTAAGATGAAGTGTTCCCATTATTAATATTTTTGTAGTGCAAAATGTACACCTCCTCTCAATCAAATTATAGTATCTAGAAAGGGACAATGGATTTTGAAGATAGATTTCCACCCCGACCAATTCTCTACAATCCATGTCGACATGAATCTCATTGGAACAAATAGTATCCCTACTTTTACTCCAAATGAATCTGTAGTTAGTCTGCATAAGACATCTGGTTGATCTCTACAGTCCGCATCCACTCCTGGATGATCTGAACCTTCTTTGTACATGCATGATCCAACTATTGGACAATTAGTATTGAATCTCCTAGGGCAGTCTAGTATAGTTGTGACCTACATGTTCTCCCATTAAAGGCCATGAATGGGTCAACACTAATGGTGGAATTACAATGGTTTTCGTGGGAAAATAACACCGATGGATGGTGATCCTACAAACTACAACCAAATTCCAACATGAAAGCTCACAATTTTTCCCCTAGAACCTAGATTGTCTGCTCAATCTAGCTATTAGTCTCTGTGTTAAAAGCCATGATTAGGTACAACTAAGTCTCAAAATCCACATATAACCCCTTCTATATTTGAGATATAAAATGATCATCACAATTATATACCATCAATAATGGAACTCCATATATTCACACTATCTCCTGCGCATAGAGGCCTCCCAATATCCATACTGAACAATTTTATCATTAATATACTATGTGGTAAAATTAGTGATATGGTCTATGATCACCCAAATTGTATCATTTCCCATGGAAATATGTGGTAACACTATCATGAATTCCAAGAATATTCCATCCCACTTCCACTCTGACACATCAATGGGTTCAGAAAAACCTATTATAACCTAGTGCATATCCATTAGTTGTTAACATATATGTAATTGAGAGTGAAAATATAAAATTCCTTATTTATTCCTAGAAAAAAATATGATTTTGGAGATCCTAGTACATATAATCCACAACTGTATGTACCTCCAAATTTGATATATGAAACTCTCTTAAAACATCCTCCTGGAATATCCCTGATTCCATCGTCCATCCTATGAAAAAACAAAATTCTCCACACCTTCATAAAATCTATCTTAAGAATGTATAGTAGATATATGATTACATAGGGTCTCAATTTTTTTCCCCCATGGTGTGCTTATTAAACTCATTATAAAATTGGAGGGCTAAAAAACAATGACTATAGGTAACCTACTCCTTCTCCATCTTCAGATGATAACTACAATAAGGATAAACACTTGAATTACCCACAAAACAATTGGGAAATGATCTTCTGATAAGATCGTCTGCTACAAAATTCACCTTACTAATATTTTAGAAAAAATTTAAGACATATTCATGGTGGAACACAATCCATTTATAACATATCACTTTAAGATCCTCATGAGAGAAGATATGAATGAGTCTCTTTAAGTCATAATAGATGATAAACTACTCACCAACCTGGTACTGTTTCTACATATTTAGTATAATGACTACCACTAATAACTCCTGATCAAGCCAAAAATAGTTCTTCTCATGTGGTATCAACTAACGTGAACCATAGGAAATAACCACTTATCTCTACATAAGAACATAACAAAGAAATGTACTTGATGCACAACAACACAACACATACTAATCCCTATCTTCTAGAATTCTGAAGATGGGAGATCTCATCAATATCTTCCTCTTCTAATAGAAAGTGTAATGGAACCTCTCCCTCTACATGAAAGGACTCCTCATTCAGGTTAAATATGTCAGGTTATAAGATATCCTAGAGTAGTTGGGAATTAATATTTGGGTGTGTCCTACCATTAAATTTAATCTTTTCACATCCATCACACTCTTAGGTGTCTACCTTTCTAACATCGCCTCATAATATTTTATTTCACTACTACCCCATCTACTATACTAACCTGTTTTAGGATGTGATCCTCTTGAACGTAGAACTCGAACTTTGATAGCTTCCCTAGAAATCAGGGATCTTAGAGTATATCCTAAAACATCATCATTTTTCTCACCTAAACATTATTCAAAACTGAGTACATTAGGAAATTGTTGTTGAATATAACCATGGAACAGTCTAAGGAATGACAATTGATCCAGTTCATGAGTCCCATGAAAACTATTGTGGTAATTAGATTTCCTAAGGTAATCACCAAGTACTCATACTGATCATAGTGACATATAAATGTTATCTTTGTTATATCATCACCCCATACATGAAACTGGTGATAACCTAATTATAGGTTAATATTTGAGAACTATCTTTCCCCAGTCAACATATCAAAGAGGGAATAGATCCTCGATAGTCGATACATTTTCATTATGATCACTTGGTTTAGGTGAAAATATACCACACATAGCTCAGGCTACCATCTACCTTTTTAGAAGACAACACTAGGGAATCTAAGGGTGAAGAAATGGGTGTGACAAAGACATTTCTTTGCAATTCATCAATGTAAACCATCAACTCAAGAAGCTATATGGCAGCCATATGTTATGCTAGAATAGATACTAGGTCATCCTAGTGGGTAGATAAATTTATATGTATAACTCTCCAAGTGATGGTAAACCTGGAACATCCTCATGAAAGACATCTCCATCCTCCACCACTAATACATGTAACCTATAACATGTAATATCCACCACACCATGTATCGTGAAAGAAAACTAATGAGTAATTAAATTCAATCGCTAATGAATGAGTCTATCCTATGTTGTGTTGATTACCATTCCACCTATATAAGAAAACCTTGTCCCATCACTATGGAAACACAACATCCTCCAACCAAAATAGTCTGTCTAGAAATGAACTATAGATTACTAGTCCATGAATAAGATGATATCATATGGCATCAATAGTAGTAAAAATTGATCCCATTATAAAAGATAAACTCCTAGAGTAAGGTCAAAATATCAGAACAAGTATGTTATTGATGATCCATCGACAATACGAGTCTCCAAGTGTAATTTTCGAGCCAAGATATCAACAAGAATGTCCTTGTCTTAATCTATATAAGATGAAATAATGGAATGACTCAAAACTATTACTATTTCTTCTTTAGATACGATATAATGACATAGATCATACAACGTATCATCTATGGAGCCTCTATTTCATAATCCTTGACCACCTGTAGTTTCTCATTCCCTATTCCTCCATCTCCCTAAGCCATGTGTGGACCAACTGGGTTGGCAGTGGTATCAAGTCCAAGT
Organism: Viscum album; assembly: GCA_963277665.1. Classification (NCBI taxonomy): domain Eukaryota; kingdom Viridiplantae; phylum Streptophyta; class Magnoliopsida; order Santalales; family Viscaceae; genus Viscum; species Viscum album. The sequence continues at coordinate 1,981,101,283 of OY728122.1, read as the reverse complement.
GCCTACATCCATAATTTTATCTACAATATCATATTCCATATCTATTACCCTATGGACGTCTCTGATCCTACAACCACATCTAATTATGTATCACATCCACTATGTATTTATCAACCCTAAACTTGTTTAGACAACCCATCACGATACGTACCTTTTCCATAACTTGAGTAACAACAACTCTCATTAGGATGACTAAACACATCTTTTGGGCCAAAACCACAGATCATATGTCTTGGGATAACCTAAAGAATATTATTTCACATCTAGGCCCTTTAGAATGACATGTAATCCCTACTAATGATGTCTATACACCTATGTGCCCACTTTCTAGACTAGTTTTTAGCCTCTACTCATCCATGAACCTCTCAATCACCAAATATTTATCTATTAGCATAGAATTGGTTGGAATTAACAGATATATATCAATAAATCTGATGTCTCTACACATTCATTTCTCAATGTTCTGACCCTGAAAGAACATATCAAAAACCATATCCCTCAAGTACGTATAGAGATTTTTGAACCTTAGTGAATACTCATCTACTACCATAGTACACTAATAAAGTTTTATAATCTATTATATGAATACGTACATCAACATATCAAGATTTAAGTCCTAGAAAAATAGGGAACTCTAAATCATACCATGCTAGGGTTTCGTTATTGTATGAATGGGTCACTAAACCTCACCCTCATCTTGCTGAGCTAGAGAGAAGGCTCACCACTTGGACCACAATATGATCTGTTAGATTCTTGAAAAGATAGAAAACTTATGTCACCTGAAACTCACAAATAGAGTATGAAAATAATTAATGTGATGAACAAGGAAAAATATAAGCACACAATAATAATTTTAAAAACATATCCACCCTAAAAGTATTTTAGTAGACTTCATATAAGGAAACTATTGGAATACGTCTCAACAAATCTAGATCACTAAGCTCTTCCTCATTATGGTCCTTCTATTATGCTAGGAAAATGTCGATAATCAAAATAAGAAGTGACATGTAATGGAAAAGTTGATTCATGGTTGTGTATAACAATCCCCAATAGGAAAATGTGAATTCACTAAGATTATATCAATACGAAAAATAATCATATCAAAACATTTAAATTTATATATCTCATATAAACGTAATATCCATATATAATCAACACAAAAATAATGTATCAATGTAATGTAACAAAAAAAATAATGTCTTGGGATCTAAATCAGTAGATCCACTAAACAATTGTATAAAAGATGACACTTCGTGAGTCAAATAGAATTGATCGCATCCGTTAGAGATGTAAATATCATCGGGTATCTCCATTAGAGGTATACATCAGATGTCTGAATAGAATGATTCCCTATGGATCAAACGCATGGAAATTGGGTATAGTGAAAAATTAATCATGAATAACCATTTATGTAGAGGATTGGTGCCCTCATAGTGTTGGTCATGAAGATTTCAATAATTCATATTGACATCATTAAAAAAAGGATCAACAGCCTCCCCAGAAACCAATTTATCATGAACCATCCCAGGAACCCTAGTAACCTGATTACTGATCTGGTTCTAACATACCCTGATGGGAGTTCCTGACCCAATGAGTCAGAGACTAGAACCTGGCATCATACAAAATATAAGTGGGAATGATTTTTCTATAAGAATGAAAATAAAAAAGATATCATGAAGTTTTCTTTTCAAAAGAAAAACTCGATTGTGACAAAATGTTCCAGAATAAAATTAATCATAAAAGCAATATTACTGAAGCCAAAGTACATAATACATGAATAAAACCAAAAAGACCCTAGAGACACAACTCACCAAATCTAATGCTCAACAACTGGATCCACCTCAATGAGATCCCTTCCCTTTGTTCGAACATGGAATAATAATGTCAACAACGACCCAAATGAAAAAGTAGGATGTGATACTACTCCTAATAGGATACAAACAATATTCCATAAATGATTCCAAATATATATTATCCAAATAAAAGTGTTCAAATTACAAAACAAATAGGTTTAGAAATTCAAAAGTTTATTTAAACAAAACATGATAAACAACTCAATATGAGGAAAATTTATTTTCAATCATAAGATTTATATTACAAGATAAGGAATATTTATTAAATAGTGAGTTATGTCAAACATTTATATAAAACAGTTTATAAAAATTATGTTGGTGTGTAAAGAAGTTCAAAAAAGTATGGGAAGAAATTTATTTCTCATATATTGATAAATAAGAGAGAAACTTGTTAATCTTCCAAAAGGAACGACAGTATCAACCAGCTATTGGATTCATAACTCTCTATGTGAACTTAGAAAAATGTTCCCAAAAACATCCCTATGGCACTAGAGGATGGAGACTCATCACAAAACTGTTGAGGATGTGACCTGATGCATGTATGTTTTAGAATGTTGTCATAGCGTTTAGTGTATCCAAGTAAGTGAATAACTACCTAAGGATTTCATGCACTCTTACATAATGGGAGAAGAATTTTATGACTGCTTAAAATATTATCAATATAATTCTTCAATTTCAAAAATGCCAATTTTGTTCCATTTAAAACAAAAACTATTTTTATTCAAAAACATTCGTTTACCAAGATAAAACCATTGGGTTTCTATGAAGCAATTTAAATCCATTTTCATGAGATTGAACTCCATTAAAAATTAATTCCATAATTTTCACAATTTATTTTCACAATTAAACTCAAAATATTAATGGAAAACATATCCATGAATATCAACTATTTAAATTCATCAATTTAAATCGACCAATTTCCATAAACATGTTTCGATTCAGTAGAATTGGGGGTTTTCCAAATTTCCATGCCATAATCATCTTAAATCTCACAATTCACTAGAATTGGGTATTATCAATGAAATTGAAAGAAGGTTTAATAAATTGTATTAAAATCTATGATTGAAATAAACAAGGAAAAGCAAAGTAAACCAACTTGGAAAATCAGATTGGAACCACCAACCACTTTCTTAAAGAACGACACACGTAATGGAACCCACTAATGAGAAAAAAGGTGACGGTGTCCTTGAAACTCTACCTAGTAGAAAGATCCAACACCACAAGACATGGATCCATGAATCCCAAAGTGATCCATTTAAATCCCTTGAGGTGTGAAGGAGAGAAACTCAAAGAACAAATGAAACAAGAGATAAACCTTACCCGGGAATCTCACCGCAAGGGAAGAAATTATCAAAAATCAATCTGATTTAACTAGAAGGAAGGGAACCTCTTAAAACAACCTAGGGAGAGTCCAGGATAGAGATACAAGAGGTATATGAATTATTAACTAAGATTCACTACCAAAAACATTACATAAGGCTGGATGTAGGCCATGTCAGGATGTGTACCCAAGGGACATGATGTATATGCCACACTGGATAAGTACACTAAAAAACCCATAGCCTCGGGTTAAAAACCTATTATTTAACCCCTAAATGATGTGTACCATTATTAAACGGAATATACCCACTCATGGCATGACCTATCCATTCATGACATTATCTCCCATTCCACAATATGCATCTCGCACCAAGTACATGATGTGTACTTCAGGTACATAGGGTTACCTAGTTTTCACTATGTCGTAAACCCTGAAAAACGAATAAAAGGATTTTTAAAAGTAATGGAACTTAGAAAATGGTGGGAAACATACCAGATCAAGGTAACATTATGTTAAATTAGAAATCATGTACTAAAAACCATATATATTATAATCTCAAAAAATTAAAAACTCACATACACTTAAAAAACAATTACTAATTAAAAATTACAAATTAAATTCTTCAAATCATAGGGAATTAAATTCTATCAACTATATCTCGGATTCAATGATTCATTGACTAGTTATTGGTGATCATATGCCCAACTACATTCATGGGATTATAATCATAGCCTCAAAATAAATTTTGAAATAATTGGTTAACATAATTTATTTTTTACGATGGGCCCACTTAGAATACAAAATTTATGGATGAAATGACATTGGATGAAAATAAAATATCATTATTGGCCACTACATGATTAATATAAAAACATTATTATTTCTATAAATAATTTATTAGAGCTCCAATTCAACTAAAAATTCATTTGAGTCTAGTAAAAATTATATATACTCTATGACACCTATGGTAGTTTCCTTTGTCTGATTACAAAATTTATTCTGACCTTGTAAATGTTTCTTGAATTTTTTCAAACCTATCATCACATGACTAAAAATTCAGAACATAATCCCTATAAACAAAATAAATTATGGTGAAACTATTAGATAACCTTATGCATAAGGGACCCATCTCTGATACTTGTAATCTAATAGGGCCACACCTATATTACCACCAATCATAGATGGGTTGGTGACAACACTAGTGAATGAATATCTCACAATACAGGAGTCCTTATTCAGTGTTAACCCATAAATGAATAACATATAAATTTATTATGGAGAAACATTCATAAGGAAGATGAATTTTTAAAATCATTTAAATTGTATAAAACACATACATGATACATAATGTGAATATAAACACCATATGATTATTATAATGGAAACATAGCATCATACATTTCTATAAAACATAAATCAATTAGAATCTCCTCACTCTTCATGCACACCATGAAAAAAATCAAATCAATGTGGTCCCGACAGCCATAATGATCATTATGTCCCATAATGAATCACCCCTAATTATTGGATGTTAGTTACAAAATGTCCACCATTACATCGTGTCTAAATAGTCCACCCCTAAACAACATCATCACTTTTGTAGAAAAAACAAATGTTTCCACTATGCATTTGAAATGGTGAATGAAAATATACCCATTCATATTCCCTCAAAACCAAAAATATAACATAAAGAAAAAAGGTCATACAACTCATCATATGAGAGGCTACTCAGATGATGACAATGTAGAAAAACCAGAATTCCATGTCATCTAAAATACCACAACTAAAATGTGTAAATAGAAGACTTTCAAGGATGATTGAGCATCATGTGCACATAAACTATAAATATAAAGGATCCAATGAAGGTATCAATCATTAATTATCCTATTATAAAAAATTATACATCATGAAAAAATATGTCCTAGTAAATTAAATTATCAAATAAGAATTTTGTTCGTAGGAAGCATTATATTTTAACTTAAAGGAAAACCTTCAGGTGATGAGGAGAAACAAGAACATACAAAATATATAATACACAACTCTTGAGACTACCTCTACTATATTTGAACGCATAAATGGTAGACTTCCCATTACTATGGAATTATCATTAATTGGGAAAATTCCATAATCACTGGTTTGTTTATATTGTATCATCAATCAAGGAACAGAACAAAAAATTCTAAAAAACCATCAAACATTAAGGGAATTTTAGTGGAGGACACCAACCACAATCGAATACTCCCCAATGAAGAAAAATTAGAACTCCAGTTTTGTATCTTAACTCAAAAAACTTTTAGATAGGGGAGAATACGAAATCTGAAAATGAGTAATCCTATCCTCTGGTATGTATGGTATATTATGAACCTAAACATAAAATTACACCTAGGTGGATGATTAAAACCCCCAGTAAATGATTTTAATATGAAACCAATATATAAAAACAGAACAATTTGTTCATATCACTATAACTGGTATCGCTTGTCATTGATTGAAGTTATATGCATCCCAAATTAATTACTCGTTCTAAGAACTTTAGTATAGCATAAGTTCGGGGTCGGTCCACAGGGAATCGTGGCGTGCGTGAATTCAATTGATTTAATACTTAATTAGGTGAAGCATGTAGAATTTAGAATCGATTGGATTGATTTTGGGTTTTGTTTTAAACTAAATTGATTTACTTTGAAGAAATGGATACAGTTTGAAAGATAATAATGGGTAAATTTAAAGAGGTATTTTAAATGGAAATAAAAGATGTGTCAGGGATATGGTGAATAAGGAGTTCTTATGTAGATTGTTTAAATGGTTGTGTTGTTCATAATAATTCAATCATTCTGGATTTCAATTTTATTACAAGATTTCCTTGGTCTGGTTCCTCTTATTTGGAAGTAGAGCAGCTGACTCCTTGGTCCGACAGTCAGTATTCTTAATTATTTATTACGTCCAATACATTATTTGAATCGGTGAAAACCTTCCAATGGTCATGGATTTTTTCACCGTTACTTCTCTTTTGTATCGCTGAGAATCCTTCCCTTGGTCCGGCTAAGAATTCTTAGTTATATTAGACAGTGGTTTAAGAAGAGTAAGATGAATTACAATGATTCAAACACAACTATATATAACAACATAAAAATTATGATCCGATCATCCATAGACCCAACATGAGGGGTTTAGTTACACATAGAAAGTGGGAGAGAAATGACACACGTGATACCTGACGGAGTCATCGTGTTGGCGCTGAGGTAGAGTGTTGGAAGCTGGAATGGTGGAGTGACGACACCTTGGTAGCTTCGAGAATGGTGATAGCAGAGGTTCTATTTCCTCTTAATGGTTCTGAACTCATAAATCCATATTTCAAAGCTTCTTTTTATATAAAAATAAAGTACACAGCGTGTATAGAAATTACACGCCGTGTACTTTTCATCAATGCGCTTTGGTGCCAATTTCTCCAGGGGTAGGCGGCCTAGCACACCGTATTTGACTTTTGAACACAGCGCCGCCTGCAAGTTGAGTGTACACGGCATGTAGCACCACCATACATGGCGTGTAGTGTCAAAATTTTGGCCTCCAGCCCCTTCTAGAATAGCAGACACGTCATGTAAAATTTAAAACACGCCGTGTCTTCATCAACGAACACATGGGCGTGTGGACTTTTCTTCGACAAATACCGCCTCAAGAAAGTAGTACACTGTGTGTAGCGCTGCCACACACGGCGTTTATCTTATGCCTGGTGACATTGGCGTGTACTCCCTTCTTCGGTCTATGTCCCTTCCTAGATGTACACAGTGTGTATAAAAGTACACGCCGTGTAGTTTCAAAATTTTCATAGACTTCCCTTGATCCGTCTATTTAGCCAGAAAGCTCCTGAAAGTAAACATATTCACCAAAATCAAATAATATGTTCATAAAACAACATATATTTGCTGAAAAATTGTTTTTATCTTCAATTATATATATGGAAATGTAGACACAAATTGGGTGCATCAAATTCTCCCACACTTAGCCTTTTGCTTTCCCTTAAGCAAAATCTCAACATCTAATTAAGAGAGACTATAGTTTAAAAGGAAGGCATTTAAGTAATCAAACATATAAATGATAAATTTATTGAGGAAAATTTTTAAAAGGCACAAACAGATTCCATTCATAATATATTAAAACCATGCCTCATATATAATGTAATTAACTAATCTCATCCTCTTTCAACACATTTTTCAACCTTTCAAAAATAAGAATTCCACTTGATGATTTACCTTACCAGTTAAAATCACACTCCACACACAAGATTTTTTTCATCAAAGTTATCCTCAATCCATGGTATATACATTCTATCCATAGGTTTTCAATATACCTTGTTCTCTACTTTAGAAAAATTTAATTAGAAAAATCATGAGGGAATTATCAATATGGTTTAGATGTTTCTGTGGCTAAGGGTTGGTAGGTTCAGATGTGAAAAAAAATTATGAGGCTTGAAATAGGATGGAAAACTATTTTAAACAACATTGCATTATATTCAAAGTAAATCTCACTAAAAATGCATCCTTAAAAAGCTCAATCAAAAGCTTTTGTAATCGTCACCATCTTCCTTAGGCAAGTAGGGTTTATGGGCAAATAAGCATAAGGTTCCCTTGTTGTTTGTTTGTTTTTTTTAAACAAAAAAACACAAGGTCATCCCTTATGAATACATTGAGTAGATGTTTGGAACCCATTATGTCCCAAATAATCAAAAGGCACTCCCCCACACTTTATTTCATGGTTTTACAAAAAAAATATGCCATGTATTTCCAACTCCCTATTTAAAGCTTAAATGAATAATCATGCAATGTTTAAAAAGAAATAGGGTAGGAAGGGAAGTAGGCTTGTAATGTGGCTTCCTATAAAGGTTGTTCATGGATTCTTTGGGTTTAAAGAAAATTTAATGTAGGGTAGGTCTCAAGATAAAGGGGTTGAAAAAATATAATGCCTCAATCATGTTAAAGTAATTCAAGAATTTCTTCATGTTTCGAAAAGAAAAAATAGAAAATTCTGGTAGTGATGCATATCCTAAGAATATCTCAAGAAAGAGGGTATTAGAAAAGAAATACAAAAAAGGTTTTAGAATACCTCTCAGGAGTGGAAAAATAATAAAGGGACAATCAGGTCATGACATGCATATAATTTATTAGCCTAATTAATGTAATTTAGTCAAGGATGAAGTGTTACAATTGAAACTATATCAGCAATCATTTCAAAATACTTAAAAACTAAAATAAGCATGTAACGTTTCCAAAAGTTCCTACTGATAACTCTAGAATTTATAATATTGATTAACCAAAATTGCTTTACATTTCCAAATATAGAATCTAATAATGATGTCTCCTAGATTAGTTTAAGGGAAAAGAATAAGGTGAAAGATATAGTTGCTCCACCACACTGAATACTGCACATGGTCCACCATGTGCACTACCAAGGTAAAGGGTGGGAAACATGGAGAAATGGGGGGAAAATGAGGGAAAGCAGTGGAAGAAGTAAATCCAAAAAATAAAGAAATTATAAATGGAAAAAAATACTCCCCTCGTGAAAAGTGATGCCCAAGGCGCTCCATGCCTGTACCTGTGACTGTCGATAAAAAAGAAAACTACAAACATGCATAACATCACAGCACAGAAAATGGAAAAAGATATATAAAAGATAAAGAAAAACGTCACTATCATGGGGTCGCGTCAGGGGAGGTATCATCCTGTACAGAATCGGCCTGTAGAGATGGCGCAGGCCCTGTCCCGGCAGAAGTGGCAGCAGTAGAGCTCACCGTAGTCATCAGAACGGAATCTGTGGCCAACGCAGGAGACGGCGGTGGTGCAGCAGCAGAAGGGCCAGGAACGGAGGCAGAGGCTGGTGGAAGAGGCATTGGAACACCAAGACGCTGAGTAATATGCACCAAAAGATGCTCCATCCGGTCCTGGAGGCCATCCAGACGAATCAAATGGCCTGCAATGGTGTTTTGGAGGCTGATGATACGGGCTAACTTCTGCTACATCGTGGCTAGGCGGAGGTAAAGGGTCAGATCGACCGAGGGTGTAGGGGTAGGTGGGATGGGGGATTGGATAGAAGAAGGAAGGTCAGAAGAAGTGGGGTCAGTAGGAGGTGGGTGAGGTGGAGAAGCTGGAGGGGGTTGGGAAGGAGGAGCGGGGTCAGCCGTTGGGGCAGGGTCAGCAGCTGGGGCAGGGGGGTTAGCAGGTGGCAGGGCTCGAGCCTAAGCAAGGATGTAGGCACCCCCTACTTCCGAACCAATCCCATGAGAATGAGAATGAGAAAGTCCGTCTGCTGGGGTGAACCAATCAAGTCATGAGGTAATGAGGGCTCGAATACCCCCAAGTGGTGGGCAAGATGGGTGGTGTAAAACTCACCGTTCAGGTTTCCCTGACGGCTGGTAAACATAGAGTGGAAATAAGAGGCAGCAAGATAGGGGAGGTCCGGGTAGGCGTTCCGGATGACACAGGTAAGAAGCTCCATGTCACGGCCGGTCACGACCCCCATATCCTCATGGAGGGGAAAAAGGATGGCGCTGAAGCACCGGTGGGTGAGGCGAAGGACATGGTCGGCTATAAGAGTGCTCTTTTGGGAAGTGGGGGAGTACTGGTGGTCAGGCCTAGTGATCTCCCGCCACATGGAAATAAGGTCATAGCGCTCGGGCCGGGTAAAGTTAGAAACGGGGGGGGGGGGGTGTGATAGGATGGGGGTAGAAGCCGCACCCTCGTCCAAACTCTGTCATCGTCAGAGAAAAATGTCGGCCATCTAGCCGGAATCGAACTACAGGCACCGCATCGCCAGGTGTCTCTCGGTACTCCGATCCATCGAACTCAAAGGAGGCTGCAAACTCCAAAAATAAATCTCAGAACACAAGACTGCTGACCTGGAAAATATTGAGGAGTGTATTGTGCCCGAGAAGTACCTCCAACTCCTCCCAAATACCGATCCACTGTGGAATGTTGTTGTCAAGGTACCGGCTGCTCAATGGTATCGGTCGATGAGAGAAGCGTCAGATCCAGTCGTATGCGAGGTTGGTGACCGGGAAGACCGTGCAGGGATAGGGAGAACCTGAAGGTCCCATCCCAGGTGCCGGTGCAGCATTAAAATCTGGCTCTGGAGGTGGATCTGCCGAAGAAGAAGGTGGCTCAGTGGAAGGTGTGGTCAAAGAGGGACTAGCTGATGAAGATGATAGTACATGGAAAGTGGCAGCTAGTGCAACAGAAGTAGGCCCCGCCTCATCTGAAGGAGTAAGTGGCGGCAGAATGGCCAACGGAGGGAGCTCAAAGACCAGAGTGTCGGGGTCTGGCTGTGTAGGTTTTCGGAGTCGGATTCGATGATAACTGGACTCCTTGCCCTCTGTGGCGGAGGCTGGCCGCTTCCCGCTGGAAGGATCACGATCTTCCATATCCTAAAATAGAATGAAAAGGAAAACAAAACAAAAGAATAAGAAAAAGGAAGAAAATAAAACAAAGAAAATGTGAGAAAAATGGAAATGAAAAGTAAACGGCATGTACTCCAGATTACACGACGTGTAGTCAAAGAATGGAGAGTATCCCGTGTTCTCTGGAAGGACACACCGAGGGTGAAAACAAACCAAGGAAAAGTACACGGCCTGTACTGAACATACATGTCGTGTTCACACAAAGTGTTGGTGGTCTTGTGGAATAAATGACACGACCATGTTTTTATCAGTTTATAGAAAACAACACACACCGTGTAGGTACAGGATACAGCGTGGATTGCACACGAAGAACAAGTTCGTGTAGAGGGTGAGACACAGGCCAGTCAACCATCACACAGACACGACGTTTACCAAACACACATGCCTTGTAAAGGAAAATAGGGTGAGTGGTTGTGCAGAGGGGAAACACGGGCCTGTGAGAGTTATAATAGACATGGCGTGTACCAAACATACATGTCGTGTTTGGGAACATGGGGTGACAAGCCGTGTTATGTGCCACACACAGAGGGGCCAACACAAACAACGGACACGGCATGTACCAAACACACACGCAGTGTAAATGAAAATGGTGTGTGAGAAAGTGTTTAAAGGTCTACTCGGGCACAATGAAAAGGACACATTGTGTACCAAACATACAAACCATTTATATTCAAATTTCGAAAAATTCTATGTGAGGCCATGTTCAGAAGTACACGGCGTGTGCTCTTCATTTTGTGGCCGTGTACTATCGGAATCCGAATGGTCGGCTGATCCGAAAAACACCCTAAATGAGTCTAAAAATTTGAAACAGAGGGTGTATAATGGTGTACATGGATCGAGGATCACAATGTGAGAGGAATCCAAACTTGAAACGCCCCAAATAGATGGATCTGGAAAGGGGGGGGGGGTTGGGAGAAGAAACGTTAAGAAGGGGAAGAATGGGTCGGTCGTGCGACATAGCCTCAAGCGAGGTACCCCACTACTTATATAGCCATGGTACACGACGTGTATTTTTGGTACATGATGTGTATCATGATTTTTTTTAAATTATATAAATTAATATAATTATTATAGTAAACTATATAATAATTATTATTAATGAAAAAAATTATCTAAAAATTATATTATACATAAACCTATACACGTCGTATATCAGGGAATACACGCCGTTTATTGTAAAATGAAAAAAGGAGTAGTACAACCTTTGCTCTGGTGCTTGGGGCGGGATTCGAACCGGCGATTTGCCGATTCAAACGGACACCCTCACCCACTGGAAAAAAGGTTATTCTTATATTCATATTTATTATATATATATATATATATTTATTTATTCTATACAGCCTATATACACAGAAAGAAATAAAATCACGGCGTGTGGGTTTTATTTAGGAAAGGATGGGGGTGAAGCAGGGAGATTAGCATGATTCGAAACCGGGTCTTGTGAACCTAGTGACGAGACTTTGCCAATCCTCCAACATCACCCGTATGTAATTTCTTATTTATAAATCGTTTTTAATTTATATTTGAGAAGTCATGGCGCACACGGCAGATATCGGAGTACACATCGTGTGGTTTTATTAAAGGAACAAATGATGGAAATGGGACGGTTGTATGGATTTGAACTTGGGTCCTTTGAAATCGGATTACGATTCTAGCCAACCGGTCCATCCCGATAATGGGATTTATTAAACACATTTATATATAAATATAGATTTAAAATACCACACATGTCGTGTAATTAAAAGGAGGAACCATGCGCCGAAGGTAGGTCGGGAGGATTCGAACCGAGGACAGCTCGAATAAACTCCAGTGACTTTTCCATCAGCACCAGCATCATCCCTGGTTATTTATTTATTATTCTATAGATTTATACTATTATGTTTATAAATTAAAAAGGATTAGTACACACCGTGTATGTAAGTGGGACACGACATGTAACCTCTGGGTTGCCTCCCAGGAAGCGCCTTTGTTTTAGGTCATTGGCTCGACCTACTTACCTCACTATCTGATATTTACGGTGGATAATGGTCCCAATAGTGGCCGCCCTAGAAATCCAGGAGTTGCAAATTCTCGGGCTCTTCTTCAACAGGAATGTCTGGAATGTTAAAGTTATTAGAAATATAAGAATATACCAGATCATCCACGAGGCGATCTTCTATAGTAGTTATTGCCGAAAAATCCTCATTATTGGACAATGATGCCTTCTTGATGCCTTTGAGAACATTGTAGGATACTCCCTCGTCTCCAACCCGGAAAATAATCTCTCCTTGGTGCACATCAATAAGTACCTTCCCAGTTTCCAATAAAGGTCTTCCAAGTATAAGAGGTGCTTCCTGGTCATCCCCCATGTCGAGGATGATGAAATCAGCAGGAAGGATCAGCCTACCCACCTTGGCTAGTACGTCCTCTAGTAGTCCCTTTGGGTGCTTGATGGATCAATCAGCAAGTTGAACGGCTATGCGGGTAGTCTTGAGCTCGTGGAGTCCCAACTTCTTGAAAAATCCAAGGGGCATGAGGTTCACGCTGGCCCCTAAGTCGCAGAGGGCCTTCCCAAACTCACAGGATCCAATAGTACAAGGAATGGTGAAACTACCGGGATCCTGGAGTTTGGGAGGAATGGAATGTTGAACCACCATGGAGCAATCCTTCATTAGTGTAATATCGCCCAAATCCTCTATCTTCTTCTTATTTGAGAGGATCTCCTTCATGAATTTGGCGTATGTTGGAATTTGTGTCAGGGCCTCCGCAAATGGTATGTTGATATGTAGCTTCTTGAAAACATCCATGAATTTGCTGAATTGGTGGTCCAGCTTCCTCTGCTTCAATATTTCCGAAAGAGGAAAGGCATGCTTGAATGGTTGGATTACTTCCTTTTCTTTATTTTTTAAAGCCTCCTTCTGCAGGATTTTGGATGAGGAGGGGTTGGTATTGGTACCTTTTTCATCAATAGATGGTGTGGATGCACCTTGCTGTGCTGATTGGTTCTGGTGGAGCTCTTTTCCACTCTGGAGCATGATGGCATTGGCCTCCTCCCTTGGGTTCTTTTCGGTGTTCCCCTGGAGTGTACCGGGCTGCCTCCCTGAGAGTTGATTTGCTAGCTGGCCAATGTGATTCTCCAAGACTCGAATTGAAGCTTCCTGATTCTGGAACCAAGTCTCAGTAGTAGATATAAATTTAGTCATAAGATCCTCTAACCTTGAGGTGTTCTCCTATTGAGGTTGTTGTTGAGCCAGTGGAGGAGGTGGCTGCCATGGCTGCTGTGGATGAGGGTTTTGATACCCTTGTTACTGATAAGGTCCATGCTGGGGTTGTTGCATCCTTTGGTATTGGTTCTTATATGGAGGCTGGTTGTAGTTGGGTGGTCGCCGGGGCAGAGTATTCTGCTGTTGTTGGCCCTACCTTGTGTTCTGTTGATCTCGCCATGCTGGGTTCTGGTACTGCTGGTACTAGTTGGGCCCTTGATTTTGGGCAACATAACTCACCTCACTCGTCAAGGGGCCTCTATCCGAACCCAGGCATTCTCCCATGATATGGTTATCACCACAGTCGCCACATGCTGGATGGTTCACCGCATGAACATGAGATGCTCCTTTGAGGTTCAATGCGTCGATTTTCTTGGAAACATTGTCAAAATGAGCAGCTAACATAGTGGTAGCGTCAATGTTGTGCATACCTCTCTTTTGAGTCCCCCGATTAGAATGCCACTGGAAGCTATTGGCTGACATGCCTTCCAGTAGTTCGAATAGTTCTTCGGGGGATTTCCGTATCACCGTACCTCCAACAGCAGCGTCCACCACAGACTTGGTATTCGTGGTAAGTCCTTCGTAGAAGGTCTGGACTTGCATCCAGAGTGGGAGTCCGTGATGGGGTCATTTTTGTAACATCTCCTTGAATCATTCCCAGGAATCGTACAACGACTCAGAGTCATACTACTGGAAGTTATGAATCTCATTCTGGAGTGTCACCGTCTTGGATGGTGGGAAGTACTTAGACAGGAACGCCTGGTCTAGATCCTCCCAAGTAAGGATAGATCGTTGTGGCAGCCCCTTGATCCAGTACTTCTCTTTATCCCATAGAGAAAAGGGGAATAGGTGAAGACAGATGGCATCCTCGGGCACGCCATGATACCGAAAGGTGTCGCATATCTCTAGAAAGTTGGATAGATGGGCGTTCGGGTCCTCGCTGGCCAGGCCTCCAAATTGGAATATGTTCTGGATCAGCTGCATGATAGCAGACTAGATCTCGGAGTACTGGGCTTGGCCTGGTGGACGAACGATGCCCGTATCATCTCGATGAATCGATGGAAGTTCGTACTCTATAAGGGTACATCTTTGAGGTTGTTGTTGATGGGGTGGATCTTGAATAAACTACTCCTGAGCGGAAAAGTATTGTCATGGGAAGAGTTGTTGTGGCAGCCGTTGGTAATCCCTTGGGAGGAATTCCATGAAGGCTCCAGGAGGTTGCTCCGGTAGACCAGTAGTGAGAGGCGGCTGATCCTGGTACTGATGCTCAGTCGCAGCATCTACGGCTGGTGCTCCCTCTTCCTTTTTCTCCATGGGTTGTGGTTGATGGTTGTGAGTTTCTGTCCGTGTACGCCGATGATGAAGTAAGGTCCGTTCGATTTCTTGGTCAAGCGGAACTAATTCCGAAGACTCAGCACTTCTGGATCGTGTAAAACGTCTAAACATACACTTTATGCTCTGCACAACACAAAAACAAAAACTGGGCGTAAAAGGGAAAAAAAGAAAATTTTTAATGGGATTAGAAAAGAGATTTTTGATAATTTTTTATTTTTATTTTAACATAAATCAATTATTAACACAATTTAAATCTTATCACTAAAACAAAATGGTGTTCCCCGGCAATGGCGCAAAAATTTGGTCTCGCTTGTCATTGATTGAAGTTATATGCATCGAAAATTAATTACCCGTTATTAGAACGTTAGTATAGCATATGTTTGGGGTCGATCCATAGGGAACCGTGGCGTGCATGAATTCAATTGAGTTAATACTTAATTAGATTAATTATGTAGAATTTAGAATCGATTGGGTTGATTTTGGGTTTTTATTGAAACTAAATTGATTTACTTTGAAGAAATGGATACAGTTTGAAAGAAAACAACGGGTAAATTTATAGAGGTTTTAAAAATGGAAAGAAAAGTCGTTTTGGGGCTATAGTGAATAAGGAGTTCTTATGAAGATTGTTTAAATGGTTGTGTTGTTCATAATAATTCAATAATTCTGGATTTCATTTTTGTTACATGATTTCCTTGGTCCGGTTCCTCTTGTTTGGAAGTAGAGCAGCTGGCTACTTGGTCCGGTAGTCAGTGTTCTTAATTCATTATTACATCCAGACCATTATTTGAATCGGCTAAAACCATCCAATGGTCTGGGATTTTTTCACCGTTACATCTCTTTTGTATCGCTGAGAATCCTTCTCTTGGTCTGGCTAAGAATTCTCAGTTATATTAGACAGTTGTTTAATAAGAGTAAGATGAATTACAACGATTCAAACACAACTATATAAAACAATATACAAATTATTATCCCATCATCCACAGCCCCAACACGCGGGGTTTAGTTACACATAGAAAGTGGGAGAGGAATGACACACGTGATACCTGACGGAGTCATCATGTAGGCGTTGAGGTAGAGTGTCAGAAGGTGGAATGGCGGAGTGATGGCACCTTGGTAGCTTTGGGAATGGTGATAACATAGGTTCTCTTTCCTCTCAATGGTTCTGAACTCTTAAATCCATAGGACAAGGCTTCTTTTTATAGAAAAATAAAATACACGACATGTATAGAAAGTACACACCGTGTACTTTTCGTCAACACGCTTTGGCGCCAATTTCTCCACGGGTAGGTGGCCTAACACGCCGTATTTGACTTTTGAACATGGTGCTGCCTGCAAGTTGAGTGTACACAGCGTGTAGCACCACCATACACGGTGTGTAGTATCAAATGTTTGGCCACCAACCCCTTCTATAATAGCAGACACGTCGTGTAAAAGTTCAAACATGCCATGTCTTCATCAACAGCCACATGGGCGTGTGGACTTTTCTTCGGCAACTACCGCTTCTAGAAAGTATTACACGGCGTGTAACGCCGCTACACACAGCGTGTATCTTCTGCCTGGTGACATGGGCATGTACTCCCTTCTTCGGTCCGTGTCCCTGCCTGGATGTACATGGAGTGTATAAAAGTACACACCGTGTAGTTTCAATATTTTCACAGACTTCCCTTGATCCTTGTATATAGCCAGAAAACTCTTGAAAGTAAATAGATTCACCAAAACAAAGAATATGCTAAAAAAACAAGAGATATTTTCTGAAAACTTGTTTTTATCTTCAATGATATATATTGAAATGTAGAAACAAATTGTGTGAATCAATAACCCATCTTCAGTATTAAATATATATTTCATAACATTTAATGTAACTACTCAACCCACCATTGAATTGAAAAACTGTTAACACCACTATGATTTTCATGGATATTTAGTTAAGATAAAAAAATTCACTTATTAAAAATTAAAAATAGAGGAATAAAATGTTCTTAATAATATCAAAATAATGATATGTTATATATTAGGATTAAGGTATAATTCCATGAGTACGAAATATATTCCACATATCAGTCTAGAGTCTTTTATCTTATTTATTTGTCCATGACGTCGTATACTGAATGTCAATTTGACGGCTCATTATA
Organism: Viscum album; assembly: GCA_963277665.1. NCBI lineage: Eukaryota > Viridiplantae > Streptophyta > Magnoliopsida > Santalales > Viscaceae > Viscum > Viscum album. The sequence continues at coordinate 1,981,083,956 of OY728122.1, read as the reverse complement.
AAAGAAATAATAAAATATATATTTAATAGTATTAATAATAGTAATAATATTTTATAACCTAATAAAATATGCATTTCTATTTACATATGTTGATAATATGGGAGTTAATACTTGAAATGTAGTTAGTGTGTTCACAAAAATCTATATTTTATGTGTATCACCACATCTCCCCATCTATATTTTGTTAAATAATTAAAATTTATTACTTATTTTACATATTCAATTCTTTTTATGATTATTCTTATTTGAAAAAAATCTCACACATATAACATAATTTGTTTCATTCACATAGGGCACTAAAACCATGATGCTTTCCATTATGTCATATTATTCTAACCAATGATCATTCATTGACCCCCTTATACATGTAGGCTACCATAATGCACCAAAACACCACTTAATCATGTGTCACACCACCTTACCATCACTAAAATATAATCATGTATGATCTCATTGAGGAGCCTCCACTAGATTCACTATTTAATTAGGTCCCTTGATTCATCACTCTTTACTCATACCTACAATAATTCACGATCCTATCTCACAACCAACCACAACATATATTTTATGGACTATCTACTATAGATATGAAAAAAATAGAGATAATAGAATTTATAATATGGAACCCAGATAGTCGAGCCAGTGAGGATAGTTTCAAACTATACTATTCATTAATATATCATCAAATTCACAATAACACATTGAATAGAGTAGGATATTAAATATTTATAAACTGAAATTGAAACCAATTAATATTTAAATCGATTCTATCTCCTTTCTAGAAAAATATTTATCTTCCTTCCACCATCTCCTCATCTTCCTCCCCCACTCAAGAGGGGAATTATGTATCTAATTCAAAAAATATACAGTTGATGTTATATTTATTATTGATCATAAACATATATATATATCTTTGAAATTAATTCATTTACATAATTTAAGACAAAAATTTCATAAATGATGACCAAAATCATAGGACCTAGTTAAGAACTCTGGGTATATCATTGCTACTGTAAGACCGATATCTTGAACTAAAATGTTATATAATTTTTATATTCTAATGAAACAAATAGGATATATGAACATTTCTTAAAAGTTAATAGTCAGAAATTTAAAATGTATATATTTTGTATCAATATATTTTAATCTAGGACCATTAATGCCTTTAACAAAAAATAGTCTCTTCCTATGAAAAAACACCAATCCAGAGAGTCAATGTATCTATATAAAAAATTCTCAAGGTATTTGAAAATGTTAAATTTACATTTTCACCCCAATAGTTGAAATAGGAATTTACAAATCATAATTATTCTATATGTCACCAAACAAAAACATGGGTTACAATAATTTATACATTCTTATTTAGGTATTTCCACTACATAGTAAAATCCTTACACCATTTTGAAATATAATATTGAGGGTGATCGCCTTTTTAACTCCAAATTAGGCTCTTCACTTCCTACACATCACCATATCTGATTGAATAACCACATTCATCTATGAATTGTGTTTCATAATGGATTCTTGATAACACTTGTTGATCATTATTTACTTCAGAACAATTTCATTTATATTCAATCATTAAAATAATTAAAAAATTTATTCGTGTTTTAATTTCATCATCTCTTCATGTACCTCATGATTTTCATTGTCGACCATTCAATATCTCTAACCCCACATTTTGTCATAATTATTTCTTGGAAATCCATATTAACTGTATCCAATTCCACTTATATCATTTTAACAAATCTATATACACTTTTCCTATCTGAATGAATTCACCATCTTACTATGAATTCATCAATATTCAATTCATATACCACATGTGTTATATTTCCCCATTAATTGGGAGATGTGTGAAAACTATAAATTAACATGTATATTATTTTATTAGAATTTTAAAAATAATTATTTTCATAAAAAAATCATATAATTTATTTTATTGGTCATCCATCAATGTGTGAAAAACATTCTTCATTCTGGATATTTTTTGATGGTTTATGTTTTTTTTCGTGGATCCACTACTACCTGGAGAGTAATCCCACTTATACATCTAATTCACATTTGATTCATTTTCACTACATAATTCTTAATTTTTCCACTATCATAAAAGGGATCATTAGTAATCCTTTACCTTATTCCATTCAGCATAATTTATGAGACCGTATTATAAATCCATATTTGTCCCTTCTTTAATATCCATAATAAACACATCTAATTTCTTCCACCTTGAAAATTCAGTTATGTTTGAAATAATTTTCTTTTATAGGACTATGATATATCCTTATTCAATAAATATATTTTCTTGTTTTAATTTCATTAAATATTTTGTAAAAAATAATAATTTAAATATGGTTCATGTTTTTTATCTCAAAAAACTCATTCCCTAAACATGTTCAGCATATATTTTCATATAACATATATTTCTTATTTACATATATATGTATCACCCTTGATATGGGAATGAGAAATTTCTTGTTAGCATCACCTTTGTTAATATTTATAATAAGTGATATTATATTTTCACATATTTGGACTTCACAAGAAAATGATTCTATAATAGGTATCTTCTAGTTTTAAATAATTTTTTTCAATAAATATTAATGATCTAGGCTAATCTCACCATGATCCATTAACTAGACATCTATTTCAATTAACCGTGATCATTCTTCCTTTCATGAAATTATTCCCACTTCATGTTGTGTTTTAAGAAGGAAAATTCATTTTTCTATATCTTTCCCATATAAATTTCTTCTACAAATAATATTTATGTTCCCTAAATAGATCATGTTTAACATTTATAATTTATCAAAATTGCGTAATATAATGATTTTGATTATCTTAATGTATTCATACCTCATTTATTTTATAAAAAATATTATACAATTTCTTTATTCTTATGATACATTATTTCCAAATTATCTTTTATGGTCTTATTCTATAAATGAGCCCCACATGAACAATATTAATTTTGAAAACATTATATAGTTCATAAATCACAATTATTACAAGAACTTGACTTAATATTCATAAGGCATTATATATTTCATAATGTTGAAACCAATCGTCATAATAATGTTATCCCTATATGAATAATAAAATTGGGAATGATAACATCAAAGGGTGTCTCAATATTTTTATTCTATTTATGAACACAGTTCTTCTTCTCCATTAATTTAGATATAATTTAATACTATTTAACTAATTAATGCATTTTTATTTTAAGGATATCTAAATTCCCCTCATTTTTAATAATCTCACTAATTTATCCTTATATTAACTTCAACCACATATCCTTATTAGAATTTGACTGATTTATTTCTTTGAATAAACTAACTTTTAAATTATTATTATTATTATTATATTCAACACACTGAAGCATTAATCTAAAAATTACCTTGGTTAATAAAAAAATATAATTCTAAATCAGTTTTCAAATTAAATATATTTTAAATTATATCAAAAGTGATTCCAAAATGTGGCTTCATATATGACACAAAATATTTCTTGAAAAATGAAATATAACCTAATAAAGGTAGGAGATATCATTATTGAATCAATTCATTCATTGATATATAAATATATAGAATAAAAATATGGAATATTTAATTAATAGAAGAATATTTTGGATCCAATAACATTTATTGTAACCGAATATTCACCTATAGAAGTGGACATGTAAATCATAGGGTTTCTAATTCTTTTAGCGATTCACATGATATTCCATTTATATAATCCACATCCAAGGTATGTAGGAACTATTTTAATTTCTATTTTTCATATAAATAATTTCCAATAAAAAATATTTTAAAAATTTTAAAAATAGAAAAAGAAAAATATTATTTTAATGGTTCACCTAAAAATAAGATAAATTTATTGATAACACAATGACAATGATCGAATATAAAACAACATATATTATCTCATAGAACCTGTTAATAAAAACTTTTCATGGTCACCCAATTATAAATATAAATGCTAGTACAATAATGGTGATTTCACTCCACACCTAGATGACTCCCTATACAATGGTGTGGGGAATAAATAACCACCAATAATCAGTTACTACCCTGTCCGCATTTATGAATTGTTGTAAAATATTTGTGTCTATATACCGGTAGGATTCTTCTATGTTTATCATCATGAAGGTCCCCCCATTATGAGAATATATGTTAGATGTATCCGATATTATAATTTTAGATTAGATGATCCATTGAATAAAAAATGATACGACTAATTTTCATGTAAATATGTATTAAACACAACTATATAACCATTGTTTTAATTTTAACAAAATAATTATCATGCCAATGAAAGAATATACATATTAATATAATTATAAAATGGAATTTTATTTTTATATGATCTATATTATTCTCCATAATCATCAATATTTTTTTATAAATTCTTTTTTTCACGACCCCTATCAATATGGTAAAATTAAAAATATAAGCACTTTTATCATCATGTCTCCTCCCCTGTATAAAATATAATATTAAAAATTTATTAATATTAAAAAAAATTATGGTTCTGTATAACTAATCAATAATCCATATGTTCAACATACTCTATATTCGTATTATTTGAGAAAAAATGAACCAATTAATTGATTAAAAACATTGATCTAACAATTTTCCATAACACTAGATTCGTTTTTATAGGATACCAATTATTAAAAAATTATTATTTCATAATTCTTGACTTACTTATACAACAAATTAAAGTTGTGAATCAAGAGATACAATGTATTTAGAATAGAATAAATAAACATAAATCATATTAAACTTAACAAAATGATCATTATTTAAAATAATACACATTGATCATATCCACCGTATGTAATCTAAAACTAAAAAGGATATCATTGAGAAAATAAATATGGAATACAGTGAGCTTAAAATCCCATTAAGAGAATAATAAAAGAAAAAACTCAACATGAGTGTCAAGATACAAAAGATTTTTTCATAAGAATAATGATCAGAATCACAGAGACATCACTTATGGAAATTATATCATAAGATCTTAAACGTATGTTAACAATATAAGTCATCATATCATAGACATATCTTAATCATTACTCTCATGATCAGTATCGTACTATGGAAAAAGACCCCTACCATATTATGTAAAGACCTTAATCCCATACATAACATATCTTGGGAAATAAAGATTTAGGTAATAAATTTGGAGAGATATATAATTACAAGACTACCTATCTAAAAAATTATAATCATAAAAACGTTTTCCATTTGAAGAAAATATACCATGAATAAATCATAATTATGATCCAACTCATTATAAATATGTGGGATTCATAAGCATGATTTATGTTCTAAATGAAGGAAAATTCATATGGATTCCTAAAATATGATGAAATTAAATAATTTGGTTGTTTTTTATATTTTAAATTATTCATAGTAGGTGATATTTGAGTTCTGATATATATATTTCATTAATATTATTTATTAGAAGAAAATAAAAATCGCATACTACACAATTGAATGTTTATGAAATAAATAAAGGGTATTTAAGTAATGTAATTACCTTAATGATTCCCACAAAAATATAAATGAACCATGTGGGCTCTGGAGGGTTATCATGGGTTGTTAATTTAGAAAAAACATGGGCAAAATTGTTGATGTTTTAAAATAAATTGGAATGTTACATTAAATATTTTTTACATAAAAATGGAAATTTCTAATCAATATAAAAACTCTCATAACCCTAGAAATTAAAAATAAATTTAATTGGGTATAGATTTATTTTAAATATATATAAGAAGATAATTTATATGTTAATAATATTACGTAACATGTGGAAAATAAAGAAAATGTGTAATTGAAATGTCACAATGGTGGTAGAGAAGATCCATTTTTATATTTTAAAACTCCTTTATAGATTTTAAATAGTTAAAAAATAAATTTTTTCAATTAATATAATATATATATAAATATAAAATTTGATAATATGTAATTAAGATTCTTATTAAGAAATAGAATATTTCTATGAAGGGAAATTATGTACACCATTGGAAAGCATAATTGGATAAGATGATAATTATTATTAACAAAATTAATTTTTCATGAAGGAAGAGAATTAATAAATAATTTTTTTATGAAAAGTGGTATCGTTCTATTGAAATATGGTATACAATATGAAATGATGTGTGAAATTAAATGAGAATAATTATACCTCAAGAAAAAAAATGTTATAAAAACCCTTATATTTGAGGGAATATATATTTCACATCCCAAAACAATGTGTTTAATATATATAAGTTGATTTCTATAGATAAGAAAAATATTACTTTATTAAACGCATAGATGAATTAGTTAAATTATTAAAAAATACTGATGTGTAAAATCAAATCTGGCCTCAATGAAAAGTGATTTAGATGGAGACCCTTACAGTTGGGATAACCTTTGATTCAAATGACATATATATATATAAGGCAAACTGATTCAAAAAATTATATACCATTAATAATAAATAAAAAATTATAAAACATTTTTGGTATGTTAAATGAATTTAACACCATAAAAATTGAAACATGGGGTATGAAATATAGCCTACCTCAAATTATTATATTTGATACTAAGAAAACAGTTATAAAAATGGTGAGCAAGAAACCATCTAAAAAGAAGAAAATATTAAATTTGAACTTATATTTCCTTGGATAAATTTTTCAAATTATTTAATAACACAATTTGGTAGTATATATACCATACACAATAAAATAGATTCATTATAATTTTTTTTCAAAGAGTATAAATTTAGATGAAAACCCTTATGTTTGTCTAAATTCAATCTTCACATGCACTCAATATCCTAAAAAATTAAATTGAGATAATTAATTACAAGAAAAAGAACCTTATTAACATGTATGACCATTTACTCTCCCCATTGATAATCATTACACAAACACACACAAAAAAACATATATATTTGTTTTTAATTATATTCCAACAAAAGTAATGTATTATTTTAATGTTTTCTACTACTTTTATAGGAGAAATGTCAGTGTTCATTATTCCTTGAATATTTTATATTTACCAAATAATTAATGATACTATTGGAACTAATTAATGAGGATTATTTAGTTTTTTATTTCCATTCATGAATATTTCAATGCTTATCGAAATATGATGAAACTAATAATAAGTTTATTTCAACGATTTTCATCAAATAAAGGGTATTTTATTAATTATTTTCATAAATATTGATGTATCCATTCAAGGAAAACTATATTTATTTATTTTTACCATAATACATCAGTAATTATACATTCATAGTCATGCATTCTATAATTTCTTATCTTTGTCTAATAAGGTGGTTAATCTTACCCGAACATGAACATGCCATGATTAATGGATGATTATGTAGGGATGTAGTTACAATTTTAATAAAGTGTTGCATGATAATATCATTTAGATTCCATTAGTGTGATATATTATATTTATATTTGATATATAATAATAATTATCTGATTTGAAAAAAATATAGTATAAAGAAATTGTTCTTCCTCTTAGTTAACTTATTTAAGATGGTTACATTTGTAAAAATAAATTTTTCATTAATATAATTATGATAGTAGTGATAATTTATTAAAAACATTATTATTTTTATAAAAATAATATTCACCCATTATAATAATTCTTTGATCCATCAATGACTAGATGTTCTGAAATATATAACACATTATTCTTGGTGGTGGCTGTCTGCAAGTAGTAATGGATAATGTATTCATTTTTATTGATTGGATGGAAGAAGTAATATGTAATATTATTTAATAATAATAAATACTGTATAAATGTCTTGATTATTTATTTTATTACATATGATATTTATAAAAGATCCCGTATTCCCCCTTTTTTTATGACATAGGAAATTTAAAAATTATATATTTGAAGAAAATGTTTGGTGAATAAAAGAAATGTAAAAATGATTAATCATGTTGTGGATTTTGAGATTTTTATAAAAGATCCCTTAGAAATGGAAGGAATATGCTAATATATATTTTAAAAAATATGAATGGACTGAAATCTGATTCTAGGAGAAAGATTAATGTGTTGGTTTTTAGGGGGACATCAGAATTTTCGGATTTCAATAATGGTTTTGTGAGAGGACCCTTTTATATGTTGTCAAAACAAATTTTTTGTAAATAGTTTAGATCAATAGAAATGTATCACTTGTTAAAAATGAAAATATTCTCCAAAAATATGAAATAATTGAATATATGGTTTAATATTATCTATAATATCTTAGCCACTCATTTATAAACATTTTTTCCTATGTTTCAAGAACTATAACAGTTGGATTAATACTTTTTTCAGTTAATATTTTAAATGGTAACTAGTTATTTATTGAATATAACATACTCTTTATGCCTAAAAATAAAGAGGACCCTACAATAAAATTAGGATGCACTGAATCAAAATTTGAAATCTGTCGTTTCTAAATCATTTTATAGAAGTGTAAAAAATTTATTCTAATATATTTAATTTATAATTTACTAAAAATTATTTTTTTTTTTTGAAATTATAACATAATTCCAAAAATTTAAAATATTATATTGTAAATCCCAATTTATATTATTTAAATTTTAGGGTTGCTTATTAAATAAATATTTCATAATATAAATTTTTTTCATTAATTTCTATGTTATACTTATGTCATAATAATTTCATAAAATTCATGTTTTTAGAAATATAATATTTTGTAATGTTCACCAAAAAAGGATCCATTCAGATAAGAAATTTCATCTCAATCTAATATTGAAATTATAATTCCATATACGAAGGAGATTTTATAAAATTACATTTCTAGAATTTTATAATTAAATTTTAAAGAAAATTATAAAATACAATTAAAATTTTATTATAGGAAAATAATTACATTTCAAATACTTGTTTTTTTCCTTCATTAATTCAATAAAACACTAATAAATATATCATTATTCCATAAATATTATGACTTATTAAAGTCATTATTTAACAAAAATATAATATTTTATAATAAAAACAATAGGGAATACGTGGACATATTCTAAAATACAATAATTATGTTAGTAAATTTTCATAAAAAACCACATGAAAAGTAAAAATATATAAAAATTCATTTCATAATTAAATTTCTATAATTCAAAGATACAAATTCAATTTCGTGGTTTTAACTAGATAACCATTCTATGGTATTTTTTTAGATTCGGGTTGTGTGAAGAGAGTATTATTGAAATTATTTCACTTATTATAGGAAAAAATAAATTAAGATCTCAAGTAATTACATTGAAAATTAAATAATAAAAATATGAATGGATTTATTTATGCTTACCTACCTATTATCACATCAATTCGTAAAAATTTAACACTAAATGTTTTTTGTTATATATCCTAATGCATCACTAGAAACTCATTTTTACTAACCTTATGTGGGTCTTCTAGATTATTTATGATTCTTATATACATACTTGTTAAACTCACGTGAGGAAAAATCATTCTTATATGAGGTTCGAAAATTCTTTTGTTGTTTAAATTTCTCTATAACAAATTTTACACAGTATTTTTTTCATTATAAACTTTAATTTTGAATGACATGTCATGGAAAAAATCCAAATTTATTTTAACAGTTCAACCAACTCATTCACTAAAATTCATATTCAAATGATGTTCGTGTCATTTCATGTTCTATGTGTCTTTCCCAATACACACTATTTCAATTTCTATAAAACATTGCCTACTATGGTGTGGCCATATTGGATGTTTGGATCTAAAATTCCTTAAAAAACATTCCAATATTCCCACAAAATTATGAAAAATTATATTTCTTATTCCATCATGTAATTTCTAGTATCAACATATAATAGAGAGTTCTTCCTTCTCCATTATTCATTCATTTATCTCCAAATAGTTTATTATATGTTCCAAAATTTTCCAATGATAGATTATTATTTAAAAATAATATGAAAAATCCTCCAAAATCTATGCGAGACATATTTTACTGTAATCCTCGATATTAATAATTTAAATTCATTTCCATGGAATATATATATATATATTAATATATATCTTTTTATTAATCTAATTGTAATTCCATTTTCACTACTTCTCTATATCATCAATGAATTTAGTTATATTATAATGTTATATATATATATATATTATTTTCAAGAATTATAATATATCCATTATTATATCATCAATTTATAACCCAAATCCAACATGTATTAAATAAATAAAACATTTATTTTTTCATTATTCATTCTTAGAGCCAATTTGTAATATAAGATCACTGTTTTACAACAATCATTTCTTACAACCATCCATCAACATTGATCTTTTTTATTATCAACAAATAAAAAACATAGTATCATTGTTTGTATAAGAATTAATTTTTCCTTATCTATTATTTTAAAAATATATTAATATCTTCATAAATTTAAAAATATAATGTTTCAGTACAATCTATAATCTACTTCTCAATCACTTCCTATAACTCATCAGCATATAAATTCTTGCGTAATGTATAACACATCAAATATTATTTAATAGGATTATTTTTTATATTGAAATTATAATCCAAATATATTAAAATCCCTTTATAACATAAAAAATTAATATCTATATATGAAAATACAAATTTCATTCTCATATGGTAAGTGTAAATAAAAAAAAATTCATTCAATGGAATAACGTCTATTAAATTATTATAAAAATTATTACAACATGGTAATTATAAATCATAAAGTAGTTACATTCATTTTATTATTTAATTTTGCACACATTGTGCATGACTAAAATATATTACAACAAATTGCCTCTAAATTTTTGTTGGCATGTATCATAATATTTGTGAAATAGAATTTCTCATCTAGGTTAATCATTAATAGGATCGCAACCACATTTATTATTTAAGAATTCAACAATTTCATAACCGTGCGGTGTCAAAAACAAAACATATTCATTATTGATCAAATATAATGGTTGATAAGAAATCAAAATGGATTCATATAAAATTCTATAATAATAATGATTTCGGACAATAAATATTTATAATATCATAATTATTTTTTGGTGTTTTCTTTTTAAATAAGTACCCGGATAATGGATGAGTCTATAATTACCAAACACTACGATATAATATTTAAATCGATATAATCATATATTTTAAAAAATATAACTTTAACAGCCCCTTATAAAGTAAACTCTACTCATGAACAATGATGAAAACCATATATCATTGATATTTTTCTCTATTAACATTATGAAACAAGGATATTCTCAATGAATACCACTATAAACATATCAATTTATGTTAAGAATATCTATTGATGGAAAAGAATGAAAACATTTATTTCATTGGTAATATCAATGGTCAACATCTACAAAAAAAATTCTTATAAATACACTAAAATGAAATATGATTTTACACTTCCATTACTCTCATCCAATGGAATTTTTGTTCTAAATTAATATTTTAATACAAAATAGAATTTTAGTTTTTTAAAATAAATCACAACATTTATTAGAACAAAAATTACTGTTAAATAACCAATTATATATGCAATAATAATTGATATATAACCTTAAATTTTTGATAACCTTATTAATAATTAATATAATGGATACTATAAAGATAATGTAATTAAAATAAAATACCACTTGATCATTGATTTCATAAATATCTATAAACCCACTATTTTTTAGTATCCATTGAATAAAAATCAATTTAAATAATACAAACACCCTCATAATTTTCGATAGTAATTTCTTCCATCATCGTAGATAAAAACTAATAATCACTATGTAAATTACCTCAATTAATTCTCAAACAATTTTTGGGGAATCATCCACCATATCATTAAATTAAAAAAATTAATATAAAAATGATCTGATTTGATGATATACAATATAAGGTTTCTCAACATTTTTTAATTATCTTTTAATAATGATATCACAATTGGTTTTCAAGTTTACACATCTATGATAACATTTGACGAAGACTTTCATATATGACCACCAACGCATTCAAGTATTTCTGAAATTAATTATATGTAATTATTGGTCAGATATAAATAACACCTTATATATCCTTCTCTATACCATGTTCATCAGTTCTAATTGAATGATTTCTACATAGAAAGCACAATCTCTATATTATTCACCTTCTTGACCGCACCCTCATCTCTAATATATTAGTGGTCGTAATGGATTTCCAAAAATCAAGGGATTAATCCCACCACTAATAAAATATTGTGGTGGTAAATTAGGTAATTAATTCTTCCATAATATAATAGATTTCTATGAATATTGGGGATAATGGGGAATCGTTCCTACTACTATATTTTAATTTGATTTAAATTGTCCTCTTTAATATAATGCGAAAAATAAGTCACACTTACCACACCATCAAAAAAATATCACATATATAGTAACTATTATGAATTTCAAAACAAGACCCCTAGAATCTTTTATTATGAATTAGACCATTTCACTATCCCACTATAATTTCTCAAGTTTCGAACCAGATTAAAAAGAGAAGGAAATTGAACTTTTCTTTTATCTGGGCAAGTTGATTGTAAAACCAAGTTCAAGAACTTTTTATTTTCAAGAGTTGAAAAGGCAATGTCATTTTCTTAAAGAAGTTAATTTAAATATTTTAAAATGTAAAATTAAAATGAATTATAAGAAATTAAAAAATATAAATTAGATTAATGAAAAATAAAAAATATAATAAATAAATATTTTAGTGGTTGTAATAATAAAATTATTATTATTATTATTATAACTTTTATTTTTTTATTAACCAATGAGGGGTTCCAATTTTCCCATCAATGCTCTTTTCCTTCTTCCCCATCCTATTAGATCACGTGAGATTCCCTCCCATTAACAACCTAGTATTCCCCTCTACATAGAACACACCCCCATGGTGCATGACAACCCTCCTCAAATGATCCTCCATTCACCAAGCCCCCTAGCCAAACACCCCTAAAGCGCGATGCAGCCCCTGGCCAAAGCCATGAAGCACACAAGCCCCATCCTACAACCTCCTTCTCGTGTAACATTTTCTCTAGATATCTTGAGGAATAGTGGTCGGCTCACCAAGGTGAGTCCTTATCTTCAATATCATCTATATTTACATTAGGTTTAAGGTATCACATTTCTCAGTTTCCACATGAATAATTCCCTAGGATAGGGTTGATTCAGTTTTTTTATGTTTATTCTGAATTTTTGGTATGAAAATGGCTTCTCTAGTCCTGTTCATTCTTATTGTGGTAACCTCTACTGAAGGTGAAGGAGTATAGAGTCTTTCGTTCCTCCTTCCAACGGTTTTTTGATACAACCACCATATATGGTGAGGTTTTCTTATTTTCTCTGGGCTTCACACATCATAATTTCCGGTCTTCATTTTTTTAAGGTTATATTATTTGATTTATAGTCTGTTGGACCTTTGACATGCCTCTTAGGGTTGTTTTTTCTTTATTCTATTTTATTTTTTAGTTTATATTTTTGAGGTTTTGTAATTTATGAGTCCCTTGTAATTAATTTAAGGGGTGGTGGTCCTTTACTCTTTAATTTTTAGTTCATGGTATGTTACATTATGTGCCTTAACCAAACTGTAGTGATTTTAGGTCACTGATAATTGTTATAGAGGGGTTTGAATCTCTTTAAGGGCCCACAAACATATACCCATGTATGTAAGTATATATATATATATATCTTCCTTCTCTATGTTCCCTCATGGCGAGGGGAACACATGAATTAGTTTAAGGATATATATATGGAAGTGCTTCCATGCGAGTGGGAGACTTCTTGGATAGAAATCATTGGCTCAGTTCTGCTTTTGAGGTAGGATCCCCTTCCATAACCCTTTATGTTTAAAATTTAATTAGTTATTTAATTTTCTTCCTTTCTCTATTTAATTTCATGTAATTAATATTGATGATATTTATTTAGAATAATTATTTAGTATTGTAAATGATTATATGATAAAAAAAATTTATAATAAAACCCCTCTATTGAGGTGCACTTCTTTTAAGATCAAAAATATGAGATATAAATTTATGTTTCCTTCCTTATTATAATATCGTGTTCTTTAGGAAGGAGTTATAATTGAAGAATATCTTGTTTGGGTTCTTGATCCCTTGAAACATAGTTTCTATGTCACAATTAGTGAAATGAAATGGTTGAGGTGAATTGAATTGTTAGACTGCATTTCGAAATTTGGTATCGTCCCTTAAGGGTAAAGAACATTAATCTTTTTGAACATATACCTTAAAAATAAATATTCCATTTTTAAACAAATTGAGTGAGAATGACATTTAGTAGGATGGATCATACTAAATAACATTATTTTAATAATTTGTTTTTCCATAAATAATTTTTTTGACATGTATTAAAATTTTTTGGTTTGTTTTATCATGTCTATAGTGGCCTTCACATGTGGGAAAACATGTTCAGTGTGTTCACCATGCCACTTGGCCACCCTTTTGTGGTGTTCCATCCAAAATAGAATTTTTCCAAATTCCATTAGTTACAATTTGAGGTGATATGTTTAGGATGGGTTCTTGGTGTTGATGATGACATGCTAAACTTATTCAATAAATGATTGGAATAGGGTGATATGACCACACCTCTTAATATAATTGTATGGGAACAGTTAAGGTAAATTGTAAAAAATGGAATTGCGTGATCATGATGAAATTCATTTCTTTAAATAAAATGTATTATTTTAGTTGTAATGAAATTGATAATGGATTTTGAATTTCATAAGAGGTAATGCCTTATGATTTATATATTAAATGAAATGAAGTATTTATAATGGATTATAAGGCTGGTAAGGCCATGCCTTTTTCAATTTTTTTTAATGAATAATGTGAATTTATAAGTTCCTTGCTTATATGGATATCTTGATACAATTTTGGTGAGGTAATAAGTTCCATATTGAGTACTCATTGATGGACTTCCATGCTTGGGTGTTTATACCATGACGCACTGGGGAAGCAATTTTTTAGGCATGCCAGGAAAGTTCTTCCCCTGGGATTTTTATTATACTGATAGGTGATAGTGGTTTCTAATGGGATACCGAAGATAGTTTAATCGGGAAAATAGAAATGCCAACCCTTGTTGTATACTCGGTCCCTTATGTGTCATTCCAAGGATGGAATCATAATTTCCATTCCATGAATGATACTTGGACATTCGAAAATATTTCCTTGTAAGGTCTTGCTGTAAATGGATATCTCTAATTGATGTACCATATAGATACCTCTCAGACAGTCTCGGAATCCAAATGTAGATATGTTTTAATTTCATTTAAAATTTTCTTCGGATTAATTTCTCATTCTATGTTGGTTTATTCCATTTATATTTGATCACGTAATTTTTTCTTATTCTCTTTCTTATTAGCATATTTTTGTGATGACAAGGGAATTAGACCGAAGCCTAAGCACAATCTTGGGGGTTCCCCTTTTTTATTTTCCTTGTTACTTTTGGAAATGGTATGCATATTATGCCTACAAAGGTACCCCCTCTCTATATTCCATCTTAGGCTAAATCACATGGTATGGGAAGGGTTTTAGTTTAGGAAATAATACCAAGGGTATTTTTAATTTCTAATCCGTCTAGTTTTATTTAACATGGTGAAATTATTAATTTATATTGCATTGTCTAGATTTGGCTAGACACCATGGGTACAAGACTACTGATATTTATATTTCACACCCATCATGGGTACCCTTGGAACAAGAGTAGACCTTATATTTGTATGATCTATGTTGTTTTTTGTATTTCTTGTGCCTGGGAGTTTGGAGCACAGGTCTGATATGGGGCTCAAGATGGTCATAGAGATCACTTATGGGTCTTTAGTATATTTTTTTTCTTTTTATACTATATTATAATGAATTAGGTATTGTATCATTATTTCATTTATGTGTCATTACCATTTCATGAATTCATCTATTTTATAAATAGGTGTTGGACACTTTTATTAAATAGTTATTATTTATCTTCTAATGTTTTCCTTATATTTATTTATGTTTATACTAATTTTTATTTTTTTTATTCCTATAAATATAATATATTTTTAATATATATTCATACTATGATATATGATGGAATATTCTCCCCACAGACATTCCCTAGGCCCTCACTACTAGTCAAAATCATCTATCATTCGGTGAGATTCCCTTGAGGTCATCTAACCCACCGGTCCGACCACCATATTTAATGTGAGCCAGGTCAAGATGTTACAAAATGAAATTAGAGGGATTAATTTTGTCCTTTGTATTAATATTTTGGGATGTTATACAGGATACTAGGAATGCTTTGACACTTGGTTAATAGTTGTGCCTTGGACTGATCACCCCACATACAGGAAATAACTTAGTGGTCAGGGCTGGGAATCGATGTTTATGCTCTTCAGTATTACCGCTGACATGATTTCAGCTCGACTGAATGGTATAATTTACAGTGCTAATGGATTTTGGGATTTTATGGTATTTTACCCATGTCCTATTATTTCAAGGATAAATAATTCCATTAATCATATTAGGAACATAGAAATTCAAATTCCATCCATAGTGCCATGCCATGTAGTTGCAGTTTTTTTCATGTTGATATTATTTAGTGCCTTGAAATCCCTGACATGCCTTGTATTTATTTAGAATTATTATCTATTTTCAATATTTTAGTGATATATTTTTCATTCTATCCAGTTTCCATGTTGTTTGATTACAATAATCTTTCCTTGTATCTATCTGTTTTGTCTTAATATCATGTCTTTGTGATTAAAATTTCATTCTGATGTGATTACAACATGTTTATCTCTGCTAGTTTATTATAGTATTATGCTTGATTCTTTAATATGAAAATGATTTCTTTTGAAAAAAATCAATGGTTTCAATTAAATGGGATCAAAATTCCACATTTGATGTTTGTGTAATGTTTATGGATTCGTAGATGGCCACCCCTATGATTGGACTATTGAACATTATCATGTTGTATTATGAAATGGTTTTAAATGTAAAGGGCTTGTAAGTGGAACATGTAGTGGGGTTATCTAATTTAGACCTTTGTGTAAGGGTAGATAAAACTTCTTTGAGTTTCCGTAGAAAGTAAGTGAACATGTTTTCAACAGGTGAACTTTATTTTAATAGTGGATTAAACTTTCATCTTTTGAGCATAAAAAGTTATTTTAGCATGAATCGGTGTTATGAATGGTTCTTGTTCATCTTAAGGGGATAGACCATGGTAGGATTCACCGTTAAAACATAATGGCCTTTCTAATTCTTTGAGTTTCTGCTTTTGGTGTCTTTCTCATGTTTTTGTAACTATTTGGACTTTTACTTTCTTAATTACCCTATTTTTTGGATGGGTAGTCATGGTGTCCTTGAATTTGGTTTTAGACATGATCATTGGGTAATGATGATTTTCAATAGGTTATACGTGCCTTAAGAATTGTTAGCTTCTTCATAGGTCATTTGACTCTATCTTATACATAGTGATGGATGACTCGGTATATCGTCATTCGAGATAAAATTAATCCTTTTTATTATAGCCTCGAGGTAGTATATGTACCCGTACACAGTTCCCGTTGAGTTTTTACTATTTTTATGAAGTGGATGATTTTACTAAAATTTTTAAATCATATATTGTTAAATATATATCAAATCACATCAGTAGTAGAGTTAATTGTGCATTAATATAGCCATGTTCATCCAAAAGAAAATAATGAATTCCAGAGTCTCAGGTGTTTTGACACACCAGTCAATTTGTTTTCATACGAATTGTTTAAAAGTTTTTTTTATGAAATTTATGACCTTGTTTTATTTTGATTGGCTAGTATATCTCTTCTTTTTAGATATTTGAAAACTCCTAATGTGGGGAGTGTCATTATGGTTAGGTTAAAGATGTTCCCTTCTGGGTAGAAGGAATGAAACCAAAGAGTATAATAGAGAATGGTCAGACATGCTTTAAATCCGTGAGTCTTCTGAACTTTAAATCATGTCGGTGATTTCATGACAATACGGAGATGGTGTGGTTGTCGGTGTATGAGAATTTTGAGTAATTATTTTGGTTGTGGGATGACTACATTGGTTAGTCTTGAGTGATCACAGGATTCCCTAGGTGGTAAATTCTAAATTATTAGTTAATTAAAGTGAATCAGAATGAAAATATAAGTTTCTTCAATGGAATCGAACAGTAGTGGTTCGACTATTTCCCTTGCGGTAGAAATTAAAAGTCATCATAGTGTACTTTGGTTTATTGATGAGCTTGTACCCAATCTAGATATCATCCTTGATGCACTAAGAGATCATCGGTCTAACATGGTGCTAAATTTTACAAGTTGTTTGGAAATCTCTATCCAGTTTCATGTTGAATGTGTACTTCTTATTAAAGCTTGGTTAGTCTTGAGTAACCTTTGGATTCCATTGTAGGATTACATTAGATATACACCTCTACATCATCCATTTCTTTTGACTTGAAAACTAGGTTGATGCCTCTTTGGGCTCAATCAATGCTCTGTTGTGGATTTCCATGCTCTGAACCAGCGTATCACTCATAAACATATTGTAAGGACTGCATTAGATTAGTTCCATATAATCTTTTCAGGACATTCCAAGGTTATCTTAGACTTTGTTTCAGGCCTGGGGATTCATCAACTATGGAACGTCACCGGAAGTCACGCATCAACTTCGGTAGAGATGTTCATGGTAAATGTGAGACACCTTTGAATAAGGAATTAAAATTCAGTAACTAAAATATAGGGTGTCTATGTTGAGTGTCAATTTGAATGGTCGACCAGAGTGGGTCAACTAGTTATCTTTCTTGTTTAATTAATCCTTCAGTGAAAGACTGTTTATAGATGGCCGTCAAATAAAACGAGTACAGTTTGTATTGGACATGTATTTTCATGAAATACTAGTTTGACATGGGCATTGAGGTTGATGGGGAAACAATCATTTTAATGATTTCAAATATCACGTGTGAAGCATCACTAGAATTCAAAAGTGCAAGTCTTTTAGGAAATTCTGACCGTGGGAAGTGCATGTCATGCACCAATCCGGGTCACCATCCGACCCAGCGCCCAACCTGGTCCGGATCATGGACCGAAGCGCGTTCTCGATCCCCACGGGATGACAACTAGTGTTGGGCATCATGATAAACCAGTTGGGAATGATTTTTCCCCATAACAAAGATGAATAAACATAAACTAAACTAGTAGAAAAAAGGGAAATAAACCAAACCACTTTACAGTGGAAAAGGAATTAAAGAAGCGACGTGACGTACCTCAGGTGACCATGTGGGTCACCGCAGAACGTAAACCACACTCTCTCCCAAATGGAACCCAAGACTAAAACCTTCAAGTGGAAACTAAAGTATAAATTAGCACAGAGATTCTCATTAGGAATTACAAAATATAACCACGTCCTATTCCCTCGCCTTTAGTAAGAAATCCAATTATCCTAGTTTGAAAATAATATATAATAAAATAATGTTTCCCCTTCTTTTCAAATTCATGTAACAAGTTTTCATTTTTAGGTAAAGCATTTTTCTCCCAGTACATTTTCAAATTAGGTTCCAAGCATGCATTAATGATTCAAAATGAAAAGAAACCAGTTTGTATTAAAATATTCTTTTCACAAACTAGACATCAAGTATGAAAAAACTGAAAAAGAAAGTTACATCACAAGCAGCATGTCATAAATGAGCACCATGGGTAATCTTTATAGGTATCTAGAACAAGTGGGATCCTAGAGACCTCTTGCCTCGGTGACACGTGGCATAGAAACCATGACCCTCATAAAACATGGATTTGAAGACCATGACCCTCAGAAAACGTGGCTTAGAAGACCCCAACCTTCAGAAATACAAATGTTCAGTTAGTTTTGTTCGGTCAATCCTGGTAGAAGATCTAGGATCAACCCCTGACATGTCATCTAACGTACTTTCCTGACCACCCACCTAAATACACTGGTTTCCCCATCGTTCTCTATTTCAATTGGTGGTGAGATTTCTTTATCATGCACACATATATGTACATAACACCTTCCTTATCTAAAACCCATTCAACCTCTCTCCACCGGTCTCCCTACTTAATCGCATTCCCCCTCTTCACATCACACAACCACGCACAAGCCTTTCCACTATGCACATATCAAAAACAACACATTAACACTTGCATCAGATTTTTCAAATTAAGGGGAATGTCTCAAGAGGGGTTTCCCATTTTCACAAACCAATCACAAAGTGCCAAACGTGCCTCATCACTTTAGAAGGAGTATTCATCATTTTATAACACATGAAGGTACTATATATTTAAAACAAGATTTAAACCACACATAAAATGAAGTAAAACTTTTAAGGAGTACAAACCATCCCTTAATCTTGTGTTCACACCAAAACCCATTTTGAAAAATAACTTGGGAACCCATTTTTAAAAACAATTCTGGTCATTACACTTTCATAACAAAATAGAATGAAAGGCCAGACATCTTTTGGAAATACCCATTTCATGGTCAACCCATATGAAAAAAAACGTTTTAAGAACCACAACCATATATATTGTGCATATTGATTCACATAATAAAAACAAGGAAATACATTTAATGAAACATCAAGAAAAAATGGAAATTCTAATTAAAGATTTGGGCATAGGGGACCTACCTCAAACTTGTTGCTATTTGTCAATAACCACTCGAACTGACCCTGCGCACTTCCATGCACATTCATTTATACACATATATATAAATACCCATATCTGAATTGCACATATTCTCCACTCCATGAGGGAATATGTACAAAGGGGGAATTTATATGTATATGTATTACCTTATGCATGAAGATGCATGAGTTCTTGACACCCGCAACTTGAAACCATCATAGCGATGTCCAACACACTACACATATAATTTAATAAAATAGTTAAGCACTTAAACAATCTATAATACTTTTCAAAATAACACACCCATGGTCTGCACCAATAACATACTCATCTCCAAGTGGGAGAAGCTACATTAAAACCAAAATTACACCAAAGTGACATTAAAACCTGATTTCAATCTTTTGATGGAATTTACAAAACATATTGACATAAGCACAACAAATAAAACATGCTCAAAGTGGTACATTTCCCATCAAAGATCCTTTTTCAACAAATATGCACTTCATATAACCAAAAAACACATGGCGCACCACTTAAACAATTGATTGAACACATCCAATGATTTTCACAACAAGGCACACACACACAAATACACCCATCTGCATACTCAAACCCACATTTGAAAATATACGCACACCAAAACAACATCCAAACTTGTTTCAAAGACATTATATGATTTAATAAACCACATTAAAATTTTATGAAACAACTCCAAGTGGTATCATATGACTTTGAACACAAACAACCAATCAAAAACATCCTTTAAGGCCAGACACACACCAATAACATGACAAAACAAAATTCTCAGCCCTTTCACAACAAAAAAACTAATAATGGACTAAACATGGGTTTTCATCACGAATTCACTCCCATCCATATGAAAAGAAAACTAAACCAAAACAATACATGATAACTTCAAGGAAAACCCAATTTGTGCTAAATAAATAAATTGAAGAACATGATAAAATAATTAAACAAGAAAATTAATTCCTTAAATAAAATTTGATTGTGGAACCACCAACCTCAGTATAGATAACTTTTCAAAATTGGTGTGAAACTCCCGTCGCACGACAATCGCACCACAAGGGGTCTAATGAAAACCATAAAAACAAAGTATCACATCAATTATGCCAAAAAAGGACCAAAAAAATTGTGAAACCCAAACAAAAAATCTACCAATTGGAAGAACAAACAATTGGAGCAAAATGCACCTACGACAATGGTGTAGATGGCCAACCGAGCAAAAGAGATGACCACCAGAGGTGCACCGATCAGAAAATCCTGGCCCGAAATGAAGGGAGGAAAAGTTCCGAGTGGTGCGAAGCAGAAAGGGGGGGGGAATGCAAATATGTCTTTGCGATGAGGGAGGTCCGTCTGTGGGAGTAGGAGCCAGCCGAATGGCTGCCATGCCAGAGGTCACGGTGTAGGGCCACCACTGGTGGGAGGGGGGTGGAAGCGCAAGTGGGTAAGGGTGTGGGGGATTTAGGGTTTAAGAGAAATAAATAATAATAATAAATTAAATAAAAAATAGGAAATAAAAAAATAAAACAAAAAAATAAAAAACAAATTAAATATTAACAAATAATAATGAACATAATAAGAATTTTAACGAACTCTAATAATAAATATAATATTATTCATAACAAATTAATAATAATTATAATAAAATATAAAATAATATTATCATTAACTATAATAATAATAACAATAATCACCATTATTATAATTATTCAAATAACTCATTAAAACTAATTTTATTTATTTGTCTTGTGCATGAGGCAGGCCGCACGGTGACCCGAGCAAAGCTGTGTGGCTTTAAACATGCCATGCCCATGCACAGGACGCTGTCAAGGGAAAAGAATTCATTCATAAAAAATATGAAAAAATTTCAAATAGTAATGGCATGTAGCATGATAGAATGTTTCAAAGTCTGATAAAATTATAAAATAATAAAATAATATTATTTTAATAGTTCGGGTGTGACAATTCTCCCCACCACAAAAACTTTATGCCCCCAGAAAGTCGCCCAACCGAATGAGGAATCAATCTCGCGTTTGAAATGGAACGACACCCACAAAAAAGCAAACTCGGTGTGACTTTTCACTCCATCAGTCACACCCAACCAACTCTAAGGGAACTGAAAAGAGAAGAACCATCAGGAAATGAGGAGGGTTCTTCCCACCATAAGAACATGACTAGAACAACCAACATTGAGACTCTTAGCATGGGATAACTCTGGAACTGCTAACTTGACCCAAGAGGGAATCCCCACATAGACCAAACCTCAAAGAAGGCACGACAAGATAAATGGTGGGTCTCCCCACCATTTAAGAACTTTCCATCTTAATCCAATTTGCACAGACCAATACAAGAAACCCATCATAAACCGACCCATGAACTCTCTGCATAAACAAGATCCCCACCACATGGGGTCATTGATGAAAGGAACAAAACCAAGTAGCGAACCAAACCCCTATTAATTATTTCCCAAGACGCATGTCTCTCCAAAATGAGAACATCCTAAAACAAGAATGGGACGCCAATGGAGCTGGCCACATGAGAGAGAGATAGTCATCATGAGACTCACATACATATAGAGACAACTCAAAAGCTCATATTTGAAGAGGAAAATCAACTAGAATTACAAGAAAATAAGATCACTATGACTTTTTACAACCAAGGTGGGGTATTGAGAGAACAAATACCACAATGAGAAAAAGAGACATATGTGACTCTAACAGCAATACATAACTTTCAATAATGATGAAGCTTGAATAGAGAAGTTGAAATTGTCCCAATTTCATCACTAGAGACAAATGTTACACCAAGATGCACCACACCCCACGATTCCTAACTGCGTGAAAGGAGTCACTCCCAGACCTGTGGTTGGAGCTCTGATGTCTTGAAGCATCCACTTCCCCTCAGTCATGATCTTAAATCCTCTGGTTGAGACTCTTTTTGGCGTTTCCAAGAGGGGAACCTCCCTATGTTTCCCAAACGGCCACTCCGACGACAAGTATTCTGAGGATGAAGACATGGAGACTTAATATACCCAAACTGGCAATACCAGAAGCGAACAGGAGAGTGGCCTGACTAATAAAAGTTGGAATTGAAAAGAAAACTTGTTTGAGATAGGTTCCTCTTGGTTTCCCTCACCGAATGGAGAACCATCCAAAACACCTAAAAGAATAGGTCCTTGAACCCAAGACCAAGACCCCACACAAGATAAACATTAACTTATTTCATGATTCTACCTATAGAGAGAAGGGAATCAACCCCTTGAAATGCCTGACGTAAGCCTTCACTAACTGTTGGACTCACTAGACACTCACGAGCTCTGCCACATTCCTTGATTTCACCTCCTTAGGTATATGCCATCAGAAAGATCTGGCCTTAAACACCTTCCCAGACAACCCATCATGCAACGACGCTGGGATTTTCTCCCACACCAATCCAATGTTAAACCATCAAATGAACTTGAACCAACACAGACGCTCATAGAATTGGGAGTTTCCAATAACCTGAAAACACCAACGATTTCACCAATCCAGCCTGCTACCTTTAAAAGATCATGATCACCACGGAAGCTGGACAACAACTGAAAATAATTCAATTCCACCACTCCTCTATGAATCTGTGTTGAACCAACAGCTATAAGAGGCTCACTAGAAACTTATGGGACTTTTCTGGGAAGCATACTCAAAAACAAGAGGCACAAATTCAAATCAAAACTCATAATAAATCAAAATTCCACACCAAAATCATGAACTAACGATCAAACTCAAATCATTATTACATCCACAATTCAGTATGTCATAACAAAGAACCCACAAAAAATGACACCAAACAAGAAAAGAGAACACTAAACAATTTCTCACTCACTTTTCTAAACATATGAAGAATCATTTTTGAAAACCATTTTAAGCAAACAAAACAACTTAAGTATCCACCATTGGTATCCCATGAAGTCTCACACATACATATCCATGTGCTAGCTTTGGCACCCATCCACTCACATCACCAATTTCTACACTTTCCACATGTGAAAATCAATGTATGTGATCAATCATAGGAATACCAAGGGTCTTTTCAAGACACTTATCATTTCCAAAACAGACCATTCAACACAAAGCACAAATTCTTAACCAATTTGTGAAAGTCACTTATCATTAAGGAAACACATATTTAAATTTCAAAACTTGTTCCATTTCAAAAACCATTTTCTACTCTAATAACCATATTCCCTTTTGAAAATAACTTCACAAAAATCCATTTTCATTTTCGAGATCTACTCACACCAACCAAAATGAAGGTCAAACATAACTCACATCAAAATTTCCAAAAACAAGGAACTAGTGGCTATGAAAACCCGGTAACATGGCATAGAAGACCATGATCTGAACGGGAATCCCCACAGGATGTATCTCGGATCATGAACATGGGCTGCACATGGGTCAATAATCCATGAAGGCTTGTTCCATAACACTAGATCACTTCCTTTTTTGTCCTTTATCCACACAGACCAAGAAAAAGAAAAACCCAAATCCCATACTACCCGTGGCAACTTGAGTCTCGGGACGGGAAAGGGTTCATGAAGTCCTTTCTACACCTACCTCTCGAGTCTCGACACACCTAGTCACCAAGCTACCTAACACCCCAAATAACAAGGGCCACCTCTGATACCATTTTTTCACGCACCAACCCGTGTCATCATCCAACTCGGCACCTAACCCGGTCCGAGACATGGCCCGAAGGGCATTCTCGATCCCCACGGGCTGGAAACCAGTGCCTGGCATCAAAATAAACCCGTTGGGAATGATTTTTTCCCATAAAAAATATGAATACAAATAATCAAAACAAGCATATAAAAAAGGGAAATAAACCAAACAACTTGGCAGTGGAAAAAAGAATTAAAGAAGCAACGTGACGTACCACAGGTGACCCCGTGGGTCACCACAAAACATAAACCACACTAGCTCCCAAAATCAACCCAAGACTAAAACCTGCAACTGAAAAGTAAAGTAGGCATGAGCACTGAGATGCTTAGTAGAAATGCCAAAATAAAACCATGTCATATTCCCATGCCTTTAGTATGAAATCGAATTATCCCAATTTGAAAATAAGATATAATAAAATAATGTTTCTCCTTATTTTCAAATTCAAGTAACTAGTTTTCATTTTCAGGTAAAGCATTTCCCTCCCACTACATTTTCAAAATTGGTTCCAAGCATGCATTAATGTTTCAAAAATAAAAGAAACCAGTTTGGATTAAATTAGGGTTTTCTCAAACAAGATATCAAGTATGAAACAACTGAAAAGTAAGTTACAAAAATGAGCACCATGGTTAATCCATATAGGTACCTAGATCAAGTAGGTACCCAGAGACCTCGTACCACACTGAAACGTGGCTTAGAAACTACTAACCTTAAAAAAAATGTGGTTTAGAAGACCATGACCCTCAGAAAACGTGGTTTAGAAGACCATGACCCTAAAAAATACATATGTTTAGTTAGTGTTTTTTCTTTAATAGTGCTAGAAGATCCAGGACGAACCCCTTCCGTGTCATCTAGAATACTAGTCCTTGTCACCCACCTAGATACACAAGTTTCCCCATCGTGCTCTATTTAAATTGGTGGTGAGTTTTATTTATCAAACACACATATTTGTACATAACACCTTCCTTATCTATAAATCATTCAACCTCTCACCACTGATCTCCCTCTTTAAGATCTGTCTCCCTCTTTACATCACACAACCACGAACAAGTCTTTAAACTAGGCATATATGTCAAAACACACATTAATACTTGCATCACATTCTTCAAAATAAGGGGAATGTCTCAAAAGGGGTTTTCTATTTTTGCAGATGAATCTCAAAGTGCCAAACAGGCCTCATCACTTTAGAAGGAGTATTCGTAATTTTAAAACACATAATGGTACTATATATTTAAAACAAGCTTTAAACCACACTTAAAATTAATTAATACTTTTAAGGAGATCAAACCATCCTTTAATCTTGCGTTCACACCAAAACGGATTTCAAAAAATCACTTTGGAACCCCTTTTTTTTAAAAAAAATGAATGTCATTACACTTTCATAACAAAATCGAACGAAAGGCCACAAATCTTTTGGAAATACCCATTTCATGTTCAACCCCAATGAAACCACTTTCTAAAAACCACAACCATATATATATAGTGCATCTGGATTTCACATAAAAAAACAAGGAAATACTTTTAAAGAAACATCAGGAAAAAATTGAAATTCTAATTAAAGACTAGGGTATTGGGGACCTACCTCAAACTTTTCGCTACTTGTCGACGACCACTCGATCTGACCCTACACACTTCAATGCACATGCATTTATAGAATTATATATTAATAACCCTAGCTACATTGCACAAATTCTCCACGCCATGATGGAATATGTACAAAGAGGGAATTTATATGTATTTGTCTTACCTTATGCAGGCACATGCAGGCATTTTTGACACCAGCTACATGAAACCATCATAGCGTGGTCCAACTCACTACACATATAATTTAACAAAACAATTAAACACTTAAACAATCTACAAAACGTTTTAAAATAACACACCCAGGGTATCCACTAATAACATACTAAACATTAAGTGGGAGAAGCTACATTAAAACCAAAAGTACACCAAAGTGACATTAAAACATGATTTCCATCTTTTGAAAGAATTTAGTAAACATATTGACATAAGAACAACATGCAAAACTTCTCAGAGTGAAACATTTCCCATCAAATATCCTTTTTCCACACATACACACATAATGTACCAAAAAAAGCACATGACACAGTACTTAAACAATTGATTGAACACATCCAAAAATTTTCACAATAAGGAACACACACAAATACCCCCATTTGCATACTCAGTCCCACTTTTGAAAATATACGCACACCAAAACAACATCCAAACATGTTTCAAACACTGTATAAAATTTAATAAACCACTTAAAAATTTTATGAAACAAATCCAAGTGGTATCATAAGATTTTGAACACAAATAACCAATCAAAAACATCCTTTAAGGACAAATTGACATTAATAACAAGATAAAAAATAATTCACAACCCCTACGCGACAAAAAAAACTAATAGAATACTAAACATTGGTTTTCATCATGAATGCACTCCCTTCTATATGAACAACAAACTAAACAAAACCAACACATTCTAACTTCATGGAAACCCCAACTTGCGCAAAAAAAAATAAATTCATGAACTTGATAAAATAATTAAACAAGGAAAGTAATTACATAAATAATATTTGAATGCGGAACCACCAACCTCATTATAGATGACTTTGCAAAATTGGCACGAAACTCCCGTCTCACAACCATCACACTGTAAGGGGTCTAATGTGAACCTTAAAAATAAAGTATCACATCAATTATACCAAAAACAATGAACCAAAGAAAATGTGAAACCCAATACAGAAATATACCAATTGGAAGAACAAAAAATTTGTGCAAAATGAACCTGTAGAAATGGTGTAGATGGCCAACTGGGCAAGGGAGAGGGCCACTGGAGGTGCGTCGAGCAAGAAATCCTAGCCATAAATGAACGGAGGTGCAATTTCGAGTGGTGAGAATCAGAAAAAGGGTGGGAAATGTGAAGATTTTGTCATGAGGAGGGAGGTCCATCTGGGGGAGAGGGAGCAAGCCGAAGTGCCGCCGCGCCGGAGGGCATGTCATTGGGTCATCTCTAGTAGGGGTAGAGCGAGCGGGAGGAAGGTGGGGGGAGGGGTGTAGCATGAAAGGGAGGAAGGTGGGGGAGGGGGGGGGGGTTAGCGTGAGATGGTAAGGGTGAGGGGGAGTTAGGTTTTGAGAGAAATATAATAATAATAAATGAAATAAATAAAATAGTAAATTAAAGAATTAAATAAATGAATATAAAATAAATAAAATATTAACAAATAATAATGAACATAATAAGAATTTTAATGAACACTAATAATAATAATAATATTGTCTATAACAACTTAATAATAATTATAATAAACTTGACAATAATAACATTATTAACTATAATAATGATAACAATAATTAGCAATATTATAATTATTAAACTAACTCATTAAAACTCATTTTATTTATTTGTCTTGTACATGAGGTAGGCCGCACGGAAATGCGATCAAAGCCATGCTACTTTGAACATGCCCTACCCTTGCACCAGATATTGTAAAGGGAAAAGCATTCATTCATCAACAAGATTAAAAAAATTCAAATAGGCTTGGCCCACAGCATGATAGAAAGATTCAATGTCTGGAAAATTATAAAATAATATTAATTTAAAATTCTAGGTGTGACAATGCAGTGGCTTGAAATTTACCCCTTTGAACATTAAATCCAATGTTGGGAAGTAACATTGACTGTATGTTTAACATGATGAACACGTGATCATGTCTCTGAGAAAATTAGATTATGTACGTTCCATCTCAGTGTTTCGATTTTAAATTCCTTTTTGGATCAGATCTTAATGGATTATGTGTCACTTGTCTAATCAATTATTGAAGTTTTGTTCCATGTTTGGAGATGAAAATACAACATTTGAAGGACAATTCATGACCTATATATGATTGGTGATGTCAATGATGTTCTCAAAGGCTTCTTAGGGATTATATGTTCTAATTTTGGAAGGTTGTATCATCTTGTGTTTTTAACCAGAAGAAAGATAATAGGAAATTAAATTTTTCCTATAAGCTGGGTATTCTATTTTGAAAACATAGAATCAAAATATTTTATTTCTAAGAGTTGACACTATAATATATTTATCTTAAGAAGGTTAATTTAATTAAACTAAAATATAATAAAATGATTAAATTAAAATTAAATGAAATAATAAATAATAAAAATAACAAATAAAAAGAAATAATAAAGAAATATTTTCATGATAATAATAATAATATTATTATTACAATTTTTATTACGTTTATTATTATAATTTTTATGGGTTTTACTAACCCATGTGTGGTTACCCTTTTAACAACCATGATCTTTTCCTTATCCCCTTCCTTCTGGATCCCATGAAACCCCCTCCCCTTACCACCCTAGTTTTCTTAACACCCATGATAGAACCATCTCCTAGGGCACCCAAGAACCCTCCTCAACTGATTCTACCTTCAATGAGCCCCATGGACGTAAACCCCTATGGAGTGATACAAACCCTTTATCGCTTGAGCCCCCTCCCCTGGCCTCCTTTATCTTGTGCATGTTTCTACAGATCTGTTGAGAAATCAATGGCAGCTCGTCAATGTGAGTCATTATCTTCCCTCTTCGCTCCATTTTTTGCGGGTTTGTGTTCTCCCAATCCATAGTTTCCACTCTTCCAAAACCCCATGTTAGGTTTTAATTCGGTTTTTCCTTTTTCATTTAGTTTTATTATATATTAATGGCCTCTCATTTCTTTTTCATTCGTGTTATAGAAACTTCCACCGAAAGCAAAGTTGTTAGGCCGACCTTTCAACAATTTTGGGCTACCTCCACCATCCAAGGTGATGGTTTATTGTTTTTTTTCATGGATTAAAACCATCCAATATAGTTTCCTTATTTGTTTTATGGTTATATTAATTGATTTATAATGTTTTGGACCTTTATCTTTCCGCTTCAGGTAGTTTTTACTTTGTTCTAATTTATGGATCAATTTCTATTTTGGGGGGTTTAATTTATGAGTCCTTTGTAATTAGTTTGAGGTGTTTTGGTAGCTGTCACATTAATTTTGAGTTCCTAGAATTATAAATTAATTTTGTTGGACATGCATGATGATTTTGAGTCTATAATAATTATTTCAATGGGATTTTAATGTCTTTATGGGAGTGCACTCATATAACTAGCTTTGAATGTGTGTGTGTGTGTGTGTCTTCCTTATGTGTTTTCCCTCATGGTGTGGGTAACATGTGAATTTGTTTAAGGATATATATATATATATATATATATATATATATATATGGACGTGCATTAATGGTAGTGGGAGACTGCTTGAGATAAAATGTGTCAGCTGTGTTCCGCTTTTGTGGTAGGATCTCCTTCCATAACCCCTTCTGTTTAAAAGTGTATTAGTTAATTAACTTACTTCTTATCACTAATTCATTTAATTTAATTAATGTTATTGCTATTTTATTTAGAATAAATATTTTATCTGGTTAAATGACTGTTTGATAAATGAAGTCATTATGTTATAATAAAACCCCTATATTGAGGTATGATATCTTTAAACTAAAAATGTAGAGATAAACTCTTATGTTGGCTACCTTATTGCCTTAATATTTTTTTATTCATGAGATATAATTGATTAATGTCTAATTTAGGTGGATGAGCCCTTGTAATATATTTTCTATGTCTAATTTAGTAAAATAAAATCGTTTAGGTGAATGGAATATTTATAATGAAGTAGAAAAGTTGGTAGCAACCCTTAAATGGAATGAACAAGAATCCTTTTTGAATTTTTACCACAACAATTCTTTTCCCATTTTTATGAAAATTGAGTGAGAATGAAATTTATTAAGATGGATAATAAAAATTGGAATGGATTTAATAAATGGTTTAGGCATAATTAATTTTTTTGTCTAGGATTTAAATTTTTTTGGTTTATTCTATCA
This sequence comes from Viscum album, assembly GCA_963277665.1. Classification (NCBI taxonomy): domain Eukaryota; kingdom Viridiplantae; phylum Streptophyta; class Magnoliopsida; order Santalales; family Viscaceae; genus Viscum; species Viscum album. The sequence goes on along the minus strand of OY728122.1, from coordinate 1,981,052,668 downwards.
TGTCTGGTGTGGCCTTAGCTTATGGTGAAAACCATTCTGGGTGTTCTCTATTCCTCTTGAAGAACCCTTTGGTGTCTTCCAGAACTAAATGGGCTTTTTCCTATTACCTTGAGTTAATATCTGATATGATATGTTTAGGAACAGTTTTTGGTGTTAACATAGAATTGTTGAACCATTTAACTAAATGATTTTAATAGGGTGTGATGACCACAACTCATAATATAATTGGACTGGAATGGTTTAGGTAAATTGTAACAAATGGCATAGAACAGTCTGGATGACATGCTTTTCTATAAATGAATTGAATGCTTTGGCTATAATGAAATTGATCAGGCCTTTGAATTGCATAATATTTATTGTCTTATGCATAATATATTAATTGAAATGAATCATTTAAAATGGGTTATAAAGGGGGTAAGTCGATGCATTTTTCTTATGTTTTGGAATGACATATGGGAATTTATATGTTCCATGCATCTATGGTTCAGTTGATACATGTCGGTTGGGAAGATGAGTTCCATATTAAGGACTCATGGATTGACTCCAGTGATCGGGTGGTTATCCCATGATCCATTAAGGAAGTGCTATTTTTATCTCCCTAGCCAAGGCGTTCGTCCAGGATTTTTTTAAACTATTAGGTGATACTGGTTCCCAATGTGGAAACTGAGGACAGTTCTACTTAGAAAATTGCTACACTGAGCCTAAGAAGATACTTGGTCCCTTATATTTGATAATAGGTATGGAATAATAGTTTCTTTACCATGATTGATACTTGGACCTTTGAAATGATTGACTTGGACATGCTCAGTGGAAATGGACATTTTGAATGTATGTATCGTAATGATACCTCCAGGACGGGCCAAGACTCAAAATCTAGATCTGTTAGAATTGCTTTGAATTATTTCTTGGGGTATATTTCTCATCTTATATGTGTTCCTTACAGTTATATTAGATAACATACATGTGAATTTATATCTTTATTATTAGAATAACTATGTGATGACATGGAAAATTGACCCAAGCTTAATTAGAATTTTGGGTGTGAGCCTTTTTGAGCTGTCTTTTTTACTTTGGTAACTAGAATGCATATTATTCATGACCATGTACCTCCTTTCAATATTTTGGATTAGTCTGAAGTATAAGGTATGATAAGGGTTTCTATTAAGGAACCCTAACCAAGTGTCTATTATTAATATGTTATCTCACTTCATTTATTTTACAATGAACACTTTTTAATTTATATTACATTATCTAGATTGGGCTAGACACCATATGTGTCAGGATATTGCGATTTATGTCAAAAACCCACCTCAGATACGCTTTCAACCGGACTAGGCCTTATATTAACAAGATCTAGGTTGTTTGATGTATTGCATGCACATGGGAGTTTTTGAGAAAATGAATGAGTTGTACATCATAATGCTTATAGAGATAACCCATGGGGTTATTCTATCTTTTTTATTATTATTGTATTTTATTTTAAAGTATGATGTTTTTTTACCAAATTTAGTTATGTAACATTACCAAGTCATGAATTCATCCATTTTATATACTGGTGTTGGCCGCTTTTATTAAATATTTATTAATTATCTTCCACTATTTTGAAATAATTTATTTGTGTTTCTATTTTTGTATGTTATTATCATTCTTCCCCTATATATTATATATTGTTAATAGTTGTACATAATTTGATATACGATGCTATTGTCTCCCCAAGGACACACCCTAGTCCCTCACTAATAGTTTACAGCCTCTGGCAATCGGGGAGATGCACTTGAGTTCATGTGACCCACCGGTCCAACAACTTAATTAGAGGTGAGCCGAGCCAGGAAGTTACACTCAATGTTAATTAAATGATATGGAACCACTAAATAACTCTCATATTAATAATACCTTATTATATAATATCAAATTTATAAATTGTTCACTCATAATTCCCTATAAAACAATAATTTCTGAATATTATATTTTATACAAGTAATGCAATTTGACTAACCCATTTTTGAATATCATATCCTAGTACCCTCTAAAAATATATATCCCTATATTCTTTTTTATATAGGAATATTTTGGAATATATAAATGAACTTTTTATCATCAATCTACACTCATGGATGATATAATTTCCCTATCAAATTAATAACAAGTAATTGTGAATTATACACACTAGTGTAAAAAATAAAATCTAAATTCTAAACAAGTTTCAAAAAAATTTCATCATAATCATAGTAATATAAGGATGTCTGAATAATAATTCCATCCAAAAATACGTTTGGTCTCAATAAATACCACTTCTAATGTAATTTTGTGCTCATTAATATTCAAGATATGTTGGAAATATAATTTTATATATTTTTATTATCATTCAGACTACTAATTGTAAATGGATAAATTTTATTTCCCTATTAATTAATTGTGAAACAATTATAAGGAAAAAATCAACATTTATTTGGTTTTAGGTCTAGTATTTTATGAATAGTAACTATTTCATGAATTACCCAACCATATTTTCCTCCCAAATCTAAATTTATCATTTATATAACTATAAATTATCAATTTTTCCCAAAAATAATTTACTTATTTCAATTAAAACTATGACAAAATAATCAATCATTATTATTAAATATATGAAAATAAATCATTAAAATCTTGTACTATATCATTGATGGAAATAATAGAGTTCCTAAAAAACATGTTTATGATAAAAAATAACTACAGAAGATAAAATTATAAAATTAATTTTTTTTAAAACTATCCAAATTCTCATTTCTAAAACAACATATTCAACACTCTCTAAATACACTACATAATTAACCATATGATAAATCATATTCACCCAAAACTCCCAGTACTATATAGATGAATCAACATGAAAAATTATTTCTTATACAATTTAATAAATCTCTTTAGCTGTGAATTAATAGGAAACCAGTTTCTTTCCCATATAAATATTTTTCTTATACAATACCCTTCCTAAAACAACTTTTCACCAATGTGAATAGATTTCATACCCCCTAGATAAAATAATAGACACCCACATCCTTGAATTTGATGATAAAAAATATTTGAAAAATACCGTCTAACCCATCACTTCTTTAGATTCATCATCATGTAATAATTTATAAATTCTCAGAAATCTGTATGATATTGATTATAACATTTCTATTTACACAGAACTCTTCAATGAAAATAATATTTAAGGAACATACCCATATTTTTTATAATTAAATATAAAAATGATAAAACAAAAAACGTTCCTTATATCGAGTAAGAAAATAAGGCCTACACTAAAGGATCCTGATGTTTATGTTGTAATTTTAATCATATGTGTGGAGAAACCAAAATATCTTAGTACTATATAATATATGAAAAGTACACATTCATAGGAATTATAATATAAAAAAACTCATTCATGACTTCTATAATTGTCATCCAGTGTCATTACCCTTTGAAATTGTAACGCCTATGTGATGGATATATCCTTGTGATGAACATGGTAGTATGTGATAATCATTAAGGGAAAATAGTTTTAATTTATCAACATCCACCAATTCACAAAATCCACCAAAATAAATTAATTACATCTTCCACTACATATATATTATAAGAAACTTCATCTACTTTATATAATGTTACAACCTTCCTTGGATATCTTAGGAGAAATCATAAAATAGGGAGTGGTCAATATTTTTTAGTAAGGTGACAAAATTGAAGTATCATCAATGACATATTTTTTTAGTAAATAAACATGTGAAGGAATCAAAAAGGAAAAGGATACTCAAATTACACTTAGAATCATGGAATTACAATCAAATAATTATGACAATGACAAATTTTTTTAAATACATAAGGCATGTAATTATAAAAAAAAGAAATTTCTCACTGTTATTATATTATAACATTTTTTATAATATAATCCACATTTGAACCATTTATAATGTTATATGCAATGATTATCACATCATAACCACATATAATGAACTCATTATATATAAATATATCCCCAATTTATTGGGGGATAATAATTTTAATACTAGTTTTTGTTGATAATATATCAAGTATATGTGTTCCATAGTTTTGATAAATGTATCAAATGTATAATAATTAAATAAACTATATATAATGATATAAAAATAATTAAAAATCAGTTAATTCATATTTATTAAGTAATCATATTATATTCCCAAAAAAATGTGTTAATGAATCATGTTAATTTGTTATCAAGTAGAGAATCATGAGATATTAGAATAGATTTCAAAGATTCAAAAATAAATAGAAAATATTATGATGACATTATGATACTGAACTCCTATATTCATATTTTAATAATATCTGAAAACATTTAAATGAGGAATTTATGGTGTTTTTGAAAAATAAAGATAATTAAAAGATATATTTTATGTTAAAAATTTTGGGTAATCGGAATTCAATGAATTACAATAATCTATAGAAGTTTAAAACATGAATTTAAAGATAAAAGATAATTTTTTGCTTCTTCATGTTCATATTATTAAATATTTTAAGGGAAATATATAGATAACGTCATATCTGTAGAATAGTACTGGTGAATATGATAATATATCTTACAAAAATATGTATTACATATGTATAATGAATAGAAAATAAATGCATAATGTGAGTAATGTCGATCTTTACTTAAATAATGCTGAAGAGCAGGAAAGACCCACATACCCCACGTATTTCTTTACTCAATTGATTATATATTCTCTTAAAAATTCAATTTAAATTTATTTATATATTATCTTAAAAATATTTAAATATTCATTTCCTAAATTATAATCCATTTGATATCATTTTCTATGATTTCTTTAATTAATATTGTTCCCATTGTGAATTTTGATATAGTTCAGTTCATGATCCCAAATATAAATCATTTCCATGGTAATGATCTGGGTTAAATGTATAATGATTTAATATGTTAACAAATCTCATGCTATGATGGTCACGTCCATTCATAATTTTGAGAGTTAATAGTTCACTAAATAATCACAATTTATAGAATCTTCATTACTAATAGTGTTTTATATGGTGATAAATAAATACAATTTTTTTAATTTAATATCATTATAACCATGACTATTTTATAACTCTATAATCATACTCAATAAATTAATTTATTTTTAATGTGGAATTATATGATGGAAGGATTTTTTATTAATGTTCATAGGTGACATAAGTAAAAACAAAAAAAATCCTTACCAATATAGTATGGAAAAAATAACAACATGTGAATGATGTTTTCTTAAGAATTTAAAATATGATTAAAAACATAATTGAGAAATTTTTATTATTAAATTATAATGTAAATAAAATATTTAATGGAATTCATTGTTAAGGATTTTCAATTTTTTCAAAGTGGGTAAAAATATCAATAAAATTATTGGGAATGTATTTTTAAAACCATTATTTATTTCATTTTTTAGGCAAATGAAAAAAAGGTTTGCTGAGATATTAAATGAACTCCCCCGTCAATGAAAAATTAATTAACTAAAAAGGAGTCATCAATTACAAGGAAATATAATCATTCATGTATTATAATGTAATGTTTAAAAAAGTGTTAAGAGAATTAAATATCACATAATAAGTGGAAAAGGTACTTGGGAACACTTACCTTGGTTTATGAGATGACTCATTTTATTGAGTTTAAATTCCAAAAAAGATAGCCTTTTTTGAAATTCCATGGGACTAGGAACATGTATTGGGGGTCAATAGAGATATTTATGATTATATTTTCAAATTTATTGTATTTATTAATCAAACATACTTGGATAGATGAGGTGTGTTTTTAACTACAAGAGAGTATTTTAGAATAAATTATTAATTATATTATTTTCTCAGATCAAGACAATGAATTGTATTGATTTTTTGACATTTATTATTGTAGGATTATAAAATATTGTTTTATTTTACATTTTATCACCAAAACATTGAAAAAATAGATTTAGTATTTGATGAGAACAAAAAAATAAAAAATCATTTTTTATTAAAATGAAATATAACATGGTTTTTATTAATTTATTGATATTCTTGAAAATTATTTATAAATAATTATGGGAGAATTTCCACCATATTCTGGATGGTAATTTGAAATTAAGAATCCCTATGATGATGGTATATTGTATTAGAGTGAAATTCACTATTTAATTGCATTTAATTGAACCCACAAAACAATAATCAGAATCTTGTATCTTGAAAATATATAATTAACAGTGGATCTCAATAAAGTAACACCATTTCATTGTTATATAGAATATAAATCTAATCGGGTGACATCCTTCCAAAATGGTGATAACCTTTCCAATCATTTTATGATGATCCTTTATAATGAAAATGATATTTTATAATTTATAAAATATCATATGACAAATGACATTTTCCATAGTGAATATCATTAATTTCCATGTATGTGAGGGTAATGGTTAAAAATTTCTTTGTAATCCTATCCTTATACAATAATTTTGTCACATAAAATGTTCTTTGATCTATAATAAATTTTCACATGCTTTATATTATCCTAAAAAAATTTCTATTATATTTATCTATATATATTTAGAAATCAAGGGTGGATTTAGAATATTTATCTTAGATCATCATATAGTAAATCATTATTTATATAATATTTGTATAGTACAAATAATCTTTTCCCATTTATTATAACTCTATCATTATCAATGTTTGAAATTATGTGTTTCCCCTAATTTATTTATTAAATATTTTTTTGTTCTACCCCATCATCCCTTTGCACCACTATAATTTTCAGCATGATAGATGGTGGAGAATTCATTTGAAATATTATAATGACTTACATTCATTTATGAGTAACATATCCATCCTCAATATTTCTAAAATGATTCGGTCATATTGAACCATAATCATATAAATTATAGAATCATTTCTTATTAGTGTGCCTACTATAATATTTATTTTCTTGTATCATAATCCATTTAATAGACAAAGTCATTTATAAGCACAAAATGCTTTTTTTGGTGCATTGGGAGATCTAAAATTTTAAACATATAGTATATAAATTTGACATCAGCATAGTTTATATAATTTCATCTATAGAGATAATGCCTAAAAAATTTCAAGGCTTATATTACTACAATAAGTTATATATCATGAGTTAGGTAATATTTATCTCATTCATTAATACATATTACTGAATAAAATGGTAAATTAATATTCTTCATGGGTATAATGGCCTTTGAATATTTTGAAGCATCACTCTATATACACGATCATTCAATAGTTAATGACAATATTAGTAAATATATAGTGATATATAAATTCATAAAATACATTATTCTCTATTCATATTAACCTATATAGAAAACAAATAATTACTTTTCATGCAATATTTGAATGGTATTTTTTCAATTGTGATAAATTGTTTTAGACCATAGAGGTTACCACGCTAAACAAGGTAAACTATATTTCTATGTCTCATAAGCTATTTTGGACAATTCATCCATCTCTTTAGTCATTTATGGATCCAAACATTTCCCTTCCATTGTGACCATATCCCATAAGAATGTAACATTATATATCCATAAGACAAAATTACATTACATTACAAAAAACATATCTATTTACATTATATTTAACCAATTTCCAATTTATTATCGATGTCAGTCCTTTATTTTACAATGTTTGAGAATAAAAAATAGGTAGGCCAAAACAAATATCTCTTTGCATCCTCTAGTAAAAATATTCATTAATTATATTAAAATTATAAAATAATTCTTGAGTCTATATAAAATTAATATTAACTCATATTGTGAATACTTTCTATTACAGTCACTCATTGGATTGTGGTACTATTTTATTAATGATTCATGATATATTTACCAAAAATAAACTTCTGAAAAATATTGATCCACATATAGTTTATTAAGTATATCATAAATCTATGGATAATGATAGTTTTTTAATATCATGGATATATTAATATTTCTGTAATCAATGTTGAGATGTATTGATCCTTATTTAGAATTGAGAAAGTGGAAAGGGGAACCCTGTTGAGAAACACTATGAAAAAAAATTCTTATATAATATTTCATGTTGTTTCTTCTTCATAACATCTAGAACAGTGGGGACTATTCTAAAAAGACCCATTAATATGGGAAGAGCATAGTTCAAGACTTCTATAGAAAACAAAAACAATTTATAAAGAGTAATTCTAATTAATAATAAATGAAATAAATATGTATATTCAATTACATTGTTCATGTATTAATGTGTAATCCTTAATATTATATATGTATATCGACATAGATAAAAATACTTATAATGAATTAATATCCATTCGAGATAAATAGTTTTCAAATGTTAACTGTAATTCCCTTTTTATTTTCATTAAAATAGAATATGGTGTGAGATATTGAAAGTTATTTCCCTATCCTAACATAAGATGATAAAAATGAATGAAAACAACCAGTAAATTTGTAATATATTTTAAAATTATATCCTATAGATAAAAACTGTATTTTCTTGAAGAAACATATAAAAAATTAAATTTGAGGAGATTTATATAATTTATATTAAAAAGGTGTAGAACATTGACTCCAAGTTAAAATAATTTTTCTTCAATAATACAATTCACATTCAAATTAATAAAGTTATTTGAGGAATATATCTAAATTATAATATTGTGGAACCAAATTTACCTTTTAAGTTGAATGTATTCATTTATCATTGCATGTCAAATGATCTAAAAACTGGATTATCCATTGATTCATACCATATTAAAGTAGATTGGGGATCTTAACAAAGTTGAATATATTATTCAAAACATGGGTGAACTGAGCATGTATTTCTAGACTGTTTTGGACTACAACTCCCATTATATTTGGTATCTCATTTGGGAAATCAGTATATTTCCATTCATATTGGTTATTGACCTAATATCTCATATTTCAATCAATTAATTATACCAAGGAATGCGTAGGACAATGCCGAGTTCCCAGTCGCCCAGAAATATATTAATAAGAATAAAGTAAAAAGTATAGAGGAGAGAAAGAAAGAAAATAGCAGACCTCGCAACATGATATATCAAAAAGCATCAAAGACGTCGCCACCACCACCTTCTAAGAACTCATCCGGATCCACCAACTCCCATTCAGAATGCAGAGCGGATTGGATTAGAATTTGGATGTATTTCTCCCTCAGACGTAACTGCACTAGAGACATGGGTTCAGTGATTCTACTTCATCCCCTCTTTTTATCTATGTCTTTCAATTTCCCATTTTTTGTAGAAAACCTGGTGGATATGGTCCTTGTCATGTTGGAGTAATATTTAATGGGTTTCCTCTTTGGTGGAGGAGTGGAAGCTCCATTTCTTTCATTCCTTTTCACCCCATTCCTGAGAATCTCACTGTAGGATTCCTTCATATGACCCTTTAAATGGAATATTTGGTTCTCCTTCCCCTGATACACCATTTAAGAGCCCCCATTCACCAAGGAGGTTGTATCCCGGGAAGGTTCCTTACTAACATCCATATGTGTCAAACATGAAGAATACTTCCCATTGTTCTGATTCTTTCTGCTTGCTTCTAAGAAATCATGCCTATCCAAGGATATCTCCTTGTCATATTACTACTCCAGAGTACCATTCTCACTCACCACTTCCTCAGAAATTTTTCCAACTGCTGTTTTAAGAACCCCTTTCCCGAGGTTCAGAAGTTCACTCTTCTGTGGCCCACCACATCCCTCACTTGTTTCCTCCTCTTCTATCTCTTCAGCCTCCTTCAACCCTTCATTTCCCAAAACTGAGTAACGATTTGTAGAGCAATTTAGTAAATCATCAGACCTTACCTACACCAGAATAGAATATGTATTCTGATGTGTATCCACAGGAGCATTAGAAAACTGTTTCTTCTCTAGTCCCCTTCCCATAAATTGAAAGTCATAGTTTGTAGCCTCCATGCCCAAACCACCAACATCAAGTTTCAGTTTTTCATATTTATCATTCTTAGTAATGTTCACATTAGAGTATAATCACATTAGTAAGAAAATGAGAACAAAATCATGAATAGAATAAATATACCATATATGAATAATTAATCATATCTCATAAGATCTTAATTAAAAATATTCATTATATAGGGTGTATTTTTTATTTGTTCATGTAACCAAAACCCTATAAATATAAATCATGTTATTTCATATAATGAAATATTACCCGCATATCATGAAAATTATATTTAATATTTTTGAACATATTTACTCTGAAATTACCATAAATCTATAGGAATAGTGTATTTGGGATATGATGAGTATATTATTAATCTTTTTTAATGAACCACCTAATATATTATTTCAATCATCACTACATCCTACAAAATATCAACATACTTTTATTTGCATGGAATATCTAGGGGTGGTACCTAAAATATTGGGTGAGGAATAAAGACAATTAATGTCATGAACCAAGATGGGATGCCATCGAACTCGATGCCCACACCGGTTTGCGACAAGGCTCAAAGGGTGTACCAGATCCCCAAATGCTAGCACAAGTGCCCAGGTATCAATGCTACATCATGGGAATGAGTCACCCGATGTTAAAATGATATAAAACAATGTAAAAACAGAAACCAAAACATTGAATAGACAACCAAATAGGGGATTAACTATTTTGTGATTTAACGTTTACAACTATGAATAAAACTCCAATATAAACTAAAATTTAATTAAATAAAAACAACATTACAAACCTCATGGAATAAGAGGATAAGTATCCGCGATATAATGAACCAAGAATTTATAGAATTATACTTTTCTATTTCTAATATAATATATTAATTTAAAGTTAAAGGGAAGTCTTTTTTTGATAGTGTACTTGACAATCAACAACTGGCTTCCCTGAAATCTTAAATTGTAGACAACATAGAGTTATACTAAAAATAATAAATTATTATTATTATTATATTAAATGGTATATAACACCTAGCCGTTGGAATAAATGTAATGAATAGAACCAACTAAATTCTGAAATATGTTTTACACATGTTTAAATGATGATTCATTGATTAACAAATTTAATTGAATATAATGGATGTGTTTTTATGAAAAACATTTTAAAAGACAATAATTTTGTTTTTATATCACCCAATATATATTTTTATGTAATTAAAAATATATGATATGTATTCATTATAATGTTTTAAATTCATCTTATATGTTTTGTAGATATGATATATGAATAAATTCATTTTTTGGATAAAAGAAGTATTTTTCTTAAAATGTAGTTTTACCACCTTTTGATTGAAAAATGATTTTTATCTAGTTTTTTACACTGTTATATGAATTATTTGAAAAAATAATTTTCTTCTTTATAATCAGACACTAAAATTTACTTTGGATGAAATTTTGGTATTTTTCTACTAAATATCATTTTTAATGAATAATGACAAATACTATATTTTAATTGAAAACTTTTTTTTAATCTAATTTATTTATATAGTAAGATTATACATTTCACAGGATTTAAAAATAAATTGGATTATATTTTTATCATTTTATCCAATGTTGGTCATTGGATTGATTTTATTTTGAAATTATACATAAATACATGTCAATCTTTTAAAAATTTTACTTCATAACAACATGCTTTTTGGTTTTGACAACAATAATTAATTAGAAATTAATTTCAGAAACATTTATGTTTTGAATTTGGAAAAATAGATTCTATATTTGGAATCAGGACGTACTAATTCTATATATAGTTTCATTTCATTTTTATACAATATATATAGTGACTTCTCTAAATATTTTATTTACCGTGGATAAAAGATAAATCTTGTAATAATGGTAAAAAATAATATTACAATAATATTAAATTACCCTAAGACATGTACAATCCCTATTTGAGGAGATATTTCCGACCATGGGCTTCCTTGGGTCTATTTTTGGACCCCATGGATCCACATGTGTTTGAAAATGAAATTTATTTACTTTTAATTTAATGTTAACAAAAATATATCCTAAACATGTATATTTTACTAAAAGAATCTTTATATGGGTTTATATAAGTGATTTCTTTGACTATAAATAGTAAATAGAAATAGAAAATTATTTCCTATATCCCGATATTTTATTTATAATTTTTAGATAACAAATAAATAAATTTATTTATGACATAATGGTGATGTAGTGATTACCTTACTAATAAAATATTTAAATAAACAAGATTATAAATATTAAAATAAATTTATTTTGGAACTTTTCATACCATACACGAATTATATGGATGAGTATTACTTGTTATGTTTTACTTAATGATGTTTTTATAATGAACCTTGTTTTTATGGATTTTTTAATTATTCATGATATTAATAGTATGAAAACTGACATAAATGTGTTTTTAAATAAATAAATATTTTATTAAATGATATAATAGTCCAAAAATATATGATTCTTCCAACGGAAATATATGATGTTACGAATTTCATTAATGATCCATTTTTAGCTCACTTGTAATTTTATAGTAACTATGGTAACCGTTTATTATGAATATACAAGATGATATGGTTAACGTTAAATTTGATAACTAAGATTTAAAGCTAAAAGATATGGTTAAATTTGCAACATGAACTTGTCTAAAACTAATTTTATGGGATAATTTCGACTGATACTCATCTTAACATGGAAAATTATCTATTTGGCGTCATTATAATTTGAAAATTAATTAATTATAAAAAAATACTTTCAGTCATTCCTTTGGTGCCCCTCCTCCCTCTTATAGAAGGACACCAACTCTAACCCATTACAAAAACCTCTCAAGACAGATGGATTATCCAAAAACTACTCTAATAATCTGAAAACATTCCTCCCTTACTCGTAGAAACCTTCCCTTAGGCAGAAGGCAATTCAAGAGAGCCATTTGGCTCAAATAAAAAGAAGTTACCCGATTTGAGGCAACACCTTCTCTCAAGTTCCAATCCCTTATTTTCCCTTCTCGACTTCCTATTCTATTATTCTTATTATATATATATATATAATATTATATTAAATATACAATGTTTTTATGAGAAGGATTAAAACTACACTTACACACAACTCTATCTAATGGGTATAGAACATACTTTTTCTGTGGATGGCGAAATACTGCCTCACAAAATTATGATTGTTAAATATTATCCAACCACCACTTATGGGGGACATTATGATGGAAATGTAACTATATATGGTATATGTTATATTTAATTTATCTCTACTCTTCTATAATTATAATTTATAACATAACATTATGCTTTTCAAGTTTTATAAATATGATAATTTCATTTGAGAAAGTAGGGACTATCGCCCCCTCAAAGTGATAAAAATCATTCATAATATACATGGACCCTTTAAAAGAAGGAATTAATGACCATATGTATCATATATAAAAAAATTTATTGTACTATAATTATAATATATCTATGTATCATTATGTTTTCATTCCATTAAATATGAAATAAAAATGGAAGTTTCTTTCATGCGTACGTACGGTTTATTGTCTCCATGAATGGTGCATTTGATTTATTTTCTCCAAATGTTATGGAATATTATAAATACATATATACTGGATATATATGATATATATGACATATATATTATTAATACCATTCTATAGATATTGGAATATTTACCACATGGAAAATTTATAATTATAAAATGTTTATTTTTTACATAAGTTCCGAATAATGTCAAAATGTCCAATAAAAACTCGAATAATTAACTAATTGTTAGAGAAAGGTAATAAGTGATATAAGAGGAATAATAATCTTTTAAAAAGGTTATGAAGAAAGTATAAATTAACTTAATTTTATTATTCTGGAAGTTAATGAATGAACGAGTCAAGTTTGACACAAGGTAAGGGAACTTCTTACCCTAATTTCAATTCTTGGGGTTGATCATATACTTATTATTTATGTCGTTATATACGAATTTGAGAAATGAATTCTGATATCTTATCTTTTAATAATAATTTTGTTATGTGTACTTACATTGAATACACATAATTGATCTATTTTATTTAAAAAATGATATTTGTATGGGACTTTGTCTCAACCACCTTTCATTGAGGGATATTTTTATTTTTACACGACATAATTTTATACGGTGTATAAAATGCCTTGACTTTTAATTTCACTCAAAAGGAATATTTTTATACCTAGAATTTTACTAACTTAAAAGGGGAATGTTTCTTTTTAATATACATGGTGACAATGACCTTTCTGCCACCATGAACATTACTTGATATTTAGCTTCCTTAACAAGTCGTGATGTTCTTAAATGGAAAATAAATACCATATACCATTTTTCATATTTTGGTATTGAAAATGGTTTTGAAAGTGGATTTAATGTTTCAATAACTTGAAATTATTTCTTTTTATTGTAAATGAATATTTTATAATTCTTATGATGATATTTTCAATCTTTAATATGTGACAATTATATAATGGTACTTGTACATTTGATGGGTGGTTACATGATAAACCAAATGACACGTGGTTCTGTGATAATCCACAGATGGTTGGTTACGTTATAACCACCAATTCATTGGGTATGGAAGTAGGCTATATGGATATTCCATTTATAAGAATTATTTTTGGATGTAAACCATATGGTTATTTCATTTATGTATGGTTATGTCTCCAATTTACAATTTATATGTTATGTGTGATTTCTATTGGTTTTATAGTAATATTTTTATTACAAAAGGATACGAAATGAGATTTTATTAAGTGAAGAGCATTTAATATTTTATAATAATAAAAATAATTACTTATGATAATGTATTTAGGGTTTAAATGTTGTGTTGAAAAAAAAAAAACAGTTTTACTTCTTTGTGTATCCCTTAATAAGCTTTTGATGCTCATCCCAGGTTTTTGAAATTTTTTTCACATGACATAAAGTGGAATAGGGTCAAGGATGGGATGAACGAAACGTCAATCAATTTAAAACATGGAAATAAACATATTTCATTTCTTTTAAGAATGTTAATTTTATGAATAATTGGATACTGAGTAGAAGTGTTTTCAAGTAATATTCAAGTTGTTATGTATAATTTATGACCTAATTCAATAAATCTCTAAACCTAAAAATATCTTCAATGTGAATTATAAAAATAATTTAATATTATGTAATGTTTATTTTCTGGGCCTTATAGTTGGTATGAGATGTCAGTTCAGATAACTTTAGAGGTTAGGTCGTTATTTAAGCATAAGATACATAACCATAATGGTGAGCATATTATAAATAGTAATAGTTATTTTAGATAAATTGAACTAGTTTAAGATAACATGATTAAGAATATCTTATTGTTTACCATCCTCATAAGATATTATTTAATTATTTTTATGATATACTCACACTGACCTTTTTCATTTTTGTAAATGGCTAGATCTAGTAAACACCAAAGTAACAATAGATGTGAAGAAAACTGTGACATTTTTCTGAATAAGTAACTGAATGAAATGGGAGCAGCAATGAGAACTCTTGTGGTTATTCTCAACCAACTAATTGGAGTAATTATTGACCACCTGATCATTAGTGATTTTTATAAATCATCATATATGCGAGAAACAAAACCCTATGGAAGTTTAGGTAATAATCATAAAGGTAAGTATATTAAAAAACATATGTGTCAAAGACGTGGAAGGAAATACCTTGGAAATGCTTCAAAGGGACGGGAAGATGTTATATATATAGTAATGTAGTTTATAATGCAAGAATATTCCATTGAGAAAAGGATGCATCCATTTGACTCTAACAAAGGGAAATAAGTTCTTTTTGAGGGATAAATTTAACGTTTTGAATGTGGTGTGAATGGTCATTATATAAATAGATGTCTTACGAAGAAGGTTTAGGAATGGGATCAGTAGGTCCTTACAAATATATTTTTACCAATACCTAATTCCATTCCAATTAAGGATGAAGAAACTGACAATGACCAATGAATGGTATGAATTATTTCTTAGCCGATGTTTTGAAATTATTGAATCTTATGATATGAATCATGATTTTGTTTGTAGGAATGATGTTTTAGGGATAATTTAGTTACTATATAATAAAGAATATTGAATGAGTAATATGTATACATATAAGGATTTCAATATTTTTGGTATATTTTATGTTGATGATATTATTAAAAGTTTTGAGGCTCTTTTGATGAAGGTATTACATTGAAATACTTTTTCTAGTATGTGTAACCTTGATGTTTGATATATGAGAATGATATCAAAGAAAGAATTATATTTTCTTATGCGGATATAATGGATAAACTTAGGGGTTCATATGATATTTTTTTGTTGTGATAAATGGTTATTACATTTTGAGATGCAAAATGAAGGGTATTATATAACATTTGAGGATGAAATAAGTTATGGTTATTTTTGAGGAATTTATCTTATTTTTAGAATGTTATAATAATAGTATGGTTTTAGAAAAAGGAAAAGTTTCATTATTGGTGTAAACCCATCACGTTTGTCAAGGCCCTAGGAATTGATCTCACAATCGAAGGGCGATAAGGGTGCCTCACCTACCACTGGCCTATGAGAAGTCCCTGGTTATTATGAATTATTCTTTTAGATAAATAATGTTATTGATCAAGACTAAGTTGATTTGGGATATTATGTTTTATCAAATTGATATCCTTAATATAGGTAAATGATTTTGTGATTAAGTGATAATTTTTATTTTGGAAGACGTTTTCTCTTTTGGGGATGCAATATGCATAAGGAAGATAGAATACTTTGGGATTTCAAAAGATGATTAATGGATGAATATTATTTTGGATGAATAAGTGTTTTTATTGTGGGCATATAAAGATTTGGATTATTTTTGGAAATTATAAACCTATCATAGAGAATATGGGATTATGTTAATTACTTTTATGTATGATACTTTAAGAGTCGTCAATGTTATAATTGTTATGATTTATCATGGAATACTATGTGATCAAATCCTTCTGAATTTGGGGTTTCATACATAGTTTTGAGTATTTTGAATAATTTTAAGGACAATTATGTATTGAATGGTCATTGTTGAGATTTGGGTATTTTTTGTTCAATTTTGGAGATTAAGATTAGTATTTATTTTTATAAAATATCTTCCATTTGGGGGATTATTTGATCTTGTAATAACCATTATAGTTTTGTTTAATGTCTATAGATAGGAGAAATATATATACTTCAACTTATAGGGATTATGTGATTCTCTAGAAGTTGATTCTAAAGCATTAGGTTTCACTACTAGAAAATTTCCCTATACCCGTGGTTTCAGACACAACTACCAATATGGGCAAGGTAAGACCTACACTTTTATCAGCAGAACAAAAAGTGCTGATAAAGGGGCCCCTTTATCAGTGCTTCCTTTAGTAGCACTTATAAAGGGGGGATTTATCAGTGATTTTTCTGGCCGCTGATAAATTTTATGTTTCATAAAAATAATGAAAAATAAAATATTTTTATATAAGTTTATTTATATTGACATATTTATAGTATATATATTTTAAATATGTTTTAGATAAGTTTAAATATACTATTACATTTAATATATAAGAAATTTAGTGAAAATGGCTTCAAATTTTTTGAAAAAATATTATTAATTAATGATTTTCTAATTATTATTGATTAAAAATAATTTAATAACAATTTTAAGACACAAAAAATCAAAATAATTAATAAAGATCAAAAATAAGTTGAAAATGTAACTCAAACATCAAACGGCCATAACTGTTGATATTTGTGTCTTTTTTATCTCTACAGCATATAAAATCGAACTTTGCGATGATCTCTATGCGCTAGTGGCCCAAGCAATGCTTCTATCATATTTTTTTGAGGCCAAAAAAGGCCCTTAAGCCCCCAAAACCGAGTTTTTCTTCGGGATACACTGATTTGTTAACATTCAAACAGGTATAACTTCTGATCCGGATGTCTGTTAGAAATTTTCCACATATCATATAAAATATTGTTCTATTTTCTTCAATTTTACTGGTTGTGGAGTTGAAATGAGCTTCTTGATTATAATTTATGTTTTTTTAACATTCTATGTATTTTTCAAATACACCCATATATGTATTTAATCCTAAATATATATGTGTATGTGTGTGTGTGTCTGTGTGTGTGTGTTGTATATATGTATGTATGTATTTTTTTATTTATTTATAAACACACATAAAAAACATATTTCATAAATTTATTTAAAACTAATATTATAATTTAATATTAATATAAAAAATATATAAGGATAAAAAATTATAACTAAAAATATAAATATAAATATATATTAACATATGAAAGAATATATATAATAATATATGAATAACTATAAATATATTAATATGAATCTATATTAATATAAAAATATATATAACTATATATATATATAAATAAATATATATATCAATAAATAGAGAAAAAAATGAAATGGATTATTGGTAAATGTGTAGCCGTGAAAGGGGGGAGGTCGTGGGTTCGAGTTCAGGTGGAATCAAAGTGGTGTATGCGTGTGGGGATATGCAGGAAGGGCAGAACATAAGAGAGTGTGAGGGGGTCCACCTAGCACTGATAAAGGGGCGTCAAGTGCTGTTAAAACCTCCCCCCCTCATTATATAATTTTTTTTATTTTTTTTTATTTTTTTACTTTTATCAGTGCTTTTTAAAAGTACAGATAAAATACTCCTTTTATCAGCGCCAAAAATAAGTTCTTATAAAGGGGTCTTTTATCATCTCATTTTTAACACTGATAATAGGAGCCTTTATCCGCGCTTTTTCGAGCGCTGATAAAAGGGACCCCCCTTATCCTCGCCTTGATTAATAGGGCTTTTGTAGCGCTATTAATCATCATTTATAGCACGGGTAAAGGCCATATTTGTCGTATTGAAACCCTGGGTATATCCCATTAAACATGGGTATATGCTATACCCATTGTTTGATGAACCGTGGGCTCCAAAGGCATTGGGATTTCCCAATACTCACTGTTTTACAGAATCTATAGGTATATCCCACTGAAATTTCAACTTATCCACGGTTCTGGTGAACCGTGGGTATAGATCTATGCCCACAGTTTACAGAACCATGGGTATACATTTTTATAGCATAAATTAGATACCAACAGTTTCGTAAACTGTTGGAATAGAGGGTTCTACAACAACATATTTACCCACAATTTTAAAAATGTGAGTATAAAGGGTTCTACAACAACATATTTACCCACGTTTCTCAAATTTTGGGTATATATTCTTTTCTCAGAAATAGAAGCTTCCCCAATGGATAGACCCCATATATCCCCTCCATTCCCCCTTGGATAGACCCCCCCCCCCAGCACATCTCCTCCCCCATTGCACACCCCCACTCTCCCATCTGGATAGAACCCCTTGCACACCCCACCTTGACACCCCTCAAAACCCCCCTGATCCCCCCGGATAGACACCATGTAGCCCCTCCCT
Source organism: Viscum album (assembly GCA_963277665.1). Classification (NCBI taxonomy): domain Eukaryota; kingdom Viridiplantae; phylum Streptophyta; class Magnoliopsida; order Santalales; family Viscaceae; genus Viscum; species Viscum album. Next base: position 1,981,033,215 of record OY728122.1, on the reverse strand, counting down.
TCCCCCTTGGATATACCCCCCCCAGCACACCCCTCCGCCTTTGCACACCCCCACTCTCCCCTCTAGACAAAACCCTCTTGAACCCCCTCCCCTGAAACCCCTGGACACCCCCACTGCCCGCCCCAACATGACCCCTCAACACCCCCCTAGACCCCCCCAACTAGACCCCCCCCCCCCCCCGGACCCCCTGGACCCCCATGGACTCCCCCTCCCCCTTCTATCCCTACAACCCCTGCACCCTTCACCCCCACTACCCCCTTATCCCTTTACCCCAACTTCCCCCAACGTTCACCCCACCACTACCCCCACCCCCCACCTGCACCCCCACTATCCCCCCCCCCACCTGCACCCCAACTACCCCCCTCTTAGACACCCCCCTGTACCCCCTGTACATCCTGCACATTGGAACCCCTTCCCCCTACACCTAGCCCCACTACCCCTGCACCCAGCCAACCCCCCCCCCCCTCCCCTCCACTACCCAAACACCCATTCCCCCCACCACCCATCCCCACATACCCTCCACTACCAAATGCACCCAGGTCCCCCTCCCCCCCCCCACCTGCACCCCCACTGACCCCCACCCCCACCTGCACCCCCACTCCCCCCCCTCCTGGACAATGCCCATGCACCCCTAGTACCACCTACACCCAGACCCCCATCCCCCCACTATCCCATACACCCAGGTCCCCATCCCCCCACATGCACCCCAACTGTCCACCCCCACCCCCACCTATGCCCCCACGGTCCACCCCCCCCCCCACACACATACACTACCAACCCCCCCTCCTGGACGCACCCCTGAACCCCCCAATACCACCTTCACCCAGAACACACTCCCCCACGAACCCACCCCCACTACCCCTGGCACCCAGGTCCCCCTCCCCCCACCTGCACCCCCACTGTCCACCCACTCCCACCTACACCCCCACTGCCCCGCCCCCCTTTGGACACCCCCTGCACCCCCAGTGCCACATACACCGAGAACCGCTCCCCTTTCTCGTAGCCCCACAATCCCCTGCACCCCCCTGCCCAGCCCCCACACTACCCCTGGCACCCCGTTCACCTAGACCACCAGCCCCCCACTACACCCTGCACCAAGGTCCCCCTCCCCCACCTACACCCCCACTGTCCCCCCCCCCACCTGCACCCCCCACTACCCCGCACCTCCTGGAAACCCCCCTATGCACCCCCAGTACTTACTACACCAGCTCTGCACCGAGCCCCCCCACCCTACACCCATACCCCCCTCCCTTCACCAAGCCCCAACCCCCTATGAAACTACTGAGAAACAATGCATACCAGAATGCAAAAACAATGGAACCACAATTAATTATTTTCAACATTCAAAACATAAGAATAGCTGGACAAAGTGTTCAAAGAATAAAAAATGTTCTTATCAGAAAATTCGTAAATAAATTTTGACATACCTTTCTAGATCTTTGAATAGACCGTTCATTTTTCTTACGAGTAATTGGAATCCACCTTAGCCTTTGCATCATATTTCACTTCATCTTTACAATTCTTGGATGCTTCTCTAATCTGTTCATCATATATGACCCTTGATATAACATCTTTAAAAGAAATTACCTCCTAGTATATATGAGACACATCTACTATATCATCCCATAAGATAGTATTTTTCACCTTCTCTTTAATGGGAGGAATAGGGCCACTAACCTCTCTACCAGAGGAAAATAATTCAAAAATAGGATCATCGAAATGGGGGATTATTGAAACCAAGGATTGATTGGTTGGATTTGTGAAAAATATATGAGTTGTGAATGAGGTATGTTTGAATAAAGAGGCATGTTATTTGTCGAAAATAATGGAATGAAGATCAATTATATGAAAAAGTATTGAAAATTTATATATTAAGAGTTCATTAGTTGTGTTATCATAAATAAGAAGTCTTGGAAGAGGCCGAGGGTGAAGGTATGAATGGAAGAATTTCATAATGAAATGAAATTCATGATTTGGAGAAATTTATATGTGTTTGGTGTTCTGAATAAGGGATTAATCACCACCGAAAACAATTAAATAAAACAATAGCCGGAAATAAATAAAAATTTGGCTTAACCCATCCATATGTCAGAAATCCATGCCGAAAGAAAATAAAATACACAGAAGTAAAATAGTAAAAGAAGAAAAAAATGAAAAAAACTATCAATCCCTCATCTTCCCAGATCTCCCTCCCATGCAAAGAAAACTGCGTAGTTTCCTCCAGGGCACTTGTGGCCCCCTTCACATAATATAAGTTCCCTTCATCCGTAGAAAGTGGTAAAAGGCCAATGTGGCTGATGCGATAATGAAAATAAAATAAAAACTCAACTAAAACATACATGTTTCCTGTGATTAAACAAGTCACTCCCCTACATATAAGAACCATGACACCTTATGGGTCCAATCATGTTCCTGCAAGCAAGGGGGAAATAGCTCCAAGCATCAAAATGATATTGTCTAATAGTACATTCCTATTAATTAATTATCAATCTTCCTATTAATGGTATATAATCATTTTGGATCAATTTTCAATGCCTCATGGGTCTTTCCCCCTCGACAAACCCCCTCCCCCCAGCACACCCCCTCCCCCTTTCCCACCTCTTTCTATCATTAGCAGCACCAGACCCCCCATCATCCAGCACTCCCCCTTCCCCATGAACAGCCTCCCAGCACATCCCCTCCATCTTTGCACACCCCCAATCTCCCCTATGGACAAGACACCCTTTCACACCCCCACCTAACAGCCCCCTCCAAGATAGCCCCCCTCCCCCTGCAACCTTCCCCCTCCCTGCACAATCCTGGACTGCCCCCATCCCTACCCCCAATACACTTCTTGACTACCCCCTCCCTTACACACCCACACCCCTGCCCCCCTCCCCCCAGCCCCCCTGCACACACCCCTACCCTCTTCCCAATCACACCCCCACCCTTACCTCTTCCCCAGCACCCCCTTGAATAATTGTAACCCCCCACCCATCACACCCCCTCCCCCCTCACCCACTTCTCACAGCACACACCCCTACCCTCTTCCCCAGCACCATCCCCCCCAACACACCCACTTTGGCACACCCCTATCCTCTTCCCCAAAACTAGTGAGTGGGCTCCTCGTGTCATTTTAGATAGAGCTTCAGCAGGATGGTTCACATGCTTCCTAGATTATTTACCCATTTATTTCCTATACATAATCATTATGAAAAGGTGTTTGTACATGTAATGTTTCTATGAACAGTTAAAGTGTATGAATTTCTAGTCTAAAAACTAATAATCTAAGCAATCCTACAATAATGATGTTAGTATAAAAATTGCTTGTGTGATTACTACCCCTGTAAAAAATTCTATTGTAATATTGATACTAATGAATCCAAATGTGTAAATATGTATACTTTTACAGTGTAAACATTGTTGTTAGTATGGGCTCGTAGAGTAAGCACTCCTAATATAAAGGTTACAGTAGAAGTCATGCTAATGTATGTAGTGCTACATAACCACTGAAAGTATTATTCTAATGATAATAATGTAAATATGTATACAAAAATGTTTTTGATGGTTTCAAATATTTGAATATTTGGATTGATCATCAATTTCATTGCATTTAATGTTGCAACTAAAAATAACAGAACCTGCATAATAGGAATGGGAAAATTATTAGATGTTTTATGTAATAGAAATTAAAAAATTAAATAATATTGTTGTAATAACTACTGAATGTTTATGCTCTCATAAAAAACGCACCTTAAAAATCCATGTCATACAAGAACAATATTTATGACAATGATTTCATTAAATGAAATATTGGTAGGGATAAAGATAAAATCATCCTTACTCACTAGCTTATAAGCATCATCATCAAATCTATATATATCTAAATCATCACTGGACTCCTATTTTGTTTCAAGAAGACTTGATGGTATACATTTAATGATAGTTCCATGTGATTTCGTAGGTAATTTTTTCTACACAAAAAAAAATCAAATGCCTAATTAGTGACCACAATTGCAAATATTATATAAAATATATCAAACTAGAAACCACTAGCACTATTTATATAATGCACGAGCATTAATTAGAACCCTCACATCTTCATCATAACCACTTTAGATGACCAGAGGAATCACTCGTAGAAACCTTGGCGAATGAAAAGGTGAATTTTTTAGAGAGTATACTTTCAATTCAGTGTAAGAGAAGCTTTAGTAGGAGGCTCCTAAAATAGAACATAGTTTAATAATCATTAAAAAAGAATGAAACAAAAAAGATACAGATTGGTATTAATTTGTTAGAATTATACCAAGCAATCAGAACCATAGACCACTCTTATTCATAGTTGATAAATGCTCGCTCCTTTGGAATCACTTTCAGAAGTGCTTGACGAATCAGTGCTATTGTTGGGCTTCACTTTCTTATCAGAAGAAATTGTGATGTTTTTAGCACCAGTGTGGAATGGATTAGTTGAAATATCATGATTGACAATAGTATCCTATAGAAATTCATTCAAGGAAAATACAAGAGAGCCTCATCCAACTTTCTTTCATTGTATTAAGTAGCAATCAATGGTGTAAATGAAAGAAAATTTTGTTTTTACACCAATGGATAGAAGAAATAGAATGAACTCTAACACGACTAAAATTTGATTCAGTTTTTTTGAGACATTTTATAATATTTTTAAAAGTAATACTACCTTGGGTAAGGCCACATTCATTCATCAATCTATGGAAACCAAGTCCATGGTCTTCTTTTCCATTTCTAAGAAAATCTTACATAACATAGTCAAATATGTTGATATCAGCACACCCATGTCTTCTTATTACCCTGTAAATGTACAAAATATTATTAATATGATTCAAATACTAATTGAAATGTGTTTAAACTGTATGCATAATTAATTTCCATATTTCAAACTGGTTATAGAGTTCATTGTGCATACACATTAATTTGAATACAAATTTAAAGGTGTTTCTTTTATTGTGATATGACAAGTTTGAATGAAATATTCATTATATTTTAAACAATATACCCACATAGCTTACTAAATACAATAATATATAGAAAACACCCATGATAATTATTTTAAAACACAAATAAAAAACACACGTTAGTGAAACATACCTTCAGGAAATACAAGATCCATGGAATCCCATACCTACAACCCAACTGTGAATAACGTCATAAAACCAAACACATTGAAAGCTCCAGTCAAACATGAGATTATAAAATTTCCTTGAACACTGAGTTGTGTAGCCAAAAGAAACCAAAATGAAAAAAATAAACCATGGATGTATAAAATGAATTACCTTGCATAATGTTTTGCCTTTAAATCTCAATTGGCCATTACATAAGGTTCCATTAATGATCATTCTCTCCCATTAAATGAAAACATAAAAACATCACCTAAAAATTTGTATCAACATTCAAATAGAACACAAATTCAGGGAGTGGGGGGGGGGGGGGGGGGGGGGGGTAAAGCCGGGCATATAGAAAAACAATTGATGAATGCTCAAGTAGCTCAGAAATTCACAATTAAGAAAAAAACAATCAATCTATAGAAAAATTGAGAAAATAATATACATATGGATTCCCTGATTTTCACCAGAAATATTGTGATCGCTTTTCTCAATGAACCTCCCCCCCACCTGCACCCCCACTTCCCCCTTCCCCCATACCCCCTTCACCCAGCCCCACCCCCCAGCACCTAGCACCCCCCAGCACCAATCCCCCCCAGCACCCAGCCCCCCCAAGCTCCCAGCTCCACCCCCGCACACAGCCCCCCTCCCCCCTGCACCCAGCCCCCTCCCCCCCACTTGCACCCCCCTTCACCCTCCACCTGCACCCCCACTCCCCCCTCTTGGACAGCCCCCTGCACCCACAATACCACCACCACCCAGAACCCCTCCCCCAGTACCCAGACTAACTACCCCTGCACCCAGCCCCCCATCCCCGTACACCCTTCCCCACCCCCTGCACCCAGCCACCCTACGCCCTGCACCCTGCTTAAAACATTACCTATAGACCCAAAAAAATCTCTATCATGTTCCATATCATTCAGGAACTTGGGATCTCAAAAAAACCAATCAGTTCAATCAATAGAACAACATCAGATTTTACAAAATTTAAATTTTAGAAATAACAACTGAGTAAAATATTCCTTTTTTACCAGCATTAATTTATACTTGTCAATTATATAATTTATGAAAAATAAAGAGATAATAAAATTGAATCTAATGTCACTATATGGGATATCATTTAGAGCTAAGTATTCTATGGTAGTAAGGGAATCGCTTACCCAAATGCATGACTATGTATTCTAATGTTAGCTTTAGGTAAATGCATGATAAAGTTTATGTAGAAATTTTCAGAAGAAAACATATTTTAACATTCTCATCCATACAAAAATTCAATTCATGTTCTTAAGGTACTCACATAATTCTTCTTACCATGTCAAAGATAGAGGTGATTAATAGCCCCCCATCACCGACAACCCCATCCCTATGTCCATTCCAATCATGATCAACAACATCATCATCATCATAACAAATGTTTTCAGTAGCCTCATCACCAACAACAGCATCAACAAAATCAAAAACATCCTCACCACCCACAGCTCTATCACCACCACCTTCGTTTCCAGTAAGACCCTCATTGTCATCACCTCATACATCATTTAAAAATCTCATTAATTCCATATATGATTCAAAAATAGCAATATCCTCTAATGGAAGCGATTGACTCAATACCGCCATAGCTTTCATGAATTGTTTGGTCATCAGATTACATCCTTCACGCGCCTCTAGAACGATTTTCTTTACCTCAGCTGCTTCAGCATATGTGATTTCCAGCTCAGAGGTCTGGGAGGCTTGAGAAGAGCCTGATGAAGACCAATACTTAGAGGGGATTTGTTTTTCCCTGGTCGACATCGTACTCTCCCTGAGTACTCCTCACCTAATACTTGACTTAAATGATCTTGTGGCTTGAAGTTGTCATCTTCTTTACCATCGGGGGCCTCTAAGGCACACTTTTGAAATTATAAACATATTAAATTATTAATTTCGTATAAATATTTAAAATATAAATAAAAAACATTATCTTTTATCTTATGTCTATGCATTTACTTCACTTCCATCCTTTTTCTTTCTAATGGAGCGAAATAATTTGGCATGAGGTACAGGACCTTCGATGCCCAATTTAGCTTATTGAAAATGAGAAATGAACAAATATAGATTAGGACAATATATGAGAAATGCACAAATATGACCTATGTCCATTCAGTAATATTTTCAGTTGAACATCCTGTATAACATCACAATACCTTGGTAAAGTATGTGGCGCTTTTCCTGATCGGGCATTCTAGTGCACCCCAATGTGTGAAAATATGTCATTGAATCCATTATTCTTCATGTTTTTATATGAAAGTTCCTAAAATAAATTCCAATACAAGTAATAAGAATTAAATTTTATATGTGAACCATTAAATATTGATATTATCTTAAACATAGTAGTCTTCCTATGTGCAATCATTATTTCATATTAACATTTTGGACAGTCGGGGAATATGGGTACCCCATCTTAGTCAGTACCAACCCTTATCTTCCAAAAAACATACAAATCATGCTTGTATGAGCTCCATAACTCCCCAACATCCATCAACCTTGCTGTCTTAGCATATTCTCCGTTGGGAATGTTAAAACGAATCTGCAATAAACAGATTATTTCATTTAAATACACCAATAATATAGATATGACTTTATATAATTTTCTTACCCATATTTTCTCCCATGCTTTTTTCATAATCTATTTTCTGATACATCTCCATGACACTGGTTCCACAGTAATGATATCATGATACTTGGCCAAAGTGTCCATGAAACTTCAACACTGCGTTGCAGTTTGACCTACCATCTAATTTTTTCGATTATATTCCACCATTAGCTATTTCTGGAGATTTCAAACTTCCTTTATCCAAGTGGTCCCACGTCACCTAGCAGAAGATCCCACTGAAAAAGAAAAATAGGGGGAAAGAAGAATTATGTCATTGTAAAACATGAAAAAAAATAAAGTGATATAATTTGAAATAGCTATAATAGTAAAACTGTCTGCAGATTTCTCAATAGACTGTGATGGATCTGTGGGTTGTCCTGACTTAGCAGCCTCTGCAGGAAGTGTTTGTTCCAGTGCATGTTCTGAGTGAACTTCATGCACTGGAGTAGAATCTAATGTAACATACTCATCTGATGCTAGCTGGAAAGTAGGAATTGGAGGTGGTGATGATATGGAAACATATGGGTAGTAGGATTGGGGTTACATCATTGGATATGGATATGGTAAAGCTGGAAACATCTATGGAGACAGTGTAGTCCTAGAATTTTAATAATTTGGTAGATGAGATGATGATGAAGGTATAGATGGCAACATCCCCGAAGACTCAAGAGGACGATTGAAAGGTGTGGTGTTAGGGGTGTCTGATGGTATGTCAGTGTGGAAATGGGTATGACGGGGTGCTTCGTCTAGGTCTTGGAGCATCCCCAATCATACACATGCTGACTGGATTATGATCCGAATCCGGTGGAACTTAATGTCCCTAAAAAAATTGATAAATAATATTAACATGAAATTATATGTAATTCAAAAAATAAACATTGCAATTATAATACTCACTGATGGAAGCGAAGGAAACGCATGCTCAAGCCCCTGTTGATTGGGATCAAATAGCTTCTTCCTTCGACCATCTGTTTTATTTGGCATAATCTACATAAGAATGAAATTTCATGTTTTTAGAAATATTTTTTACAAATCCTGCATTCAACTTACATCTATTAGAAATTCATGAGAGGGAACCAATTTAACTTCATTTAATTACTAATTGTACAAATGATAAAAGGAAATGACTAAAACAATTTTTAAAATTACATTACCATGTTATAAATTTTTAAAAAATAATATTTATACCATGTTTTGTACATTGACATAAATCATATTAATTAAATGACACATGAAAATACAAAAAACAAACATTTCATTCCAAACTGAAACATAATTAATGTAATTACAAAAATACTAACCTGAGAAACTCATGTCAATATAAACTGAAAGAACAGGGAACATATATGGTTGATTCTTTATATTACCGACTACTACTTTATGTTCACATCAACTCTCACAAAGGGACAATTTGATGCATCAAATGAATTTTTTTGGCCAACACCAATGGGTACATCACTGATGACAATTTCATCACCAGCATCATGAAAACTATGTCTGGGGATTGGGTCATTAATGACTCCATAATCGGGTCTCAGATGACCTTTCACATAAAACACTTGTTTAGCCATCGATGCAAAAATGTATTGTTCATCGGTACGTAGGCATCGACTCATATCAACAACTCTGAATTGATATTCATCATTTAATGTACCATGGCGTCTCATTGATTTAAAACATTTAAATTTCATCATATTGACTCAACCTTGATATTAGTAATCTAATAACAATATTTTATCAACTAGCCCATAATAATACACATCTTCATATCGAGGCCGACTATCTGATACACTGGCATAATAATCTATTATAGCGGTTAACATAACGCCATCATGTTGTGTTCTAATTTTCACCACTCGATCCATTATAACAAATTTATACCCATTGATTATTAAAGATTTACATTTACAAACCAAATAATTAAGACCAAAACCCAATTCTCTCAATTCCTGAGAAACATAGTCAATAGGTAAACTCAATAGCTGATGTATATATGAATAATACAATTAAATGAATATCTATTTTTAAACAAATTATTGCAATGTAAATACCTTTGATTTCAACCAAGAAAGAAACTCTAGGCTATCCAAAGCCTCTCTCCTTCTCAAAGGAAAAAATCAATAAACTCTACTTATAAATTTTTTATGTTCCCTAGATTAAATAATAACAAAAGTGTAAGGTATATGTGCAATTTCATAATATGAGATAACATATAAATATCTAAATTACATTCTTGATATAGTCATCGAACAAACCATAGTTAAAAAAGACTTTGTGATGTGCCATCTCCCTCAATTCAAGGCTCAATGTAGCCAATGTATAAGACCCAAAAATTCCTCCCATTTGGGGAAGATATGGAAATGAGGGCTCAATTTCCCCATACTGGTCATATTCATTTCTCATTGTCCGATTATGTCTTGTGGTGACATCAGAAAAATATATTGAAAAAAAATCCATATATTCTTGATCCAGATAACCCCCCACAATCGAACCATCAGGATAATTCTTGTTTCGAACATATGATTTCATTGTGCACATATTTCATTTAGTAGGATACATTCGCCGAAGAGAAACTAGTCCCCCAAGAAGTGTTTTTGATGGAAGATGAACCGTTAAATGAAACATGCAAGTGAAAAATGATGGAGGAAAAATCCATTCCATCTCACACAAAACTAATTGTGACTCCTACTGCATTTTTATCAAGAATGACTAGGATAAACTTTTAGCAAAATGGTCTCTAAAAATGGCACAAGAGAATCACTGTCACCCTTACATTTTTGGATAAAAAATGCTGAATTTCTAATTCATGAAGAAGGATGTGATAATCATGAATTTTCAGAGATTTCAGTTTCATGTCTCTTATATTGACATGTTTAGATATGTTACTAGAATATCTATTGGGAACCTTGATATACTCCAATAATTCAAGAAATTGATCCTTCTATGATGGTGTCATCACATAATAAGCACAAGGAACTTTCCATTTGACTTCACCGATACACACAGGATGCAGTTCTGGTCGAATACCCCAATCCAACAAGTCTCAACGAGATCGGAAGTCGTCTTTGGTCTTTCTCTTGACATTCAGATGAATTACAAGAGAAATTTCAGATATATTTTTCTCAATACGCATTACGTATAAAAATTGATGTAACAAATTGGTAGGCCAATTTGGAAATTAAAAAAAATACTTCTCTTTTTTCTATTGTAAGTGGTTTCAGTGTCAACATTCTTCCTCTTTTTAGGTTTCAACCTACCTTTACCTAATGAAAAACTGAAATATTTTAATTCATTAAGCACATCACTTACTAACATATATTGAGGGGGTTGTTCAGTCTCAATGGTATTATCACTAGTGGAAAAAATTTTAACACATTGTAATTATTCATGTCTGTTCTATATAACTAGTTTGTAAAGCCTTAATGATCGATATATCACGTTGGTTATTTTATAATCGACATGGCTAAATATTAATTTTATATGTTGGTTATAAAATAACTGACGTAAAATATACATAGATTAGATTTTTGATGTCAGTTATTGTATAACCGACGTGAAAATCGAATTTGGTGTGCTTTAAAATGTCGGTTATAAAATAACCGATGTGATAAAGGAATGCTCAGTGCTTTACCATGCCGGTTATAAAAAAACAACGTGATAAAGCCAATCTCAGAAGTTTATCAGTTCGGTATAAAGAAACATATATCACGTTGGTTGTTTTATAAACGACGTGATAAACTGTTTTCTACATCGGTTATTAAATAACAGACATTCTAAACATTAAAAAAAATATTAACAAGTCGGTTGTTAAATAACTGACGTGCTAAATCTTTTAAATGTTTTTTCACAACCCGTATTCAGTCATTCTATTTTCTTCGATCGGGTGACCTGTGATTCATCTCTCTCACGTGGAAAACCTGTAAAGGATTCATCAAATTCATTCCCTCCAGCCTTGTTTTTCCAACATAATTCTTCATACATAATTTTATCAGATCTTTCATGTCGACTCACAAAACTCCAGTAAGACTCACACAACCCCTTTTCATTTATTATTTTCCGCGATGCCTAAAAAAGGTTTTTTGAGATGTTATTTTTCATTGTTCTTTCTATCATGTTATGTTTCATAGTGTTCATCTATACAACGATAAATTATTTTCTGGTATAATAAACTATTGAAGTGATATCATGAATGTTTACAATTTTTGTGTTTTCTGTCATGTATGTGTGTGTGTATAGGGGGTTTCCAAGGGGGTGGGGGCTGTGTAAGTGGTCCGGGGTGTCTAGGGGGTTGGGATGGCTGTCCAGTGGGGTGGGGGTGTCTGGGGGTGTCAAAGGGGGTGGGGTGGTGTCTAGGGGGTGTGGGGGCTATTTAAGGGGGTTGGGATGTCCATGGTGGTGCATGGGATGTCAAAGGGGGTGGGGGTGGTGTCCAGGGGGTGCAGGGGATTTCCAAGGGGGTGGGGGCTATCCAGAGGGCCCGAGGGGTTGTCTAGAGGGTTGGGGGTGTCCAGGGTGTCAATGTTGGTGGGGGGGGGGGGGGGGTCCAAGGGGGTGGGGGGTGTCGAAGGGGGTGGGGGATTTACAAGGGGGTGGGGGCCTGTCCAAAGGGTGTTGGGGTTGTCTGGGGGGGGGGGGCTGTCCAGAGGGTTGGGGGTGTCCAGGGGCGGTGTCCAAGGGGGGTAGGGGGTGTGGGTGGTGTCCAGGAGGGTTGGGGGTGTCCAAGGGGGTGGGGGTTGTGTAGAGGGGTGGGGGATTTCTATAGGCGTGGGGGGTGTCTATAGGCGTGGGGGCTTTCCAAGGGGGTGGGGGTGGTGTCTAGAAGGTTCGAGGGGCTATCCAGAGGTTTGCAGGTGTCCAAGGCGTCCATGGAGGTGGGGGGGGGGGCAGTCCATGGGTGTGTGTGTGGGGGAGAGGGAGTCCAAGGGGGTGGGGTGTCGAAGGGGTGGGGGGGGGGGGCTATTTAAGGCGCTGGGTGGGGGTGGGTTGTCCAAGGGGCTGGGGGTTGTCCGAGTGGGTGGGGGCTATCCAGAGGGTTTGGAGGGTTTTCCGGGGGGGGGGGGGGGGCTGTCTAGAGGGTTGGGGGAGTCCAGGGTGATCCAAGGGGTAGGAGGTGGGGTTGGTGTCCAGGATGGATGGGGGTTTTCAAGGGGTATGGGGCTATCTACAGGGGTGGGGGCTATCCAGGGTGTGGGGGGCTTTCTAGAGGGGTGGGGGTGTCTAAGGGGGTGGTGGTGTCTATGGGTGTCCAAGGTGGTGGGGGATAAGTGTCAGTTGGGATTGACTATTGAACCATGATTTTTGTGATTATGAAATGATGATTGTATTGTTTCCTGGATATTAGGCTATAATTTGTTATTGTTGTTTAAGTCGGTGGGGGTTCCATGCAAGGGGGTGGGGGTGGTGTCCAAGGAGGTCGGAACAATATATGTTTGAGGTTTCCAATATCATTTTTAGGGATTCAATCATTATTAAAATATGAGGGGTGTTGCAATAGGATTCTATTAGGTTATATATATTTTGACCATTTATTTAATATGAGAAAATTATGGGTTATGGGGGAGAACATGTCATGGTTTTTAAATAAGCACAGTTATCCTAACCCCATTGTGTCGTGATGATAGGCTTTACACTGTGATTTTCTCCATCTGAGTTGTTATTATTAATTTGATTTGATTCTCAGGTTTACACCATTTTCTCCAATTTTCTATCAATCATTGGAGGCCCCATGGTTTTCTTGGATTCCATGGAATTTACTTAAATAAGTTACTTATTCCATATTATTCTTCCTATATTCTTTATTTCTTTTTTTTTTCTTCTTCATACACTTCTTCTTCTCCTTCATTCCTTATATTATTATAGATGTTTCTTCATTGTGAAATTGATGGTTTAAAAGCAATCTATGTGTTCTAGGGTTATTTCGTGGGGTGGGGGGATGTCCACGGGGGTGGTTGTGTCCAGGGGTGTCCAAGGGGGTGGGGGTGGTTTCCAAGGGGGTGGGGGTGTCCAGGGGGGGTGTCCAAGGGGGTAGGGGTAAGGGTGGTTCCCAGGAGGGGTGGGGGTGTCCAAGGGGGTGGGGGCTTTCCAAGGGGGTGGTGGTGTCCAGGGGGTGTCCAAGGGGGTGGTGGTGGTGTCCAAGGTGGTGGGGGTGCTGTCAAAGGGGGTAGGGGTGTCCAAGGGGTGTGGGTGGTGTCCAAGGGGGTGGGGGTGATGTCCAGGGGTGGGGTGGTGTCCAGGGGTGAGGGCTATCCAGAGGGGTGGGGGGTCTTTCCAGAGGTTTAAAATCGTTAGGATTTGTTTAACGTTCAGTAGTGAATGTATAAATATTTTTATATTTATAATTCATATTTCTTTTTTTATGGATGGGTGGATTTGGTATATAGTTTCCCTAGGATGTATTCTTTGTGAACCATAAGAAGAAAGAATCCAAGATGAATTTAAAATTTTTATATCTAACTATTTTTTCTTTTTAAAATCAAAATCAAGCATATTTTTTTTAATAAATATAGATTTGTTTTGTATTTGAAAATTGTTTTACATTCAAATTATAATATTTTTCATATAAACATATGATTGTCTTATATTAAAAAGATGTATAATTTTGACATTTTTTATATGTAATAATGAGTCAATGTTGGATTACGACACATCTAATGAGCAATGAATATGAGGAAGGTAATGATGACTTTCTGGAAATTTCTAAACAAAATGTTCCAAGTAGTGACATTTTTTTTTGTCCATGCCTGAAATGTTTGAATATGAAGAAGATGAAAAGTATAGAGATAAAAGATCATCTCATTTGACATGGTTTTAATCTGAGTTACAGCCCTTGAATTTGTCATGTTGAAACTGGATGTAATGTCATTGATGAAGATGGTTCCCAAGATGGTAACTCCGATGGAATTGAATAAATGATTCACGATA